>JANAVB010015600.1:24854009-24856509 GCA_029216955.1 Iris pallida
TATGACAACCACATTCTGTACTGTAATCACTGCCATTTACGTGGTCACAGCCCAAAACACTGTCATCGTCTGCACCCAGAACTCAAGAAGAAACCGGCTCGGACCATCCTATCCGCTACTGGAGGGAGGGCGCAACGATCCCCCCTCTTACCTCCCCCGAACAAGCATATCAGATTTGACTCCAGTGACGTCCACTCCGACAATGGCGGTAGCCCTAGCACAACCGTCAGTCCTTGCGAATCCGGAACTCTAACTCTCTTCAATAAGTTTGATGCGCTCGAATTGGATGATGAAGGAATTCCAACAGACCCAACTGGATTCTTACGGGCTAACACTATTAATGAGGAGGTCTTGCCGGAATCTACCTTGACCATTATTGACCCCGACCAGATCCCCTCTCCCGCGGAGGCCAACGTTGAGATCAACGATCCCAAGGCGGTGGAGCAACCCATCATCACCCCAGACCAAGTGGTAGAAGCATTAGCTATCCTCGGACCAGACCAGGTCCAGAGAGGTCTTCAGATCCAAGCCGCGGGTTATTCTCTCCAGACATCTCTAACGCAGATCGACAACCCCAGCGACGCCATCATCATCCCCCCGGAGGAGTCCATGCTGGATTCCGCCGGAGATCAGATCGACCACTCTGGTGAGGGCGCATCCGATATCCAAGCGAAGACCACTAACATAACATTCCCGTCAAAGGCAGACAAACCAACATCAAGCAGGAACCCGGATAAGATGGGAACAGCATAAACCAAAACCATCCTCACCAGATCCGCCTCCAGGCGGAACAAAAAATACCCTCCCCACCATCATTAATGATCAACATTCTATCCTGGAATGTGCGAGGTCTGGCCAACAAACCTACTCTGCGGAGAGTTGCCAACCTTCAAAAGATGCACAAAATCGATATTCTCATTATTATCGAACCAAAAATTCCCCCCAAAAGATTAAAATCGATCCAACTGCAACTCGGCCTCCCCAAGGCCATTGCTGGGAGTAGCGACATTTGGATCCTTGGAACGGAGGACGTCTCCCTCGAAATCATTCATGAATCCAAGCAGGACTTATCTTGCTGGGTGGAACACCCTTTCCTTCCTAACCGCATCATCCTCTCTGCGGTGCACGGCAGCTGCGATATTACAGAGCGGAAACAGCTTTGGAACGACCTGATAGACATCCACACCAACCACATCGTTTCTCCGTGGATGTGCGTTGGGGACTTTAACGCTATCACCAGCAGAGATGACAAAATTGGAGGTCGCCCGCCGCCGTCGTCTGCCATGTTAGATTTCAACAACTTCATCTTCAATGCCCACCTATCACCTCTCCAGTTCACCGGCAATGCTTTCACCTGGTACAACATGCAGGAAGGAGATCGCCGCCAATACTCCCGCCTAGACAGGGCTCTCACGAACGTCCATTGGGACGGAATGGGGCTCACTACCAGCCTATCCCACCTCAATACATCAGAATCTGACCACGCACCCCTGTTGATTGAAATAAAAAAATCGGACAACCCTGTCAAGAAGAACTTTCGATTCCTCAACTTTTGGACCGAACACCCTCAATTTTTGAATATTGTTCAGGAAGCGTGGAATCGGGTTGATGCTCCCGACCCCCTTGTCCGAGTTAGCAACAGGCTTAAAGAAACGAGGAAAGCCCTGACCATTTGGAGCAAACAAGCCTATGGGGACATTTTTCAAGCTGTGCGGACGGCTGAGGACGACGTCACTCGGGCCGAGGCCAGATTTGCCTCGGAGAGATCCGCGACGGCGAGGACGGCCATGAACCTCACCAAAGCGATGCTCAAATTCAGGATCAGAGTTGAGACCGATTTCTGGAAGCAAAAAGCCAGGTTGAAATGGGACAGCGAAGGGGATAAAAACTCTAAGTATTTTCATGACTGTGTCAAAGGCCGCAGAAAGCAGCTCTCGATTCATCAAATCACCGACGACATGGGGAACATCATTTCTGATCAAAAAAACATCCAAGCGGCCGCTGCGGAATTCTACTCCAAGTTATTCACCAAAGAGACGGTCCACAAAGACAACTCCTTCCTGAATGTCATTCCACATCTCATCAGCGACACCGACAATGGTCAACTGGAGTTGCTTCCCACCGAGCAGGAGGTGACCGACGCGGTTTGGGCCTTGGATGCGAACAGTGCACCCGGCCCGGACAGTTTTTCGGGAGTATTCTTTCGCACCTGCTGGGAGATTATCAAACAGGACATCACTGCGGCGGCTATCGCATTCTTCGAGGGAGCCACTTACCCCAGAGCAATTTCCAGCGCCAAGCTGATCCTTATCCCGAAAAACTCCAACCCCGATTCTTTCCGCGACTTCCGTCCCATCAGTCTACGCACTTTCACAAATAAGATCATCTCCAAGATCATCGCAACCAGAATGGCCGGATTGCTCCCCAAGATCATCTTCGAGGAGCAAAGCGGATTTGTTCGCGGTAGAAACATCCAGGACAACATCATGCTCGCTCAGGA
>JANAVB010015600.1:24861509-25219009 GCA_029216955.1 Iris pallida
TTTTTATTTTTATGAAAACTGTGTCTTGGCTCTAGTTGCACAATCGGTTGGAGAGCGCTGACAGAGTGTTCTAGCGCAATCTGCAGATTTGTACATCAAGACGTCACTGGCACAATCTGATATTTTGTGCAACTAGGCTGTGCTGGCACAATCGGATGGATTGTGCACGCAGCGCAATCGGATGAATTATGTATGTAATTCATTGAAAACTTTAATTTCTTTTGCACATACTGATGTTTGTCTCTTCATCAATACAGTTAACCTCAAAGAAGACCCAAACTACGAAGTTCTTGTCGGAACTCTGTCCGAGTCAGAGTTCAAGGAAGATCTCTCGCATGTCTCCTTTCCTCAGTACGCTTTGCCATCATCTCGGTAGGCTATCTTGATTGCACAAGATAATGAGACTCTATTATTTCTGATGAACGGGCAACCTCTACAGACTGTTGATACTGTCACACACAAGAAACCCCTATTTTTGTTCGGTGAAGCTTTTGATAAGAACTCACAGCCGAGGCCTCGTATGGAGGAGAGAATCTTCCGAAGGGGCGAGAAAACAATATATCTGAAAGAGATCTCAAGATGTCTTTCTCTGTCCAGATACGCTTTTGTGAGCTATCCCAGAAAGATGGAGTGGGACATAACTCCACTACAACAGGCCCGAGTGGGCAACATCTATGTCAAGAAAGGGCCAGAAAATAAAGATGTATTCTACAGCTCTTCTGAACGACATTGCTCTTTGCTCCGAGGACTAAAACCCAGTTGCATCCCACTGGAGGATTCTTCTCTGTTGTTGCCAGTGAGGACCCCAATATTTGCAAATGAGTTTACAAAGGTGGAAGGGAGATATCCAAACAATGACCTGCGATTGATAGGTCTTGTTAACCCAGAGAATAAAAGATGGAGTTGCGTGGCTAATTGGATATTGGTCCAGTTTGAGAATCAGCTCAGATAAATTGATCTGTATCATGCATTGTACGCCACTGTCTATGGGTTTTCCCCTTATCCACATTTGTTCCTCGCGTTGGCGGAAAGATATAATTACAGAACCGAGACCTTCATGACGCCGCGCAGGGAAATCGGCTTAGCCTTGCATGAGATGAAATACATCTCTAATCTGCCGATGGGGAATATCCCATACGAAGAGTTCGTCCCGACGAATGATGAATTGGACAATCTACCTAAGGAAAATGCCAACATGGTAGATGTCTTCGAAGAGCTACTATGCCATTATAAGATTTGTTCTCTGTATTACAAGAGTGGCACGGTCAGCACTTGCTATTCAACTAAGTGGTTGTCGTATCTTTTTCTTAACCACATTATTGAGAAAAAAGCTAAGGAACACGAGAACTGCAACCCCAACTTCTTCAAACCGCTTAGCAATAGCGAGGTGATAGAGTTGATGGAGATACACGATGAAATGGATATCAAGATCGAAGATGATCTTCAGTACCCTCCTTTCAAGAAAGGAGACATCATCGAGAGCTATATGAGGATGGGTTACATGCCCATGTCGAAAGAAGCCCAACTGGCGGGTTTTCTTACTCTCTGGCTTCGACGATATATTGTTTCCGGGGCCAGTACAGTTGACCGCTTCCATCGCGGAGTATTGTTTGCTACCGTGCGTCTAGTTTTTGGCTATCGGATGGATTTGTTATCAGCAATGACGTGCAAGATGAACGTCGGACTCCGTCTCTTTCTTGACTCAATGATCCGAGAAAAAGGCGAGAAGGGACATTTCCCTCGACTAGAACTGTCGTATACGTATTTATTTGGATGGCTGCTTCTACACCATCCTTCTCTAACGAACCCTACCATGGGAGCAGTAAGCGGCAGTTTCTTAAGAAGATATTTCGGAGTCAAGTGGGTTTATACCACTTTGAAAGACTGTCGGCGAGTTTTGAATCTTGGCAAAGGATGGAACTTTTACTGTGTTCCCCCTCCAGCTGGTTATGAATATGTACCGACGAACCTCATCGACTAGGTGAGAGTGCCGCCTTTGGGTCGTACAACCTTTGACTGGCTGAGAATGATTCGGCCATCGCATCTGGTGTATCGGTTCGAAGATGAGTGTTATCTTGAACCCTATCTTCCAAGTCGTTTTGCACGTCAATTCGACTACGACCAATTCCATGTGGGCAATGCTATAACATGCTTACAGGGAAAAGGTTACCTGATTGATGGAGCCCGGGCTTGGGCCTATTACAACGCCCGGGATACCAAGACAACATTCTCTATGCCCACAAAGAACGACCGAGGCCCGCGCATGCTGTACACTTACTCAATCTTCTATACGTCAGCAAATACTTTTGCTGAGAATTTTAATTTGACGGACAGCTTTGCGACGGTGACACGTTTTAGGAAAGGGGCACCCGTTCTGCTACCTCCCAGAAATGTTGAAGAACACGAACCTGCTGATGCGCCTTTAGAAGCTTCGAGGGAGGCCAATTTCCCTGAAGAAGTCAATGAACCGCTACGGGTTTCTTTAAAGATTGCAAAATCTCCGATCAAGGAGAAGAAAAGAAAGGCAGGAGAACCATCTTCTCCTGTCTCTAAGAAGAAAACTGCCATAGACTCTTCAGAAAGGGTCACTACCCGATCCCAGTCTCGACAACAGGCTGAGTCTGCTCATAGAGAGGAAGCGACGACCGCCACCTCAATCCAAAGATAGACACAAGCTATAGACGTAGAGAGTCCTGAAGAACCTCTACATAGGAAGAAAATAGCCTTCAAAAAGAAAGCAAACACTCCCTCAAGACCCATCCATACATCGGCCCTGGTTAGTGCTGCCGCTGGAGTTATGATGTCTTCTCCTACACCTCCTCCTGAGCCTGGGCAGGTGATAGATACACGAGAAGGAACTGCAAGCACAGAAATAAGGGATAAGGCCACAGGAACAAGAGGAGAGACTGCGGAGACAAGAGATGAGGCTACGGAAGCAAGAGAAGAGACTGCAGCTCTGATTACGATCAATAAGTCAGAATCGTCTCTTGAAGTAGTGTCGCCTCCTATACTTGCAATGGGAGCAACTGATCCTCTAGTTACACCAAATTTGTATCGCGCTGTGGAAGATCGACTGATGATAGAAGCTCTGGATGGATGTGACTTTGGCTTCCATGATGCAGATCCGATTGATGCAACTGATGATGAAGAAGCGCCAGAAGAGGCAGCGGGTGATGAGGAAACACCGGCATAGGGTGT
Organism: Iris pallida; assembly: GCA_029216955.1. Taxonomy (NCBI): domain Eukaryota; kingdom Viridiplantae; phylum Streptophyta; class Magnoliopsida; order Asparagales; family Iridaceae; genus Iris; species Iris pallida. Next base: position 24,864,708 of record JANAVB010015600.1, read on the forward strand.
TAACGACAACATAGTTTCGGAAGAGGATGCTGCTGATCAAGCATCACAGGAGAAGAATGCTGCTGATGAAGTAGCACCGGGAGAGGCTACTGCAGTTCTTCCGACAGACACTGACATGGTCCAGACAGAAGCGATAGCCAGTGGCAGCCGTCATCTATCTGGTGGCTCCGAAGCGGGGAGTAGTCAGGCAGTGATGTCTGAAACTACCTCCGCGAGACTTCAGCCTGTTTCAATAAATGGCAATCTTGTCACCAAACCAAGCGTTGGTAAGTTGCCTTCGTTTTGATCTTTTTGATAGTCCTTAGTAACGGCAAACTGATGATGTTCATTTAATTTTGCAGAAGAACATCTGGGAGGGGCGACCAGCTCCACCATGGGTTCCATGTCAAAAGAGGCTACGACCAATGTTCGAGATGTTAAACTTCCACCTTCACAGGCATCCGCTGCTGAAGCTTCTATAGGAATAGTTGCCACACCTAGTACAGTGGCTACCAACAAATTTGTAGTTGGTTCCTTCACCACTTTCTTCTTCACTTCATTAGGACCTTTAGTAAAAAGGATAATGGAAAAAAAAATGTTGGTTTCAATACTGTCAGAGGTCCAACTTCCTACCTGATCGAAGGCATCCGAGATCAGGGTGATGAGGCTCAGGCCGCTTATCTTGAACATGTATTGGATGAGTTGGAAGAATCGATCAAGGATTACAAAGACCTTAATCGAGGGGAAGTAGAGCCGCTCGTGACTGCCGAATTCGAGAGAATGGCTCAAGAAGCTGAGGTTTCGAAGGCTGATTTCAAGAATTTCTTGGACACTTTTGCCAAGAAATCCTCAGAGTTTGATTCTCAGCTCAATATAGTAGCATCTACTGCTGGGGAAAAGGAGAAGAAGGTTGCTGATTTGAAGACAAAGTTCACTCGGCTTCAAGAGGAGTTGAGAGTCATTCAACTTGCTATTGATGAAGAGACCACACAGCACCAGACCGCAGTTCAGCAACTGGATGCTCTTACCCATGAGAAAAATGAATTCGTCAAGTTTTATCAAGATAAAATTGCTCGCCGATTAGTCACCTTGCCAACATTCTGTTGACACAAAATCACAGTCAACCAAATATTGATACAATTGACAACATGATACTTGTAATATTTCAATACGACACATGAAGACTAAATTCAGTACAAGCCAGATGACAGCTCGCACCTGCAATGCTTCATAGTTTGAGTCTGTATTTTACATTTTTATTGAGTCTAGACTTATGTAAACTGAGCTGTGCTTAGCATTTTGAGACTTAGACTATACCTATACCTCAAACCAAAAGCCCCACCAAACATCTAAATATCCCATTGGCCCATTGGACCTATTCTGTGCTCTGGAGACAGAGTTCGGGCCGAACTCTGCCTCCACACAGAGTTCGGGCCGAACTCTGCCTCCTAAAATCTAGGACCATAATTTTTAGGGGTGGCTGGATGCAAGTTGTCCAACGGCCAAATTTTTGAATATTTCAACCAGAATTCTGGCTGAATTCTGCCTCTCTGGTATCCTATAAGTAGGCCATCAATTCTCTCATTTTCAATCATCCAATCTTCTCTTCTCTTCTCTCTAAAGCCTTATATAAGCCATACCCTTCTCATCTACTAGCCACAAGCTCCATAAGCCTCAAAGTGCTCAGTACTTTTCAGTTTGGAGTTTGTGCAAGAGTTCAAGAAGTCGTTTGGAAAATTCCAAGCATCGCCACTGCGATCTCTATAAGAAGTTGACGTGCTCTTCTGAAGAAAAGGCACGGGGTGTAACTACTATTTCACAAATATTGGATTTAATCCTGAGGTAGAGTTCTCAGGCCTGGACTAGTCCTCCACGAGGGAAACCAGGTTAAAATAGGCTATGTTTGCGTATGCTTTCTCGTTCTTTACTATTTCTGCATTTACTCCGATTATTTACTATTGGTGAAAGAGTTTAATTTTTAATTGGACATTATTGTCATAAACTCTATTCACCCCCTCTAGAGTTGCCTATTTGTTCTTCAATTAGTATCAGAGCTCTGTTTTCTCAACAAGGACTAACATCCTAGAGCTGATCCATGGCAACCACACAATCCATGATTTCCAATCACGGTGAAGGACAGTCCACTCATAGGCCTCCCCTATTTGATGGGACAAACTACACCTATTGGAAAATAAGGATGAGCTTTTATCTCAAGTCGCTAGACTTCGACCTGTGGACTATTGTTACCGATGGTTACAAAAAGTCCACCAGGATAGTTGTCAATGGTGATCTCATTGAGAAACCATATGACAAATATTCTGACTAGGAGAAGAAACAGGCAAGTCTAGACGGGAGAGCTATTAATGCTTTATTCTGTGCTATAGACAGGAATGAGTTTAACAGGGTCTCAACATGCACCACCTCTCACGAAGTATGGAGACTTCTAGAAGTGACGCATGAAGGAACCACCCAAGTCAAGGAGTCAAAAATAAGTTGTCTCACTCAACAGTATGAGGCATTCAAGATGAAGCCAAATGAGATGATCACACAAATGTTTACAAGATTCTTCGACATCATCAACCCCCTGTCTTCTCTCGGCAAGCAATATACAAATCACGAGAAGATCCGCAAGCTACTTAGGGGGCTACCAAAGATTTGGAACCCTAAGGTGACAGCCATCATAGAAGGAAATGATCTTACGACTGTCCATGGAAACTTTGATGGGAAAGCTGATGACTCATGAGCTTGACCTCAAAGACTTCGAAGAGCCTGCTCCTAAGGCAAAGGAGATTGCCCTTAAAGCTCACCGACGAAGGGCTGATCCTGAAGAGACGGATGACGACAACTCGGAAGGTGATGATCAAGCTCTCCTTATCCGCAACTTCAAGAAATTTCTTCGCTTCAATCGAAGAAAGAAGGAACCACAAAAAGATGACGAAGAATAGCCAACATGCTATGGTTGCAAGAAGACTGGACACGTCCGAAAAGACTTGTCCATTCGCAAAAAAGAGCAACAGATATGAGAAACCATACAAGAAGGCTTCCTCAAAAAAATATGCCAACACAAGTATTTGGCATGAAAGCGAAGCTAGTGACTCCGAGGAGGAAAAGGACTCTCCTCAAGACACCGCCAATGTTTGCCTAACGGCTACATCCGACAAGGTAACTAGCAAAACTCTCGATGATTTCACTTTTGACGAACTTGGTGATGCATTCAATGATTTACTCAATGACCACAAGAAAGTCATTAGTAAATATAAACACGCCAAGGAGAAGATCAAAAGTTATAAAGTCGAGATTCAAAGACTCTCTTCATTGCTTGATAATATTAGAGACACTTCACCCACGGAAGTCAAAATTGAGGTGTCTAACCTCAAATTAAGCCTACATGTTGCCGAAGCACGTATTGAAAAGCAAACACAAGAGATCACAGCACTCAACACTGAGATTGCTGAAGAAAAAAAATAAACACAAGATCTCTATCACTAAGATTTATGGTTTGAATACTAAAATTAATGAACTGCAGGCTGTCTCTAAGAAAATAGAGACTAGATTGGGAAAACAGGTTGCTCAACCTCAAACCCAATCACATGAGACACACACAAAGTATGACACTACTCATACTAGTCAACCACGTCATCTACCAGCAGCACGTAATCATGCTTACATGTACACTCACTTTCATAAAACACATAAACCACATGCACGTAGAAATAATTCTCATATGACACGTAATCACCATGCTACACATAGATACAATCATCACTATGTTGCACATAAACAAAATCACCATCATACTGCTTATAGATATAAACATCATCCTGCAGCCATATATAGTCATCATCATGCTCCGCACCACTCTTACCATGCTACATATAGACATCATCATCATGCCACTCCACACCACTCTACATATAGACATCATCACCATGCTACTCCACACCACTCCACATATAGACATCATCAACATGCTCCTAGCATAAATAGGAATGCTATTTGTACTTATTATGGATTACATGGACACATCTCACCACAATGTAGAGTTAGAAGATTAGTAGATAGAAACATATATGCATGGTTGCCGAAAACTAACTTTTCAGGACCCTCAAGAACTTGGGTACCAAAGGTCACATCTACTCTTGATGTAGGTGGACCTTCCCTCCTCAACTAAGAGTAAGTGGATTCTCGATAGTGGATGCTCGCGACATATGACGGGAGACGCATATCTTTTCGCATCACTATCGATGAAGAGGGAAGGATATGTATCCTTCGGCAACAACCTAAAAGAGTATATTATTGGTAACGGTACTATAGGTCATCCTCCTTCTCCTGTAACAAAGGATGTCTGTCTAGTGACCGAGTTAAAGCATAACCTGTTCAGCATAAGTCATCTTGCTGATCATAGATATGATATTAACTTTGGACAAAATAAATGCTACATTTATGACAGGTCAACAGAAGACATTGCTTTTGAAGGGATAAGAGAGGATAACATTTACATTTTCTATCTATCTAGAGATACTAACAGTGCAGGAAGATGTCTCTATGCTCACAAGGACGAAAGATTACTGTGGCACCAGTGTCTTGGTCATGCCAATATGGATACTATATCCAGGCTATCGACCAAGAAGCTAGTTAGAGGCTTGCCCGACATCACATTCAAAAAGGACACGGTATGTACCGAATGTGAATTGAATAAGGCAACCAAGTCCTCATTTTATTCCATAAACTCTGTAAGTACTACTAGACCCTTGCAATTACTTCATATGAATTTATTTGGCCCTAATAGAGTAGCCAGTCTTAGTGGAAAACTCTACGCTTTTGTTATAGTTGATGACTTTTCTAGATTTACTTGGGTTTTTTTTCTTACAAATAAAAGTGATGCCATTTCAGTTTTCAAAATATTTGCTAAAAAGGTTCAAAACGAAAAAGGCTACATGATTACTCAAATCCGAAGTGATCATGGAGGCGAATTCAAAAATACTGATTTTGAAAAGTTTTGTGATTTAAATGGTTTTAATTATGACTTTTCTTGTCCAAGAACTCCTCAACAAAATGGTGTTGTGGAGCGGAAGAATAGGACTCTTGGCGATATGGCTAGTCATGTTAAATAAATTCTCTCTTCCGAAATATTTCTGGGCTGAAGCTGTCAGTACAGCGTGCCATATTTTAAACAGGGTGCTTATTCGTCCTATTACGAAGAAAACACCCTATGAGCTTTGGTTTGGAAGAACTCCAAACGTTTCATATTTTCGAGTTTTTGGTTGTCGATGTTTTATCCTTAACACCAAAGACAACTTAGGCAAATTTGATGCCAAAGCTGACGATAGTATATTCCTTGGCTATGCGGCCAAGAGCAAGGGATATAGAGTGTTCAACAAACGCTCATTAATTATGGAAGAGTCTACAAATGTGACTTTCGATGAGGATAACAGTGCAGCAGCTACTCTTGATGATGATGTGGAGCCATTAACTTCTACTCCAATGAATACCACCACTGAAACAAATTCTCTGGAGGGCTTGCCAAAGAAATTCTCTTTCAAACCGTCACATCCAAAAAATTTGGTTATAGGTGAGGTTTCACGCGGAGTAAGTACTAGATCATCATTAAGAGACTCCATTGCTAGTCTTGCCTTCATTTCACAAATTGAGCCGAAAAACATTGTAGAAGCTTTTAATGATGAATTTTGGATTTCTGTCATACAAGAAGAACTCAACCAATTCGAGAGGAGCCAAGTTTGGGAACTTGTTCCTAGGCCGGTAAATCACTCGATTATTGGTACTAAATGGGTTTTTCGACACAAAGTAAATGAAGATGGTTCAGTTACACGCAACAAAGCTCGTCTAGTAGCTCAAGGATACAACCAAGAGGAAGGTATCGACTACGATGAGACGTATGCTCCTGTTGCGAGACTGGAATCCATTCGGATGCTTTGCGCATTTGCTAATTTTCAAAATTTTAAATTATTTCAAATGGATGTTAAAAGTGCTTTCTTGAATGGATTTATTAAGGAGGAAGTTTTTGTAAAACAACCCCCTGGTTTTGAAAATCACAAATTTCCCTACCATGTTTTCAAGCTCAAGAAAGTGCTATATGGCCTCAAACAAGCCCCTAGAGCTTGGTATGAACGGCTAAGCAATTTCTTGCTTGAAAAAGGTTTTTCAAAAGGGAAAGTTGACACTACACTTCTTATAAAATCTTTCAAAGACACTATTCTCTTAGTGCAAATTTACGTTGATGATATTATATTTGGTTCTACTGATGAAACTCTCTGTCAAGATTTTGCCAAGTGTATGCAGACCGAGTTTGAGATGAGCATGATGGGGGAGCTCAATTACTTTCTTGGACTGCAAGTCAAATAAACATCAAATGGAACTTTCATCTATCAGTCAAAGTATACAAAGGACGTGCTAAAGAAATTCAACCTTGACAACATCAAACCAATCAGCACTCCAATGGCTACTACAACTAAACTAGAACCAGATGAAAGTGGCAAACCTGTGGATCAATGTAAGTATCGAGGTATGATAGGCAGTCTACTCTATTTAACTGCTAGTCGCCCTGATATTATGTTTAGCATTTGCTTGTGAGCTAGATATCAAGCTAATCCTAAGGAATCACACATGTCTGCTGTTAAGCGTATCTTTCGATACCTTAAGGGTACGGTTACAGTGGGCCTATGGTATCCCAAATCAACATCATTTGACCTCATTGGTTACTCTGATGCTGATTTCGTCGGATGCAAGGTCGACCGTAAAAGTACGAGCGGCACGTGTCATTTATTAGGAAAGGCTTTAGTCTCTTGGTTTAGCAAAAAGCAGAATTCTGTCGCACTATCCACAACAGAAGCTGAATATATCGCAGCTGGTCGTTGTTGTGCACAAATTCTGTGGATGAAACAAACCCTTGAAGACTATAAATTATCTTTTATGCACATTCCTATATTTTGTGACAATACTAGTGCTATAAATCTCACTAAGAACCCCATATGTCACTCACGCACGAAGCACATTGAAATACGTCACCACTTTTTTCGTGATCACCAGCAAAATGGCACCATTAACTTAGAATTTATTGACACTGATCATCAGCTAGCAGATTTCTTTACCAAACCACTATCCGAAGAGCGTTTTAACTTTCTTTGTCGTGAACTAGGAATTTTGGATGAAGTTGTTATTCATTAAAGTAACCTGCGTAAATATCGATTATGTCTTGATTTTTTATGATGAAATTGCTATTGGTACAAGCCGAAAGGGTCCTTCTGACAACAAGGCGTAAAAGCCTAAGCGACACGGTGCACTAGTCCTCAGGACTACCGCTAGCTGGGATCCGGCCCCTGCAGCTACCCCATGGCAGCTTCAAAATATTGAATTGTGGCATATTTCCTTGTTTATTACATGGTTTACTTTTATTTATCACATGCTAAAATTCAATTTTCAAACTTCACTTTGATTCGACATTGACTTTTTGCTATTCTCTTCTTGGCTTTCTTATTTTTGTATATGCATCTACTTATTATCATATTCTACTTAGTCTCTCTTACTTGATCAAATTTCTTTTCTAGCCTGATTTCTGTTCTGGTAACATAAACCAGAATTTGGGTCGAACTCTGCCTTATCCAGAGTTCGGGCCGAATTCGGTCTGGCTGTTCCAGAACCGAAAGCAGGCTCAGCCGCTGATCAAAATATGATCCAATGGTCCACATTTACTCCGACCATTCGAACCCCTATACTAAAAACTGGGTTCCTCTCTTCTCTCTCCTCCATTGCCACCTTCTAAACTTCTCCAAACTATTTTTCTCCAAACCCTAACCCTAGTTCTTCCTTCCTAGAGCATATTTCTTCTCAAAACTGAAGGAGAAGGATTCTCTCACCATTCTTCTTCATCTTTCATCATCAAATTGAGGTATATTTCAACACTTCTCTCCATCTAAATTTCCTCAATTGTCTTTATTATTTCATGGCTCCAAAGTTGTTCAATAGGGGGAAGAGTCTTCGAACCGAGGGTGCGTCCTCTTCGAATGCTCCTCCTCGTGTTGAACCACCCATTGAACAACCCAATCAACAACCCATTCACCCGTTGTTCAACCCACCTCGTCTACTCGACACCAACATATACGATGACCGGATATTTGTATCACTTGATGCTTCCAATGAGTGGTTTAGTGATTTTCGATCACGTCCGGTGTATGCGGGTCACCCTATAAATTTCACTATCTTTTCACAATATGATTCACTTTTTTATGATCTTTGTCTTGATGAACTTGTCACTACCAATTCGGTTATATATCTCAATGCCATCTAAATGTTTTACTGCAACCTTACTCACAATGATACATATATATTTTCACGGCTGCGGGCATTCATATTTCTTTTGATAATTTCGACTTGGCCGAACACCTTGAACTTCTGGAGCCAAACTCATGGAAAAAACTTGTTGAAGCTCGAAAGTTTCAATTTCCCGATGGGTCATCCCTAGAAAGCTTTAAGGACGACTTGTGTACCCCTAACACATGTCCTCGCAAGCTTCTCACCAAGTTTCTCAATCCTTACTTTTATGAACTTCATCGGATTGTCTTTAACACGATTCTGTCCAAAGCAGGATTGACCGATGAGGTTACATACTTTGAAATCTCTGTATTGTATCACCTTCATTTTTATGTCCCTTTTAATCTTCCACGTACCATGATGGACTGGATGATTAATGCTAGGAAGAAACCAAGATCCTTGGTTTATGCTCTTTATCTTCCTATGCTCTTTCGGGCTTTTCGTGTACCTCTTGATGAGTGCCAGGTCCTACCTGCCCCTGCCTTCCTCTCTAAGGCACGGCGGCTTCAGGCAGCCGTTGGCTCACCTGTTGTGTCTGAGCACTCTGATGATGAGCACGACGCACCTCCTCTTGGACAGGATGTGCCTCCTTCTCCTGCTACTCTTGAGTCACTTCAGACCTTGCTTCGCGATCGATTCACTTTAGAGGATGATCGCTGGACTCAGCTTAACTACCGGACAACCCTGCAGATGAGTGCCATCAGCAACTCACTGTACGATCTTCGGTACTCTATGTCTCGTCATCCTTCCATGCCTATTCCTATAGAGCGGGACCCTGGTCGCGAAGGATACCGTATCGATGACCCCTGGGTTATCCGTTACCTGGATCCGGATATGGCTTTCGTGGACCCTCGTCGTTCCTTCACTGATCCATCCGACGATGCTGGGCCTTCAAGAGCTCGATGATGGATATGGATTTCTATCTGCTGCTGCTGAGGATCGTAGTTTATGCATTTCTGCTTTTTTAGTTGATGTAGTTGTTTTTATTTCTGCACTTTGGTTGTATTAGCACTCTCAATGTGACTCTTAAGACATTTTATTATGCAGTTTATCAGTTTATGCAGTTTTGTTATTATTTTTTGGTGTGCTTGCCAATTATTATTTCTGGTTGTTTGATAAATGCCAAAAGGGGGAGACATATTTTGCTATATTCATATTACATCATCATATCATTTTTTCTAGCTTTGTGTATCTGTGCTTTGGGAAAAGAATGTTTTTATCAGGACAGCAGGTTCAAAGCAATGTTTACGGGGGAGCTATTGCTAGCTCTGTACTAATTACGGGGGAGCTACGCTACTGCTTTTTAATGTGTCCAGGTATGAATATTGAATATACAAATATCATTTTGTCAATTATCAATATGGGAGAGATTGTTGACACAAAATCACAGTCAACCAAATATTGACACAATTGACAACATGATACTTGTAATATTTCAATACGACACATGAAGACTAAATTCAGTACAAGCTAGACGACAGCTCGCACCTGCAATGCTTCATAGTTTGAGTCTATATTTTACATTTTTATTGAGTCTAGACTTATGTAAACTGAGCTGTACTGAGCATTTTGAGACTTAGACTATACCTATACCTCAAACCAAAAGCCCCACCAAACATCCAAATAGCCCATTGGCCCATTGGACCTATTCTGTGCTCTGGAGATAGAGTTCGGGCCGAACTCTGCCTCTTAAAATCCAGGACCCTAATTTTTAGGGTTGGCTGGATGCAAGTTATCCAACGGCCAAATTTTTGAATATTTCAACCAGAATTCTGGCCGAATTCTGCCTTTCTGGTATCCTATAAATAGGCCATGAATTCTCTCATTTTCAATCATCCAATCTTCTCTTCTCTTCTCTCTAAAGCCTTATACAAGCCATACTCTTCTCATCTACTAGCCACAAGCTCCCTAAGCCTCAAAGTGCTCAGTACTTTTCAGTTAGGAGTTTGTGCAAGAGTTCAAGAAGTCGCTTGGAAAATTCCAAGCATTGCCACTACGATCTCTGTAAGAAGTTGACGTTCTCTTCTGAAGAAAAGGCACGGGGTGTAACTACTATTTCACAAATAGTGAATTTAATCCTGAGCTAGAGTTCTCAGGCCTGGACTAGTCCTCCACGAGGGAAACCAGGTTAAAATAGGCTGTATTTGCGTATGCTTTCTCGCTCTTTATTATTTCCGCATTTACTCTGATTATTTACTATTGGTGAAAGAGTTTAATTTTTAATTGGACATTATTGTCATAAACTCTATTCACCCCCTCTAGAGTTGCCTATTTGTTCTTCACATTCGATGTTGAATCTGGAATGGCAGAAGCTAGGAAACGAGTGCTGGATTCTCGTGATGAACGGCTCCAAACTTTGAAGCAGCAGTTTGCTGATCTTATGACCCTTCCGGCTGAATGAAAGAAAACTTTCTGTATTTTCTTCTTTGTAGTATGTCTTTTTGTAACGTCTTTTACCTTTATCAATGAATCAATGAAAAGACATTATTTTGTGGCTCTATTTTTTGTTGCATATCCCGTTACGGATATAAATAATAGCGATAGAAAATATATTCAGAGGTTCAGGATATGATATATTTCTTGATTTAGAAAATAATTATATTCCTTATATCTGCTCAGAGGTATGTGGACATGGCAGAATATAATTTTTTTGAATATCATTATTTTGGTAGACAACTTAATCGGAGGTAATCAATACGTAACAAGTTGCTGATATGGATGAACGGATGAGTCGTCAGAATGTATGAACAAAATAAATCATCGGGATGAACGGATGAAACGTCAATTGGATGAACGAAATGAATCATCGGAATGAACGGATGAACCGTCAGAATGTATGAACAAAATGAATCATCGGGATGAACGGATGAACCGTCAATTGGATGGAGTAAACGGGTGAACCAAAATAGATTGAACGGGTGAACCGTCGAATGAATGGAATGAATGGATGAACCGTCGTAATAAATGAGTGAATGTTGTGAAGAACACGTCGTTTCGGTTCTCGTAATCGACTGTCTCAAGAATCTCTGTCTATAAATAGAACATAACTTCAGATGGAATGATCAGTTTCAATTTTTTTCAACACAAAATGTCATCTGAAGATGCATCCAAGAAGACAGAGATCGTCCCAAAGGTCGAAGAAGCCGTTGAGGAACATCCAGCCGAGCCAATCCAGCCAAAGCAGACGAAGGCGGCGAAGGTTCATCTGCACCCAAGCCGCCACAGGATATCTTAGCCTTCCTAGTTGAGCCAGGGAAGACTGAAGAAGAGGAGGCTATGAGGATGGCCGCTTGCACGTTTCTAGTAAAATCGAACAAGGATATCCTCAGCTCCTTTGCTGACTATATTTTTGAAAAGGACGGCAGTGGTCCTCGTCCTGTCTTTAAAAAGGACGATAGTGATCCTCGTACTTGATATCATGTAATATCGTTTACGATGAAATAAAAAAATTTGTTTATGAACTATCTTGTCGTATTTACAAGAAATATCTTTTGCATTTATATATAGTATTTTTTAAGGAATTTGCCATTGATAGGCATCATCGCAACTCGACCATCCAACTCTGTGAGTTGATAAGCTCCATTTGAGAAAACTTTGCTCACGATATAAGGCCCTTCCCATTTCGCGTCAAACTTGCCTTTGCTCATGTGGGTCATAATCATAGGACGTCTGACTGTTAGAACAAGTTCTCCTTTTTGAAAGGCTCTAACTTTAACTTTGCGGTTAAAAGCCTTCGAGATGCGGGCTTGATACAACTCAATATATTGTTGAGCTAATAGCCACTTCTCGTCGAGCGCCTCCAATTCTTGAAGTCGAAGAAGATCATTGTTCTCTGTAGTAAGTTCGTTAGCGATGGCAATTCTCAAAGATAGAATTTGTAGTTCCAGAGGTAGAACTGCTTCACAACCGTACACCAGAGAGAAGGGTGTACAGCCGGTGGGGTTGCGGACTGTAGTACGGTAGGCCCATAGACATTCTCCGAGCTTTTCACTCCAGTTCCGTTTGTTAGTAGACACAAACTTCTTAAGGAGTTTGATGATAGTCTTGTTGAAGGCTTCAGCCAAGCCATTAGCAGCAGGGTTGTAAGCTGTAGAGGCGATATTGTCAATCCAATGATCGTCACAGAACCTGGTGAACTTTTGACTGATAAACTGAGGTCCATTGTCGTGAATGATTCGTCGAGGTACACCAAATCTGTAAATGACATGGTGTTTGACGAAGTTAATGACGCTGCTGGTTTTGACTTCAGCCAAAGGTATAGCTTTGGCCCACTTGGAGAAATAATCAGTTATTGCTAGTATAAATCGATGTCCCTTAGAAGAAGAAGGATTGATAGGACCTATAATATCCATGCCCCACGCTTCAAAAGGCCAGGAAGCAGTAGTCGGATGAAGGAATTCCGACGGTTGATGGATGAAATCTGCATGGATTTGACAGGCTCGACATTTCCTTGCATATTCGACGGCATCAGATACCATAGAGGGCCAGTAGTAACCCATTCGTCGGATACGATCCTGTAGCTTAGGGTCGGGTTGATGTACTCCGCAGACACCATCATGAGCTTCACGCAATACCTGCTTCGCTTTATCACCAGCAAGACAGCGCAAGAGTAGGCCGTCATAAGTCCGTCGATAGAGAGTCTTGGTGGTCTGATTGTAGTAGAATCGAAGAGATCGTCGACGAATACTCGTAGCCTCCTTAGGATCTTCAGGAAGTATGTCATGAACTACGAAGTCGATGAAAGGAGCTCTCCAATCTTCATTGATAACATTAATTTCGGTGAAATTACTGAACTCAATGTTGCGAATGTTTTCAATGCAGAACAACTCTCTGTTGGAAACAACAACCACTTGTTGTCTTTTGACGAAAATTGCTAAGACTGCTGCGAGATTAGCTAAAGCATCTGCCTCAGTGTTGCAAGCTCGTCGGACATATTCAATAAGGAAAGCCTTGAATGATATAGCCATGTAAATCGCAGCTTCATGATAGGGCACTAGATCTTGATGGCGAACTTCGTATGTTCCTCTAACCTGATTGACAACCAGTTTAGAATCACCATAGACTTCAAGATATTCGACCTCCAACTGTTTAGCTAACTGGAGTCCAATAAGCAAGGCATTGTATTCAGCCACATTGTTAGAGCACGGCTGGTCTAAGGAATAAGCTCTTTGGATAGCTAATCCTTCTGGAGAGACTAGAACAATTACAACTCCTGCGATAATGGTCCCATTTGGTCCGATCCGGGATGCTCCGTCAAAGAACAGACGCCAGGTAGGAAATTCTTCAGAGATCATGTTTGATTCCAATGTTTCTTCTGGAATTTTGTCATAAAGCTTAGATGTCTCCGGAATAGAATGAACTGCTAAAAAGTCAGCCAGTGCTTGACCCTTAACAGACTTTTGTAGAACATAAACCATGTCGTATTGGGTTAGCAGAATGACCCATATAGCCAGTCGAGAATTGAGTGTGCTGGGCTTCTTCATCAGTATCCGAAGAGGATTAACTCGGGAAATGACGTGAATGGTTTGGCCAATGATATAATGCCGAGTCTTTTGAACAGCGAACATAAGAGCTAGGCATTCTTTCTCAACCAGACTATAACGGTGTTCAGCACCAATCATAGTACGACTAAGATAGTAGATGGCTTATTCATGGCCTTCTTTGTTCTTCTGGGCAAGTAAAGCACCTAACGAATGATCCATAGCACGGACATACGTTAAGAATGGTATGCCTGAGATTGGTGGCACCAAGACTGGTGGGTTCATCAGATACCGCTTTATGTTATCAAATGCTCGTTGACATTCTTTGGTCCAAACGAAAGATAAACCCTTCTTCATTAATTGAGTAAACGGTCTGCAACGTCCATACAGATTCGAAATAAACCTCCTGATGTACGCAAGTCGACCTTGGAATCCCCGTAGCTCTTTTAAGTTACGTGGAGGATGCATCTCTTGAATGGCTTTGATCTTCTTAGGATCCACATTTATACCTTTAGAGGTAATGACGAAGCCGAGAAATTTACCACTAGAGACACCTAAGAATGACTTTGTGGGATTCATTTTTAGTTGATGTTGGCGCATCAGATTGAAGATAGTTCTTAAATTTTAGATGTGATCTTCCTTTAGACGACCCTTGACAGCAATATCGTCGACATAGCATTCGACAGTCTTGCGTAGATGATCTCGAAAGATGGTACTCATAGCTCATTGATAAGTTGCACCATCATTTTTGAGACCAAATGGTATCACAGTGTAGCAGTAGACTCCGCGAGGAGTGCGGAAAGAGGTATGTTTTTCATCTTCAGGATTCATCCGAATATGATTGTATCCAGAGAATCCATCCATGAAGGATATCCTTTCGAACCCATAAGTGTTGTCGATCATGATATCTATAATAGGGAGAGGAAACTCGTCCTTTGGACAAGCTTCATTAAGATCCCGAAAGTCGATGCAAACTCAAACTTTGCCAGTTTTCTTCAAGACTGGAACAACGTTGGCTAGCCAATTAGGATGTTGTTCTTCTCGAATAAAGCAATAAGCTATGAGCTTTTTGACTTTATCATCAATTGTATCCATTATTTCTGGCTTGAATCACCTTTGCTGCTGTTTGACTGGCTTTGCATTAAGTAAAATATTCAGTTTGTGAGTAGCAACTTTGGGATCTAAACCTGACATGTCTTCATAACTCCAAGCAAAGACATCAATGTATTCTCGAATAAGAAGAATTAATTCTTGCCTATCCGCCTCTGGGAGGTTCTTACTGATGAATATTGGATGAGGTGACCCGTTTTCTCCTACATCAATTTGAACCAATTGATCTTCGGTCGGAGGTTCCCGTTGTTCGAATCGGAGTTCCCATTGGGTATCCATTCGTTGAACCCAAGGATCTGTTTCGGGATTTTCTTCGATATCCTCGTCATAGCCTTCTGGGAGTTCAGCGGAGACCATGTTGGAAGATACGATCAATCGATGAACTTGACCAATGCTGGTGTCAGAATCTCATGATCTGGAATCAAATGAGTTAGAACGCTCCTCACTATCGGATTCAGAGACTTCTGGAGATAAGACTGGAGGTGAAGTATACCCGAGACCTCTTTTAGTCTTGCTGTAGTACATCTCTGATTTTCCTTTCGGAACAACCGTACGGATAGGTGTTCGTCTACCCTTACCATAATTGAGGCCATTCTTAAAGTCATAACCCATCTTTCGGATGATGTCTTTTGATTGTTGACTATAACGACGAAGTTAGAGATGTCCCATATTGTTACTTTTGCTATTATCCGTATAGCTGAATTTTTGTTCTGGCCCTTTACTAAAAAGTATTGGACTCTCGTCTCTCTTTCGAGAAGGGACAACAAAATATGAGTCATCTAGATGTTCAAATAAGACCTCTGTCTGAAGGGATTGTACGACCCCTATTGTAAATGACTGAAAGCTGTCTAGCATATCCAAATAGCATTTAGTATGATAAATGACATCAGTATACTGGAAAGTCGATGCTTTTTCATTGATTTGTACATCCGTATTTACAACAAGACCTTTAGCCTTAGCAGGCTTGGTCAGATCGATTACAAGGGGAGGAAAAGAAGAGCAAGGAGGATTAGACTTGTCGCGACGAAGGTCAATAACAAGCGGCTCAGAGGAGGTGAGCTCTCTTTTATCCCTGTTACGATGGAGGTCGATAACAAGTGGCTCAGAAGAGGTTAGCTCCCTTTTATCCTTGTTACGATGTAAGTCGATAACTAGTGGCTTAGAAGAGGTGAGCTCCCTTTGATTTTGATTACCACCAGTTGATTGCTTCCGGGCCGGTAGGTGAATAGCCAGTGGTTTGGAGGATTGAGGATAAGAGACACGCCCTTTGACAGGTTTGATGAGAGTGTCATTGGGCGCCGCTTCTTGTTCTTCCTCAACATCCATGGCCAGTACAACCTTTATAAACTCTTCTTTGTACATGCGAGCATCATTGCAATATGCTTCAACGCCTTTAAAAGGGTAGAGATCCGTAACTTCTTTTTGGACCTCTCCTTTGTCATCAACGTACTTGAAGCATTGATGGAGAGTAGAAGGAACAATGTTGTGTTCATGAAGGAATGGTCTCCCCAGAAGAGCATTATAAGAGCAACCATGGTTGTTTATAATGTAGAAGGTTACCTTCGTGCGAAGATTGCCAATTTGGAGTTTTAGGCGTATCTTGCCTAAAGGTTCACTCCTTCTCTGGTTGAATCCCAGGATGGTGGTGATAGTGCCAGAGAGGCTATGCACTAGAATCTTTAGAGCATCCAACATCGTCTTCGACATGATGTTGAGTGCTGACCCTGGATCTATCAAAATACGGTTGACCTTCATGGTGTCGACATATCCTGTAAAGTAGAGAGGACGGTCATGTCGATTGTCTTCCATCAGCATGTCATCTTGTGTGAAGGTAATGTTTGGAATTAATTCTAGCACACTGTGACAGTGGAGACAAAAGATAGGTTCTGATTCAGGTTTCTTGAGAAGAGTTAGGCAAGTTTCTGCCTGCATCAAAGCCTCACTCAGTGTTTCTCGAGTCTCTTTAGAGAGGCGTAAAAGCTCGAAGATAGACAGCCTGGCCAGTGTGTTGGCCAGTTGAGCCAATATGTCAAAGTTGTACGGCTTCTCAAGTCCAGAGGGGAAAGACTTCTTCAAAACTTTGTCGAAGCGGACTTATTGTTTGCCTTTGTCTGCTGCTGTCGGTTTAGGAAGAGTTAGCTCCACAACCGATAATGATGTAGAAGAGATGTCCTCCGTAGAGACAGGCTGCACTGGAACAGCCTCGAAAGATGAAGCAGGATCCTCATGAGTTTTAGGATACTCCCGTAGATAGGCTTTCCCTGACCTGGTGCCCAATAGGATCTCTTCTTCAACTATGGGGTCAAAAGACACCATATTGCAGCTCTTTGTCTTGCCCTTAGAGCGTTCTTTTTGCTTGGAGGAAGAAGGAACTTCGAAATCTGAAACAAGATCAGGATGGATCCACATAATCTCGCCATTATCAAGGGATAAGGGGACAAGACCTTCACTTCGTAGAGGAGAAAGATTCTTAATCTCAAGAGTGGCCCTGGAAATGGGGATGATGCCACTCTGCACCACTTATGGCAGAAAATCATCGAACTGTACAGAAATCATATTGGCCGTAACAGTCTTTTCATCCTGCTGGAGAGTGACGACACCGGCGTTAACCAACTCTTGAATCTTGCCCTTGAGCACGTTGCATGCCCGAGTAGGATGCCCTATGAACCTGTGATAAACACAATACTTAGGGTGGTCAGTCTTACCGACTTCGTCAGGCTTCTTCGGGTCAGGGAGTTGCAATTTATTGCTTTTAAGCAAACAGTCGAAGATGTTCGCTGTATCATTTTTATCAAAGAAATACTCTACTTTTGGACGAGGTTCCTTTGGTGGAGGTACAGAAGGAGAGAAGGTAGACGTGGGTTGAGCCACGTTAACGGCCAAAGATTCCTTGCTCTTGAGGTTGATGTTCAAGGTTTCTTTGCCCTTGCGGTTATTCTGGCGATTACCGCTACCGGATACAGAAGGCTCATCTCGATCAGGGTTAGACATGTGTACCCCCAACTGTTTGAACTTCTCGGCGCTAACTTCATCTGTTTTAGTATTGACGATAAATGACGACCAGTCCTGGAACTGTGTTGACCCCGTCCACATGCTGATGATAGGCAACAAGTTTGATTTACAAGTGTCTATCGTTACAACAGATGGGGTTCCGGGAGGCATTTTGAGTGCTTCTCGACGGAATCGTTCAATAAAACTCTCAGTAGTTTCATTATGTCTTTGCTTAATCTTGTTAAGGGCAGATATTATCATATCGTTGATACCTTCATAGAATCATTCCAGGAACATCGGCTTGAGCATGGCAAATAAAGTGATAGAGCCGTCAGGCAGACTGCTGTACCAATCGTATACTGTGCCAGCTAAGCAGCCGACGAAGACTCTAGTAAGAAGAGCATCGCTTGGCTGGAGCTGGACAGTTATTACCTCAAAATAGTTAATAAACTGACTTGGAGAAGTGCTGCCGTCAAACAGCGCGATCGTAGGAATCTTATACTTTGGAGGGAATGGGACTTCCTTCCATTCAACTGGGTAAGGTTGTTTGATCCCCAGCCACTGTAGACCATCTTTCTATGTGAAGGCCTCGAACTGAGTACGCAGAAGTTTTATAGCCTCATTGGTATCTCCTGAGGATGGAGAAGTAATGGGCTGGATTATCGTGTTAGGAGAAGGAACAGCATGGTAAGCACTACCTCCAGTCCCTGAATGACTAGGTGTAACTTGAATAGGTATTGAGGCTACTTGAGGAGACGGTACCCCCAGACCCACATTGACAGGCATTGATGATGCTATAATCTCGGGATTTACAGCAGGTGCAGTTAGCGATACTGTATGTTGAGCTACGATAACGACATGCATACTTGTGATCATTTTAGTCATGGTCTTCAATTTGTCTTACAGTGTGGCTATTCGTTGCTCTTGACTTGCTGAACTAGAAGCGTCTGGATCTTCAGAAATGATATATGCTGACACTTCTCTGGGTACAGTAGAAGACACTGTCTGCTCAGAGCTTTCACTATATGCATCGTAATCAGAGAAAGAATCATCCCCTGAGTGAGAAATGGAGACATGACCAGAGGGATCTTGGAAAAGATTCCTATGACCAACTGTGTCTCGACTTTGGGATCGGGTGTGTCAGAATACTCCTTCAAAAGATTCATGGAGTAAATTCAGATATCGTTGACTGGGTTTATGGGACTTGCCGTGCTTTGAACACTTCTTACCCCTAGTGTCTCGAGAAGCCATATTTACAGAGGCATAGAGCACCTTGTCTTCGTCTTCTGACATTGGTTCAGAAGTTAGACGATCAAAGATAGATCGTTTTATCGTCTGGAAACAACACTTGATAACCACCTTGTGATTACAATGGCGTTCCAGTGGTTGGATTAGAGGTGTCGTAATGTTGTCCCGCTTCTGCTTGAGGTGTTCCCGGAGATCAGAAACAATGACAGGACGAGAAGAAGTTAAAGGGATATATTCTTTGACGACATTCGGAACATGATTCCGATTTTTCAGATGCTTTGTCCCATGAGTATACAGAGAAGTACTCAACTCGTTGGCATAGGTGTCAGGATTTTTCCTCCTGGAAGTTTGCTTCTGATGCAAGTTCGTCTTCGGTATTGGTTGCTTGCGTTTCACAGAAGATGTCCTTTTGAGATAAGCCCGTAAATTGGCCAATTCACCCCTAGGGGCCTCCGTCTGAGACACTAGCAATTTTCCCTGCTTTGATCAGGATATCCGAAGAGTTGGAAGATCTTGGAAGTGTGCTACTGGAGTAGGCAAGATGCCTCTCTGATCAATATTCTTCCTTTTAGCCGGGAGAGAAGAACTCTTGTTTGAGAGAGTTTTTGTACTGATTGGTATCGAGGCACGTTCAGATGGATCTTTCGAGGTAAAAATCGAAAAAGACTGGGAAAAGACCAAAGGGCCTCCTCCTTTATTTTGCGAAGAAGGGTTGGCCAAAGAGCGTCTCTCCCTGTTGTTTTCCAGGTTTTGGACTACGGAAGATTGAGAAAAGACCAAAGGGTCTTTCCCTTTGTTCTGAGACAGAGGAGGAATAGTCAAAAGACTACCCCCTGCGGGTTGCGCCAGTGCAACAGGAGGCTTTGGAAGGGGGACAGAGCCTTTCCCTTTGTTGTTAGAAGAGGGGAAAATAGTCAGAGGACTATCCCCTTTGGGTTGCGCCAGAACAGAAGAGGCAACAACTTGCCCTTTGGAGGAGATGACAGATGGCTCCTTGGCCATAGAACCAGCAGGGAGTGCAACCTGTGCCCGGGAAGAAGCAGCAAGTGAAGCCTTGGCTACAAAGGGCCTAAGTTGCACTCTGGTTGAAAAGGTAGTGGATTGTGCAGGAGGGAAAGAAGCCGCCAACTGCGCCAGAGGGAGAGGAGTCCTGGACTTTGTCATAGCAACATAAGTCATAGGTTGTGCTGTGGCAAGAGAAGTAGCGTGCTGCGCTTGGACCACAGGGGCTTTGGATTGCGCTTTGGCAAAGAGGGTGGTAAATTGCGCAAGAGCAGAAGTTGCTACTGGTCCCCTGTCAGAAGAAACAGCAGGCTGCGCAGAAGGCTTCGGGATCCACACTGAATGGATCTTGCTCTTGGCAGAGGTCACAGTGCGACGAGTAGTCCCAGAGCTGATCATCGCTTCATAGGTAGTCTGGTTGACCTTCACAACCAGCGTCTTCTGCGTCTTTACGATAGACGCAATGTCACATTGAGTTGTCACTTCCTCGTCAGAGGAGAAAGTCTTCCCCAGCAGAGTCGCCATTTTGTTTGCAAAAACAAGTCTTTATTTCATAAACTTTAAAGAATAGTACAAGAGTACAATGAATTCTGGAAAAATACAACTTTAGGAATCCGATCAGAAGACGATCGCTTTATCCCTTGGACTATGTAAACTTTTAAAGACGATACCCTCTGAAGAATGCAGCAACACTTGGACAAGAACTCCTGATCTCTGATGGTCTCCCAAATTGACTTGATCCCCCCTTAATGAAGAACTTGAAACTCTATTTATAGAGTTCTAGAAATAACTATTTTGTAGTTATTCTGGCTTGCGCACAATGGACTGCGCCAGTGACAGTCTGCGCAGGCTATAAACTGTGCTGGCCTTTGGGTAGTTGCTCGATCGTGGGTTAACTATATTTAGACGCGTGGCATTATTTGATTAAAATGTGCTTGGTCGTGTACAGGCGGTTGCTACGTGGCGAGCAATTGATGGCATGTAAGCCACGTAATAAGTGTCAGTTATCTTCAAAAAGCTTGATGGATCGCGCCACAACTGTATTGGGATTGAATAGCGCTAGCTTCAGACTGCGCTCAGCTCTGGTCGATGGATCACACTGGGATTTGGACAGCTGGACCGTGCTGGGATTTGGATAGCTGTCCTAGAGTACGGCGCAGCACGGGACCGAGCAGACTCCTCGCTTCTTGGGCTGTCAGGCTGTCAGTGGATTTGATTTTCTTGTCAGGTAATGATGGCTTTGCCACGTCAGCATTGACGTGCTCGGGTAGTGGCACAGTTCAGTCTAGTACGGTTGATTTTTGGCGCTATTCATGTTAGCGATGTTCATTGATGGGTGTGCAGTTTGGACTTCTGTGCACTATTTGATGGGTGCAACTTGATTTTTAGGACTTACAGGTATCAGGCGAGTACATTCTCTGATAGTTCTTTCATTTACTTGTCGATTTCTATATTTCGATTCTAGTCAGTTCTATTTGATTCTCTGTTACAAACACGAATTGATATTTCTAAAATTCATGTATACGACACACATACCTTACTTGTCTAGCCTCTATTACAAGAACCACTACAAGAATCACCTGCAAGCACCTTCTTGTTGTGGCTAGATTTTCTCGATTTACGTGTGGTGTTATGGATTCACTCGTACTAGTTGGGCGGAAAAATATGTGAGTAGACATGTAAATATTCCCAAATACTCGAACCACCTCCCTGTAAATTATACAAGAACGATAGCCATCCCATACTTGGCTAGTGTGTGATGTGCCGGATTATCCCTAGCCGTTTACATGTCGATCTCAGTATTTAAAAATACACCTTTGAGTATTGTCTAGAATCATTACTAGAATCAACACAAGAATCTTTACTAGAATCATCACAAGGATCATTACAAGAATCACCCTACTTGAATCATTAATTGGAATCACACTTGACCTACAGTGTACTACCTGGACTCATATCACATTATTCTAGTTCAGCTCGCTTTTATTTACAGTCTTCATTGACATGATCTTCTGTTTCACAGCATTTACTTTTCTTATTTTTAATTGTTGCTTTACATCTTAAACTGTCTAAAACTCCCTTGCTTCATCAATATAACTGTCTATAATTGTTTTATAGTCTTTGTCATTTATTTGGATTTTCTTGATAAGATGTATTTGTTTCTGTCCTGACTGGATGATAGCCATAAGGATACATGCCCTACTTATTATGGATCTGGAGAGGGATTAGCTACCTTTGGCCCGACTCTCAGGAGTGATCGGGAGACTTGTCTAGTAGACATGCTATAGAATTCATGTTTAGAATTTGAAATGTAATAATCTGAGACTTAACTTGTTTTGAGTTATTTTAAGATATTATCATTTAGTAGTTTTTATTAATTTTCTTTTAGTTATAGAATTTTTTGTTATCCCATCGTGCATAGACTGTGATTGAGTTATATTATTTCTATACTTGTCCTCCGTTCGGAGTTGAGATTTAAGACAAGTATATTATATAATTGTATGAGTTGTTTTAGATAGTGACCTAGAACAGTATTTTACCGTCGATTCTGCGGTGTAGGCTGAACGTTGTTACGCACTTGTACCCTTACATTAGGTGCGGGTTGTGACACCAAGGCTGGGCTGACCTGGGCTTCCAAAAAACAATGACCAATATTTTTTTAGTCGTATTATGGAACAGGGCACATGCGTGTCAGAAGTCCAGGTTCGTGTTGAATATAGACTTCAGTGGCGGAGCCATGGCTGGCTGACCCGGGCTTCCAAGAAATAATGACCAACATTTGTATAGTCATATTATGGAACAGGGTACATGCATGTCAGAAGTCCAGGTTTGACAGGTGTGAACTCATGTTCATTTTTTAGGCACAGCTCCCTATTTAGTGCTTTGCTTGCTTGTTCAGGAAAACCAAACTTATAATATTGTCCCCAATTGAATGTTTGATATTTGGTCCCCAATCGAATGTTCTTCCATCGTAGCTTGATTTAGTTTAGCCTAGGAAAAATTAAAACCATGGCTCTGCCCTTGAATATAGTTCAATCAAATAACTCATCTTTCTTTAATAGCTAAACGGATGGTATACTGCATGGATACTTCAATGAATGTGTTGAACCCACATCTGTTCTTATCGGATACTTAGAAACTTGAGGTACGTCAAGAATACATATCGGATACTTTTCCTAATGTGTACAAGATGTAGACCCTGAAAGCAACTTTAGAGGGAGGGTGAATAGAGTTTAACAATAATTACTCTAATCAAATCCAAAATAATAATAGCCAACACAAAATCTAGCAAGTAAATGATAGAGACAGGTGAAGAGTATAATCACAAACGTTAATACTATGATATATACTGGTTTTTCTCGTGGAGGACTGATCCAATCCCGAGAACTCTTGCTTGGAGTTAATCCACTATTGAGTAATAGCATACACTACAAGCTTTAGTGAGAAGAGCTTGTCGACTTCTTACAACCACAAGCTTTGATCCGAAGAGCTTGGCGATTTCAACACTTGAATGGAAATAAATTTAAAAACCAAGCTTTTACAACTCTAGCAGACTTCTAACCAAGATCGCACTTGGCACTAGAAGGATGGAAGTTGATCTTGGTAATAGGAAGGTTTAAAGCTCATAATAGAATAGGTTTGAAAGTGAGAGATGATTGAACATGAGTGAAACTCATAGCTATTTATAGGCTAACAGGGGACCGAGTTCGGACATAGTTTGGTCCCGCAACGTTCATAAATTTGAACGTTGTAGTCCTGGTCTCTGGAACAAACAAGTCAGCCAAAACTGGGTCTTAAGGGGACCGAGTTTGGTCTCCATAGGACCAGAACTTGTTTTGGTCAATTTGGATTTTAGATCAGGTCTGTATATGTGGACTGGTCTATATGATGGACTGAAATGTATGGGTAGGATTGGGTTTAAGCTCTCTAGTATCAATTGCGAATTCGGTGTACATTGAGTCCTATCAATAAAGATAAAATATATAATAAATATGAAAAACCAAGAGCACTTTGATGACACCAATCTTCTGACATTTGAGCAGACTTGAAGATGTCTTTTTTCTTGACAATGGTTGTCCAAAGATAACAAATCTGGAAGTACGTATACCTTTCGGGGGCTTCATCCCCAAACCCCAACGGGAGACGCTGTCCCCTCGACCCCTGTCCGCTGACCGGACATCGGAACCTCCGAGTGCGAGGTTCCGGAGATGTCTTAGGCAATTTAGAGAAATCTTGTGCTATAATGTCGACTTTGGCCCATCATATTTTTTATTGCATATGTCCATGTTCGATCTTGCTTTTCTGCAAATACATGTTAAACGAACAAAGCAACATGCATAGTAGCAGGTATGAAAATTTAATGCACATTAGGATAATACTAAGTTTCGTATCAACATTATAGTGATTGCATGAATATTAGTGATATCATAATGTTAAACTTAATTGATTAGCCGTATTCGAAAACATGATATATTCACTGGACTAATACAAGATTGTCAGATAATTCTAGTAGGGATCACCCTACATACAAGACAATTACGCCATTTTATATGTACCCAGGTGCATATGGTGTAGTAGGTGCATGTTTAATGTTGTGCTTTTGGTATTTTATGGCATTGAGAAGTTGCTCTCTCTTTTTTATTTCAACTTTTTCATGTTGCGGTAGTAGAGTTGTTCTCCGCCCCTTATACCAAACCTTAAACAGGTCTCAAGCATCATGTGACAGTTCTGATCCTCATCTGCATTCCTTTTAATTGGGACAATCTTTATTTATACTTTTTTTTCCTTTTAAAACTGTTACTCAAAATGTCGTAAGGAAATTACAAGTTTGTGAGGACTCCTTGTTTTTTCTTGTTTTGAACTGTTTTATATCCCATGTCTTGCCCTCGCTACTTTCATGACAATGCTCCCCCCACCCCACCCCCTCCCCTTCCTTTTTTTAAGTTTCTGATGGTTGTTATCCAGATACTTGTGGGCGTTCCAGTTATAGAGGAAGTTCATCTATAGATCTCATACAAAGGAGGAAACTGTTTGGAGTAACTCCTTTGAAAATAATCGTCATGCTGAGGCAACCATCCAGTAGAAACCAGAGGGCCAGAGGGTTCAGGTTAAAACATGCCCTTTAAATAGGCATCTTTGTCGCTGTTTGCATCTGGCTGATTTATCAGGTCAAGCATTCCCATGAAAAGAAAAGGGCTTGTGATGCAACCAATTCATAAATTATAAGGAAGTCCGTTGAGAACCAAGAAGATTTCTTCAAGTTTATGATGAAGGACCGCACAAGTACTGAGGGGGTTGGTACCGCCAGTGAGATTCACAAGGCAGAAAAGAGTAAAGAAGCTCAAGAAGAAGAAGAAGAAGAACCAGAGACTAAGCAAGACGGAACTCAAGATGAAGAAACGAGAGGGGCTGCAGATGAAATAACTGATAAACAAAATCAAGAAAATGTCGACGAGGAAACTCAGCGTGGAGAAGGTTGCTAGAAATTTATTGTACCCTGTCGATTCATGAGATGAAGAACATAAATTAAAAGCGTACCTGAATCTATTGTTTTGTTTGACAGATCTTGAAGCAGATGTCTCTTTATGGGGTTTGATCTTCCAACTTGCTACGACCCCTAATGACAAAGAGAACCCGAATCCTTTGTCCCTCTCTTTCTGTTGATGGGGATGCAAAAGAGAAAAAGAGAAAACCTCTCTTTTGTTGGCCGTATAAGTTGGGGACCATAACCCTAATGAATACATATATTTATATATTTTGATATTTCTAATTTGGCCCCTCATCAAATTAGATTTATCTCCGATATCTACACATTATTTTCATGACAATTATACCCTTAAACCAATTTTCTAAATAGACCACTTTAATTTGGCTTAACTATTTAGATAGCCCAACACAATTAATTTTACATGTGTGGCCCCATATTATTAAATAATCCAACAATCTCCCACTGGGTCACATATGTAACCTTATAATTGTGTTAACCTTAGTGAGCTCATAAATTGCTATCTTAATCCTTAGGGTATATCCAGACAATCTCGTCCATTAACCATATCAACGTAGGATCAAAGTGGCCTTCGTCACATATAGTGTAACTAAACCATCAATATCACATATACCAATATAGCTAAACGACATAGATCAATCAAGGATGCGTAGCATGGAAATTATACACAACGTGATCAATACATGTCTATTTCTAACTGGTCCTCCTTAACTTTAGTGAGATCAAATACTTTAACATAATGAAAACAGACTGAACTAAATTTTCCATATATTTGACCAGATAAATATCCAAAATACTTTAATACATAAATGTGTCCAAAACCAAATAACACCCAAATGTATAAAATACAAACTCTCACTATATTACCATATTCTTAATTAAGATAACACCCATATGAGCAGTATGCTCATGAAAGCCCCTGGGTGATAATACTTTTGTGAGCGGATCCGCTAACATGGAGTTTGTCCTAATGTGCTATATGGACACTTTTACCATTCTGAATTATTTCCTTCACAACTAGAAATTTTATGTCAACTTCCTTTGACTTATACAAGTTCTTGTTGTTATTAGAATACAGTACTGCTGATTTATTGTCACACCATAATTTTATGTGGTCTTTCAACACCGTACTGTAGGCGCAGTTTTGTGACAAAATTTTACAACCATATTCCCTGATTAGATGTCCCACAGCATGTTATAAACCTTGCTGCCATGGTGGAAGAAATTATGAGTACATGTTTGACACTCATCCAAAATATATCTCCATTAGTTAGCATAACCTGATGTGGATCTCCTGCTGTGTTGGCATCCAACAAAATCGGTGACGGAATACCTTATGATCTCCAGAATTATCTGATTTCCTACAAAGAGCATATAATTTCTTGTTCTCTATTAATTACTTAAGTAGTTTGGCTGCTACCCAATGATCCATCCATATTTGCTTAAATATCTGCCTAACATCTTAAAATGTACGCAATATCCTGACGCGTACATACTTGAGCATACATTAGACTTCCTACAACTGATCATGAAGAAAAAAATCTATTGTATTTTCTTAATTTTATGGCTAATCTTAGGACACTTGATTGAGACCGAATTTGTCTCCTTTAACGAGAGGTGTCACCAGGTTTGCATTGAATACTTTAATCAATATACAAAACTAGAAAATTATTCCTACTCCCACTGAACTTGTGATACACACAATCTTCAACAGTGTTTATCTCAAAACCAAACGAGATAATCACTTGAAGTACCTTTGACGAGAAGCTTGCTTGAGTTCATAAATAGATTTATCAATTTGCAAACCATATTCTTTGGGTCTTTTGTCACGACCCGCACCCGCTTTTCGGGTACGAGACGTATCCAAGTCCAGCCTACGCCGCGGTATCGATGGTAGTACGCTGTCTAGTCCACAATAAACAAAGTGCTCATAAATACTAACTGCTCATTCACAACAACTAAATCAACTTTACAAAATATAGAAGTTTTACATTTGAAGAAGAATGTAAGCTTTTACAATTATGGAAAACTACCACACATCTAACTAGTCTTCTATGGTTTGGCCTTCGAGTCTCTATCTCTCCCTCATATGGTCCATAGCGCAAAAGTAGACACGTCATCCTCACCTATAACAACGATCCAGTCAGGAAAGGAGCAGAGTATATCCATATTGCAATTAATGTTGTTAGTCCAAAATAAGTAAGAACAACGAGAAACTATGAAGGTAAAGAATATATAAAGAACTAGCAAGACAAGAACTATCGGGATATGAACTACCACTAGCAAGATATGAACTAACGAGATATAAAGTGGCGAAAAGTAAACTAGCAAGATGTGATCTAGCAAGATATGAACTGGCAAGATGTGAACTTAACAAGATAATAGACTAGATAAAGGAAAAGATAGGAACCACTATGTGTGTATGAAATACCTTCTAATACGTGAACGGCTGGGCTAATACAGCACATCATAGATGGCTATCATTCAGTAATTGGTACGGCTAACTCAAACACGGGTGTGTATGACTTAACTATCATTCGGAAACGGTAATTGGGTTTGTTCACGTATTTACCGAGTATTTCCCTCCCGACTCTCTAACAATCAATAATGGTCAATGATACACTAATAAGGATACAATAACTATGGTGTCATAGTCGTGTCTCGATGAACATCAAGCAATGACTCAACAAGATATCAAACAAGAAAACGATAGAGTAAACATTACAATAAACTAAACATAATGCAATACTGTACTTGCCTGAATCCTTGCACAAATCATAGCCACAAGTAGAGGATGAGGGGAATGCCGATCTAGAAGCTGTCAACCTATAACACATATCGCACCATGAACCGTGCACGAAAACCATAACTCAATTCTAATGTTCTAGTTCTAAATTCATGGAATAGTGGCTAGTTGGATTACTAATCCAATAATAATTATTTCTAGAATAATTCACTTAAAAACCTAATTTAACCTAATAATAATCTGAATATAATCTAAACATGCAAGTTTGGCCATCAAAAGTCATGTTTCTAATTTGGAAACCATGGCACGCAAATCGAGGCGTGCCGTTGACTATTTAGTCAGACATTGTGTACTCAAGATTTTGAAAGTGCACCTTGGTAGATTTTAGCGCCACGAGTGTGTTGGAATCAATCGTGCCATAAAATCACATTTTGGTCAAAAGATATCGCCGTTATGGCTAATCGTGACCAAAACGGTGATCAACCGATCAATTCTGAGTTCAACAGAATAACTAAAATAGTAGATGAACAAAATAATTTTTGGGAAAAATATATGTCGTAGAGCTCTGTGTTAGATTTCCAAAACTTCAATCAGTTCGTGATTTCGATTTCTGGTTCTCCCGAAATCTCGAAAACACCAAAACGTGTCAAATTTCGGACAACTAGCACTGTACGAATTTTCCAGAAATTTAGGTTCAGAAATTACAAAAATAAATTACATATTCAGAAACTATACCTCAATACGCTTCCAACAAAAAAACGGCGCAAAAAAAGCACGTCGGGGTTGGCGGAAATCGCTTCAGGAAGTCGAAAATCCTAGATGAGTTCTCCCACAAAAAACTGCTGAAATTTAATTAGGGTGGACGAATATAATAATATATATGAGAGAGAGAGAGGCGGTCACTGTAGCAGTTGGCGCCGACAGGTGGGCCCCCCTGGGTGGATTTTTGGGTATTTATTTATTTATTTCAAAAAATTATTTAAAAATTATTTTAAGTCCAAATAAATCAAAATAAATTACAAAAAAATCCAAAGCAAATTTAGAAAATTCTAGAAAATATTTCTAAATGTCTAGAATATAAATAAAATATTTTAACACAAAATATCATCATGTGACCTCGCCGTAAATTTCAAAAACCTATAAAATATAAATTCTATATATTTTAATTATATAAAAATTCTCAAAAATTCAAAAAAATCTAGAAAATTTCTAAAATATTCTAGAAAATATTTTTAGTCATTTAGAGCCCAAATAAGAATATTTGGTCCAGAAATACCCTCGTATGACCATACAGTAAATCGTGAAAGTCCTTAAAAATAATAAAACCTTAAATATTAAATACCTAAAAAATCCAAAAAATGTAGAAAAATATAAAATAACTAAATAATATATATATATATATATATATAAATATATATATATATATATATATAGGCTATCTAGAGGTCATATGACATTAATATGGTCATAGTCCCCCTACAAGATTTGGCATGACTCACAATGACCATAAAATTAATCATAAACAAATAAAATTAAAAAAATTAAAAATTTGGGAAGTGGGCTTACATCTTTCGATACAAAGTTTTTTGGTTGTCCCAAATAAACTGTTTCATCAATGTTACCATTGAGAAATGTCGTTTTGACATCCATTTAATGTAATTCAAGATCAAAATGTGCAACATGTGCTATGATCGTTTTAAAGGAGTTTTCAAAGATACCGAAGAGGAAAAACTCTTTAAAATCAATCCCAAAATTTTGAGTAAAGTTACTAGCTACAAGACGTACTTTATACCTCTCCACATGACTCTTTGAATCCTTCTTCGTTCTAAATGTCCATTTGCAACCAATGGACTTCATACATTTTGGTAATGGGACAAGTTCTTAAACTTTATTGTCTTGCATGGACTTATACTCCTTATTTATTGTATCAATCCACTTTGAGAACTGGAACTTTCCATGGCCTGACGGAAGTTGATTAAACCATCTTCCAGTATCCACAGTCTTCCTCACGTTCCTATAGAAATATGACAAATAGTATTCAAAATTATATTTCTCCTTTCTCTGGTGGACCATCTTAATATTACCGGTTCTTGAGGTTGTTGAGTTTATTCCTAAGAAATAATTACCTTATCTTGAATGGGGTGCCGCTACGTTGTCGTTGTTAAGGTATCTCAACAACGACTTATAGAGGTAATTCGACATTTCTTATTGAGGTTCCAAATTCACTTCTTGATCCTGACAGGTATAGAATGCTGCACATCGTCAAAAGTGATTGTAGGAATCGTAATTGATTCCTTCTCAAAGACAATGATCCTGACTTTATTTCTCCCCCAAACTCAACATTCTCAAAAAATATTATACTTCTCGTCTCAAAAAAATTTCTTAGTGTAGCATTGTATAATTATCAAATCCTTGATCTGTAGCATAACCAATAAAGTAGCTGCTTATAATTTAACTTTGGTTTGTGTTTCCTTTATACATTAATATAGACATTAAAGTCTATAAAGTCAATGAAATCCAAATCTCATCAGACACAAGTCGTTCAACTCTATTTCTAGAGATATAACCTAATCGCTTATGTCATAATAAGGCTAAATTTTTATTATTGTTAATTTTAAGTTTAGTACCACATGACTGCACTTGCAAGGTTTCATTTAAGTTGTAATAGTTTCAACTGAATATAGGCTATCATAAATCTTACAGAAACCATTACCAATAATATTTAGTTTTAAAGATAGACTAAACTTATTATTTCCAAATGAACAATGATAACCAGATTTGTCCATTAAGAAAACTGAAACTGAATTTCGTCTAAAAGACAGTACAATAAAAGTGTCTATCAAATCCAAATAATAATCGGTTCCTAAAAGTAACCTAAAATGTCCTATTGCTTTCACTTCTACCAATTTGCTGTCACCCACATAGATGTATCTTTCACCATCAATTGGCTTCGGTAGCTCAGACAACCTTGTCTAGAAACACTAATGTGGGTAGTAGTACCAGAATCTAACCACCACGTGTTTTTAGGTAATAAATCTAAATTAACCCTAGAACAGACCAAATTTAGAAATGTACTTTTCTTTATACGCCATGCGTGGTACTTTGTACATTTCTTCTTTATGTGTCCTGGCTTGTCACAAAAGAAATAACCCTTAGTTTTATATTGTTGTTTCTTTTGAGCTGGACCCTTAGCAGCTTCTGTATTTATTTTCTTTTTCGTTCTTAAAGTTTATCCCATTAAACATGAAAATTAAATTCTTATTGGCAGATATTGTAGCAACATTAACTGTAAAGAGAACAAAAATAAATAAACAAATTTGCTCTAATTAATAACCAAAGAATAAAATATAGTCAAACAAATTCAAATAATAGTGAACCCCATCTCAAGATACCTAGTACATCATTAATATCAAATCTTTGGACAGTGATATTAACTGCAAGTGGTACTCTTGGTGTAATGATCAAACGTTGACAATATGTCATGTCAAATAATAAGCCTATCTTTGGATGGGATTATTATTCACATGTAAACCTTATAATTGTCACACATTTATCATCATAGGTATGTGTACAATTCGGCTAAGTATTAACCTTCCTTTGGGCCGGTTAATACTCGCTTGAATTTACACACACAAACATCCAACATCTCTCATAGACTATCTATGCAAGAGAGGTCACTTTGGTGACATCTTGTTTCAATGAGTCTATTCAGAATATTAGACAACTATTGCTAGTCACAAAAGGTACCAAAAATTTGAATGTTGACTAAATCTTACAAAACTGAATCATGTCCAAATCTTTATGCTTATTTGAATTAAATAATTATAAATCCTTATGTACATGCATATCTAAAATATTATAACTCAAATAAGATAATCATAAGCATGTGAATCTCTTTACATGACCGAAAAGTGTGCATCCCATATTATCACATGTCTACACAACAATAAGCATATTCATGCATATTTAATATAATGAAAAAATTCTACCGTCATCATCACATGTCTCCATATCTTATATTTAAGCATGAATTGAGTGATCTTATTGTACAAAATAGATAAAACTCTATTTTGCGCATAATGAGACATTAAACTCTATTATCGAGGAATGACATCATATACTAAATAATGGAGTATAACTCCACCAAACTCCAGCAAAATGAATGATAGCTTAAAATTTTGAATAGGAATATACTATAGCTAATGTATTATTGGGAGATAGGTGACTGAATAGTCTGATTAAGTCTATAAATACTAACAACAGAACCATATCATCCCATTAAAACAAATAAAGTTCCAACTCCACTTTGTCAATTTGGCCTACTCAATGCCCCACGCCTTTTTTTTCTTCTTTTTTTTTCTTTTTTATTTTTTTATTTCCTGAACCATGAAAATTGTTCACAAATCCAAACAACGTACCCGCACATAGTCATCCTTCCACATCAGAGGGAGGGATAGAGAACATGCTGAATCATTAAGAAATATCCACTAGAGGAACAAATCTTTTAGCATGACATAAATATTTTATGAACAATCAAAATATTGGCAAGTGACATCTTAATAGATCCATCCCATAAATAGGAATGTTGTTTGGACAACTACAACCAAATACTCATCAAAAGATTCCACAACCATTTTCCGAATCCTCCAAGAAGCCATATTAACCAAAC
Source organism: Iris pallida (assembly GCA_029216955.1). Taxonomy (NCBI): domain Eukaryota; kingdom Viridiplantae; phylum Streptophyta; class Magnoliopsida; order Asparagales; family Iridaceae; genus Iris; species Iris pallida. The sequence continues at coordinate 24,897,767 of JANAVB010015600.1, forward strand.
CCCTTTTATATATATATATATATATATATATATATATATATATATATATATATATATATATATATATATATATTTGGAGCAATTCCTAAACATTGATGTCATTAAAATGAACGTCAGATTAGAAATCCGAATACCCATATTCGGATCCGGAATGGCCGAGTAAAACATGTGGATCATTAAAATAAATTAATCAAGCAATCGGAACCCTAAATTTATTTAGATTTAACGATCTAGGGTTTCTGAACACCAACAAAATTGAATATGTAAACTTCAAACTCATAAATCAAACAAGGAGTATCTGATACCACTTGTTAGAAATTTATTGTACCATGTCGATTCATGAGATGAAGAACATAAATTAAATTGCGAAAACGTACCTGAATTCATTGTTTTGTTCGACGGATCTTGAAGCAGACGTCTCTTTGTGGGGTTTGATCTTCCAGCTTGCTACGACCATTAATGACAAAGAGAACCCGAATCATTTGTACCTCTCTTTCTGTTGATGGGGATGCAGAAGAGAAAAAGAGAAAATCTCTCTTTTGGTGGCCGTATAAGTTGGGGACCATAATCCTAATGAATACATATATTTATATGTTTTGATATTTCTAATTTGGCCCCTCATCAAATTAGATTTATCTCCGGTATCTACACATTATTTTCATGACAATTATACCCTTAAGCCAATTTTCTAAATAGACCATTTTAATTTGGCTTAATTATTTAGATAGTCCAACACAATTAATTTTACATGTGTGGTCCTATATTATTGAATAATCCAACAAAGGTCCAACGGAAGAAGAGGGCAAAGGAGGCCAAATGGAAGAATCGGATCACTTCGACAGCCAAGACCACGGACAGGGTACTCAAGCAAGAGAAGAAAATTATAAAAGCGACGATGCTTCCAGTGCTGTTGGACACGAGCAAATACTTGATCGTCCTAAAGGTGACAATGGTTCAACTATTTATGGCTCAAGAATAGATGTGGCCGGAGATGATACGGAGGAGAAGGAATTGTGGGCTGAAACTGTGCTCAATGGAGCGGTTGATGGTTTCGGAGTTGATAATGGTACTATAGATGGTTCCGTGAATAATCTTTCTGATGATGCGAAAGATAATAGCATCATGCCGATCGAGCCAAGAACTCTGTGCAGTTGATGGTTTCGGAGTTGAAACTGTGCTCAATGGGAATGCTGCCGAGAGCAAGGAACCAGAGGCTGAAGTTTCAAACTCTGGCAATGCTTTGGTGACCAATTCGACAATTGTGGAAGAAAAAGTTCAAGCGGATCTGACTAACGCCACAACAGCAGATGAATTCAACAACAACACGGAACTCTCAGTCAATTCTACAGCAAGTGTATCCGAGAACCAAACCGATGGGCAAAACAATTCGACATTCGTTGAGTTGCCTGCAGAAGTGCAAATATCAAATGATATCTTGGATTCAGCCCAAGATCGAAATACGACAGTGGGAGGTCTGTCCAACTCGGAAGACGTAGTTGATCGAGCGAAGAACTCAAACTCCACAGCTGCACTAGATTTGGAAGAGCAGTCTACTACATCATCAGCTACTACAAAGGGGACTGGAGATGCAGGTATGGGAGAGACGATCCATGATCTGTGGCATGCAGTCACAGGAGATGAGAGGGATACCCTATAGGGCTGCAAATGAGCCAAGCCGTTCGCAAGCAGCTCGAAACTCGGCTCGATAAAAGCTCGTTTGAGCTCGGTTCGTTTAGTAAACAAGCTGAGCTCAAGCTTTATTTTCGAGCTCGTTTAATAAACGAGCCAAGCTCAAGCTTAAAAGTACAAGGCTCGTTTGAGCTCGCGAGCTGGCTCGTTTAGGAGCTTGTTTAGAAGCTCGTTTGATCTTTGTTTAATTCTGATTTTATATATGTTTGTATAATAATATGGTTGTGTGCATTATATATTTACTGGAATCCTTAATATGGACCTTTTTTAATTAAATTTTCATAAATAAATGGTTAATATTATAAGTACTTGAATTCAAATCTAACTAGCTTGAAATCGAGTTCGTTAAGCTTGACATCAAGCTTAATGAGCTCGAAATAAAGTTGAGCGAGCTAGAAATCAAACTTAATGTGCTTGATTTTGGGCTTATCGAGCTTGTTTATCAACCAGCTTCACCCAAGAATTAGATTTAGGAAAGAGCATATGTGCTTTTATTTTCTTTACAGATGTATTATTGAACTCAAGACTTGCTCACAAACAAAAGCTGGGGACCTATTTTCTGGATAAAGAAGAAGAAGAAGAAGAAGAAGAAGAAGAAAACACTCTAAAACTTGACAACACAATAGGATAAATTGTAAAAAATTCCTTGTTAAATTTGTATATTTTGTTTAGAAAGATCTTTTAGTCAAATTTAGCAAATAAAGATCCCCGCAATAGACGACTTGCTCGGAAAGTCCCCTACCGTCTGTTGACCATTAGCTTTGACCGTTAATGACACTTAATAATAATAATAATAATAATAATTATTATTATTATTATTATAATAATACCTAAACTACCCCCCCCCCCCTTTCCTACCAGCCTCCCTTCTCCTCCTCCCTCTTAGCCCCCTCTTCACTCCGGCTAGCCCCCCCTCCCCCCCTTCTCACTTCGGCCAGCCCCCCCTTCTCACTTCGGCCAGCCCCCCCTCCTCACTCCGGCCAGCCCCCCCCTCTTCCTCTTCCCCGCCCCCTTCAGCCCCCCGCCCCTCCTCACTCCGGCCAGCCCCCCTCCCCTCCTCCCCCCCTCCTCACTCCGGCCAGCCCCACTCCTCACTCTGGCCAGCCCCCCGCGACCCGGCCCCCTCAGTCCCCCGCCTCCTCGGCCCCCTCAGCCCACCTCCTCCTCCTCCCCGCCCCCCTCAGCCCCTCCTCCTCACTCCGGCCAGCCCCCTCCTTCCCGCCCCGCACCACCGGAGAGAGAGGGAAGAGGGGTGGAGAGAGTGGAGGAGGGTTAAAATGGTCATTATATATCCCACTTAACAGCAGTTAACGGAAAGGGGACAAAATGAGCAGATTTCATACTTTTAGGAATTTTAAGAGCACGAGGTCTTTTAGTGTAAAAAGCGAGAATCTAACGAAGAATTTTTTGCACTTTATCCCAACACAATATAATCAACCCCAAACATCAGAACTGGTACTGGGTATATACAGTGGCAACTAGAAGAAGAAATGGCAGTTCATCTTGCTTTCAAACTAGAATTCGACATCGTGGCGACCGATGTCGGTATCGACACGATACAATCGTCATCGTACTTTTGGTTCTGCATCAATGACGGATAGCTAAAGCTCATATAAGCCGGAAAGAGCTTGGGCATGATCTTATCCCCGTCCAAGAACTGCATCACTTGTCGCATGCTCGGCCTAGCTTTCGGCATCGGGTGCGAGCACAACAATTCCAGCTTCAGCACCATCTCCATCTCAACCACCGAACGCTCCTCTTCTAGTCCCAGCCTCTAGTCCCTCGTCGCTACAACCGTTCCCACCTTCCAGTTCTCCAGCACCCAGTCCACCAAAAACGCATGCTCCCTGGCTTCGATCACCAAAGGCCTCCTCCCGCAAGCCACTTCAAGAAGGAACACTCCGAACGCAAACACGTCGCTCATGGTAGTCGCCTTCCGCTTCCTAGCAAACTCCGGTGCTTGATATCCGATAATTCCTATGATGCGAGTAGTTCGAGGATCGCTTCCATGCTGGCATAGCCTTGCAAGCCCAAAATCTTTTAGCTTCGCGTTCATCTCACCATCTAGGAGCAAGTTGCTAGACTTGATGTCGCAGTGGACGACAACGTGCTCCCAGTCTTCGTGCAGATACAAGAGAGACGATGCCACACCTTTGATGATCATAAACCTTCGAGCCCAATCGAGACTAGGCCTGGTCTGGTCGTACAAGTACTTGTCGAGGCTGCCGTTGGGCATATAATCGTAGACCAAGAGGAGCACCCCCTTGCGGCGGCAGTAGCCCAGGAGCTGTGCAACATTTCGATGTTGGAGCTTGCTGATGCTCACGATCTCTGCTACAAACTCCTTCATCCCTTGTCCCGATTCGTGAGAGTCTCTCTTGACCGCAACTTCTATGTTGGATGCCGGTAGGACACCTCGGTAGACCCTCTCGAAGCCTCCGACGCTGAGAAACTCCTTGTACTTGAAGCCATCGGTAGTGCGGTACAGTTCTTTATAGGAGAACCGGTTGCTGGGAACGAAGTACAGAAACCGTTACCCCAAACTAGAAAGTCCTGCGAGAGAACCGAGCAAAAGCACATAAACCAAAAATGCCAAACACAATCGTAGACACAAAGATTTTTGACGTAAAAAACCCTTGCTGGAAAAACCATGGGACGATCGGAGTCCAACCCTGAAGAACCTCCACTAATGAAATAAAGAGAATACACCCTCTACAAGCTCCTCCCGATCCAACACGGATCACCACAACTCACTTGAAAGAAGAAATTTTTTGATTGCGGACTCCGAAGAACAAGAGATGCCGAAAAATTATTCGAAGCAATCTCTCCTTCAAAATAGTCCTTAATCCTCTATCTCTCTCAAAGATTGTAAAGCACTCTTATTTTTGAGATGAATTTTCAACTAGCATGCATCACCCTTTTATAAGCCATTGGTAATCTATACATGGAAGGCCAATATATATGAAAACTTCTAATATGCATCAATCATATATTTAATAGAAATCCAATCATAATTGGCTTGCCATAAATGGAAGCCCAATTATATGGAAAGCTACTATATGAAGGTTTGGTAGCCCATGCAGGTCAGAGCATATCGTATCGGTTACGTAACTGTACTTATACGAGCCTGCAAATTTGACTAAACCTTTAGAAATCTTAATCCACTTTGTTTTGAAAATTCTCCTAGAAACATCTCTACGTCCTTGAAAGTTTATATTTGTTCTCGATTATTCTCCATTGCTTTCACGTACCATTGATTCTCGTCCCTTCCTATTTCGGAGTGACGAACGATTGTGCTGTCTAGAATTCATCAGAAATTCTTAATTATAGTACAATATTGCTTGATTATTGAATATTTGGTTGTTTATAGATATGAGGGATAATAGATGCCATATGCCCTAGATATCTGTTTGTAGGATTGTTAGCAACTAGTTAGAGGATTATAAGATTTTAGTTTTGAGGAGTAGTGTGACCAAAGGTGGGTAGAAGTCCTCAAGTACTCGGAGTTACAAAATGACTAGAGAAGGCCATGAAATATTTTTGAGAAATTAAATTTGAGGAGATTAAGGTAATAGTAGACTTTGATTTTTAAGGCATAGTTATGAATTAGAATTTCGAGGACAAAATTATTTTTAAGGTGGGTAGAATTGTAGCTCCCCTTCCCGAAAATTTTTGAATTTTTTTTATTTGATTTAAATGGTAATTTTTAGGATTTTATAAATAATTATTACGGAGCATGATCTTAGCCATGGTTGAGTTTTGGAGTACAAGACAACTAGAAATTATGGCATGGATAGTTCAGTGGCGTACTTTGACTAGTATTTAGCCATGGTAGGGGAATGCCAACCCATAGGTGTGTTCTAACTAAAAAAACCAGGCCAAGTTGCGAGTTAATCCCTATAAATAGTTTAATTAGTTATTTATTATTAATTGGACTTTTAGGAAATTCGGTTATATCAAACTAGTCCGGACTGGTCCCGAACCGAGCCCAAGCCCGTGTAGGCTTATAGTGAGTCCTAAGACGTCCATGACGATATACTTTGAGTGTGTTATATATATTTTCCTAGAATAAATGTTATATATATAATATCAATATTCAGTTATTTTGATTGAATAATTATTCTTGGAAATATGATAACTATTTCCTTTACATTATCCTTGTGCATTTTAGGGTATTTAAACTCTATAAATGTGTATGTATAGATTATGGTGCCTATTTAATAATTGAATATATGTTTCATTATTATTAGAAAGGTTAGTAAAATATATTTATCTCATATATGTATTATGTATAGTAATATATATTATTATATGATATTATTAGTAGTGCTTGATTTGTTATGAAATAGCTGCCAAGGATATGTTTAAACCCTTTGGGTATAATTCAGTGATATTGTATATATGATATCATATTAAATATATATATATATATATATATATATATATATATATATATATATATATATATATATATATAGGAAATAGATTTATCAGGAGTCATTTTATGTTATGGGTAAATAAATATTATTAATAATTTCGATTAATTGAGTATTTATTGATATATATATATATATATATATATATATATATATATATATATATATATATATATATATATATATATATGAGGTATATATGTATATGGATGTGTATATATATAGATATATATGTGCATGTATAGATAAATATACATGTATATGTGTGTATATATACGTGTATATATATAGTATTATATGGGAATATATATTATATATATTTTTGTATACATATAATAGCAATTCCAGCCCAATTAAACGCCAAGCCCAGCCCGGCCTACCAGAAGCCCGAACCCCCACCTGTGCAGTGAGCCCCCAAGCCCACGCAAAGGGCTAGCTACCTAAGCCAGCAGAGCCGAACACAGCAAACCCGAGAAAAAGATGCACATAAATATGCATATGAACGTAGTAGAGATCGAGAGAATCTCATATAAACCCTAACCCCGAACCAGCGTCGATCCCCTGCGCGCCCCTTCCCCGTGTGCGCGCACCGCTGCGGGCCACAGCCGGCCGGCCAGGGCCGCCGTTGCACGTAACAGAGCGTAGCAATGGCAGCAGCAGTTGCAGAGCGAAGAGCCAGTTTCGGATCGAGATATCTCAACGATCGTTTGATCGTTTTGAGTTCCGTAAACTCTGGTATGATCTTGTTATAACCCTCTCTAATTCCTACTAAATAGTTTAAATTCTAGTGACCCAAACCTCAAGGGAAATCGAGTTGAAAATCATCAAAAATCTGTTGAAAACAGGACACCTAAATCAGTCCAAACACCCATATTGGAAGGCAAATTGTCGCCAAGCCGTAGCGATATTTTGAAAACTATTTAATGACAGTCCTAGACAACCTATAGGGCTTCAAGTCCCTTCTTATAGAATTGGATTTCATCGACTGTGCGTCGAGAAATCGGACGTCCAAAACGGATAAAATCTGTTTTAAAATATTAAAAATATTAAAAAAACTCTTCGATATGACGTGCGTCCCGCCAATCCGAGCGACGTGGTCGCGAATCGAAAGCATCGAAAGGTGCGTATCGGATTCGTGAACGTGTGGAATTTGACGAAATTCAAATTGGTTGCGTGTACGCGACGAATTTGATGCGTATCCGTCAAAATTTACCGTATCGGCCTCTGTACAAATTTCTCAATTACTTTCTGCACGCTCGTTAGATCGAGACGAAACTTGTGCCAACAGGACCGTATCGTTTTTCTGGTCCTATAAGCCAAGTTTGGTCAGATTCTGAGACAGTTGATCGGATCGTCGTTTTGCGGGCCCCACGGTCCGATTCAACGAATGATTTTGTGCACTGCCTGCCGGAATCCAAAATTGGACATACCGTTGGGTTCGTATCATCAAACCGAATCCGTAGACATATAGTTTGACGACTTTAGAGACCATTAACCCTGGCACGTTTTCTGGTGCAAAGCGGGTCCAACGGCGGACATCGTTTTGGTCGAAATTACCGTTTTACCCTTGTGTCCAGAATTGGACTTAAGGACAGGAAATCCTAGCTAATTTGACTATTCTGAGAATATTGGTAATGTTTATTTCAGCTTTCGGAGACAGTTGTGATGATTTGGACTTTATGGCGTAGCAGTTGACTATATTTTGTTGGATCTGCGTGCAACCTCCAGGCAAGATACCTTGCCTCCCTCTAAAGTTTAATTTCATGTTTATAGTTTTCATGTTATTAGTGTTTTATCATAGATACAATATTTGTTATAGATTTTACATGATTCATTAGCTTTCTTGCCTACTTGATTTATCTAGTTTCTACATACCGTGTTCACCAGTTTATGGTCCTGCTTGACTTGACTTACATTACCAAAATACATACAATTAGCGACGGATTTTTAGCGACGGACAATTTTCGTCGACGTTAGCGACGGATTTGTGGCAAATAGCCGACAGAGTACCGACGACATGCCGATACAATTTTTATTTCATTTTATGGGAGAGGAAAGGTCGCTCATCCGTCGCTAGGTCGTCGGAGACATAGCGACGGATACGCAGCCGTCGCTATGCAGTCGATTATTTAGCAGGAATTGTTAGGAGAAGTGGCAGGACAATTCTTCGACCACGTAGCGACGGATAGTCCGTCGGCAAGTATCAGATAGAGCGACGGATAAAATCCGCCGCTGGTCGGTCGCTAAATATACGTTCCAGACTTAAATTGAAACGACGGAAGGAACTTTTATTCTCCCCAAATTTCATTCTCTCTCCTCTCTCTCTCTCTCTCTCTCTCCCGCGGCGGTCGGACCTCACTCTCCTCTTTTTCTCTCTCTCCCACGGTGATCGGCGACCTCTCCTCTCTCTCTCCCAAAGGTAATCTCTCTCTCTCTCTCTCTCTCTCTCGGTGGTCGTGGGTGTCGTGGGCTGCCGGGGGCGTCGTGGGGCAGCGCGCGCGGGGGGCAGCACGGGGCTGCGCGGGGCTGCGGCGGGTGGTGGCGCGCGCGGGGGCAGCGCGTGGCTGCGGCGGGGGTCAGCACGCTCCGGGCAGCGGAGGGCGGCGGGGGTGGCATGCGCGGGGCAGCGCGGGGCTGGGGGGGCGGTGGATGCATTTGTATAATTATAGGTATGGTTAGGGTTTGTTATAATATATATATAAATGCGTATACATTTGTATTATTATTATTATTAGCATTATGCTATTTAATAGAATTTTTAGTTAGTTAATTTTAGCTATTTAACTAGTAAATATTAGTTAGTTAGTTAGTTAGTTAATTTTAGCTATATATATATATATATATATATATATATATATATATATATATATATATATATATATATATATATATATATATATATATATCAAGGTTCAAAGTAAATGTTAGTTAGTTAATTTTAGCTATTTAACTAGTAAATTTTAGCTATTATTATTATTATTATTATTATTATTATTATTATTATTATTATTATTATTATTATTATTAGCATTATGCTATTTAACTAGTAAATGTTAGTTAGTTAATTTTAGCTATATATATATATATATATATATATATATATATATATATATATATATATATATATATATATATATATATATATATATATATCAGGGTTCAAAGTATCGGTATCGGAATCGGTATCGGACTTTTCCTATGAGTATTGGTATCGGCGATATCGGTAGTATCGGCAGTTTCGGATCGGTATCGGTATCGAAATCGGTATCGGGCTTGTCTTTAATAGAATCTTTGTTCTCATTACTATCAAGTTAGCATTATGCTATTTAACTAGTAAATGTTAGTTAGTTAATTTTATCTATATATATATATCAAGGTTCAAAGTATCGGTATCGAAATCAGTATCGGACTTTTCCTATGAGTATTGGTATCAGCGATATCGGTAGTATCGGCAGTTTCGGATCGGAGTATCGGATTTTTTGGTATTGGGAAACAAATAATTATTGGTAGTATCGGATTCTTTTACATGCTTTTACAACCTTATTATGCTTTCAACCTAGGTTCACAATATCGGTATCGGAATCGGTATCGGACTATTCCTATGCTGTTTAATTTTCTTTGCCGAATTGACCGGAATGAAGACCCCCAATGTCGACATCGGTCAATATTTGGTATCAGTCGGTATCGGATCGGAACATGCCAAACCGTATCGGTATCGGCCGTATCGGATCGGTATCGGCCGATACTTTAAACCATGAATTATATATATATATATATATATATATATATATATATATATATATATTTACTGACTCGTCAAGTTGAACCGTGTATAACATGTTCGACGCTTAAGTGGAATCATTTGGACTTAGTGGTATCGGTATCGAACTATCGGTATCGGTATCGAAATATCGGTATCGGTATCGAACTATCGGTATCGCTAGCGGACTATCGGACTATCGGTATCGGTATCAAACTATCGGTATCGGTATCGAACTATCGGTATCGCACTATCGGTATCGGTATCGCACTATCGGTATCGGACTATCGGTATCGGTATCGTACTATCGGTATCGGTATCGAACTATCGGTATCGGTATCGGTATCCATATGTACTTAGTATCGATCGTAGCAGATTAGTATCGGTATATCGGTTTGGTATAGGTCATATCGGATGGTATTGACCTTAGCGAATTGGTATCGTCCTATCCAATATGTATCGACCGTATAGCTAGGATTCTTACCCGGCCTTATTGATTCGGTATCGGCCATATCCGATAGGTATCGGCCGTATCGGATATGTATCGGCCGTATCAGATTAGCATGGTGGAAGGTTTAGTAACAACTGTACTTAGATTTTTCTCTTCTCGAGCTAGAATACCATTGCAAGAGAGTCACGAGAGAGTAAAAAAAATCTCCTACATATTGATGTTTACGAGAGTGATTGGCCAATTACAGCAATACACATGCTGCTTTTTCCATCAGGGAAGGAGAGATTGAAGGCAATAACATAGAGTTGTATTTCGGAAGAAGACGAACTCCTATAAACTCTTTGTTCACAAAGAGTTTGTACGAGTTCTTCTCCCGAAATACAACTCTATATGTTATTGCTTTCAATCTCTCATTTCCTGATGGAAAATGCAGCATGTGTGTTACTGTAATCGGCCAATCAATCTCGTAAACATCAATATGTAGGAAATTTTTTTTACTCTCTCGTGACTCTCTTGCAATGGTATTCTAGCTCGAGAAGAGAAAAATCTAAGTACAGTTGTTACTAAACCTTCCACCATGCTAATCTGATACGGCCGATACATATCGTCGCTACGGCCGATACCTATCGGATATGGCTGATACCGAATCGATAAGGCCGGTACGAATCCTAGCTATGCGGCCGATACATATCGGATAGGACGATACCAATTCGCTAAGGCCAATACCAATTTGATATGGCCTATACCAAACCTATAGACCGATACTAGTCTGATGCGGTCGATACTAAGTACATCCGGCCTATATACCAGCGGATCCACCAGTTACATGATTATATACTAATTCTGTTTAGTTTGTCTTATTATACAGATTTTCACATCCAATCTGTGATGGATCGTTATTTCGTTGATCGTACATGGATGTACAAACGACAACACGAGAGCAGAATAGGTGTGAGTAACGATTTTCAGGCAGGCGTGGAAGTGTTTCTTAAGTATGCTATGAGCAAAGCTCAGTTTATGGACGGTAACAAAATCAAGTGTCCATGTCGTAATTGTCGTAATAGAAGTTACGAAGAAGTGGTGAGTGTAAGAGATCATTTGACCTGTAAGGGTTTCGTATGTGATTACGGCCTGTGGTCATCGCAAGGTGAACTATATGCGGAAAGACAGGTTGCGAATGCTGCTACTTATGCTTTTGATGATAATGCTGCAACGAATTTTGTCGTCAAAGACGACGAATGCTCTGTTGATTATGGAGACGTGCAGAACCTTGCACGAGATATGGAGTACGGCACGGCAGGGCCTAATTTTGATCCGAAGGATCCTAATCCGAGGCGAAGGAGTTCTATGATATGTTTCAGGATGCTGAAACTTCTTTATATCCTGGTTGTGAGCCACATTCCGTACTGTCAGTGACGATACGGTTGTTGAACATAAAGTCCGATTTTAACTTGCCACAAACTTGCTATGATCGGATTATACAACTAATCAAGGAGGTGTTACCGAAGGAATCAAAAGAGCTTCCCAAAAACTTCTACAAGTCGAAGATGATGGTCCGACAACTGGAACTGGGGTACGAGAAGATAGATTGTTGTCACAACGGATGCATGTTGTACTACAAGGAGAACGAGGATATAGAAAGTTGCAGCTTCTGTAATACGGATCGTTACAAGCCAGTCAGGGAAAAAAGAAAGTCAACTAGAAAACGATGTCCTTACAAGTATATGTATTACTTGTCGATCACGAAGCGCTTGCAGAGGATGTATATGTCTCAGAATACAGCAGAACACATGACGTGGCACAAGGAAGAACGTATAAAGGATGATGGAGAATTGTCACATCCTTCGGATGGGGCTATGTTCTGATGGCCTAGAAATGTACGTATGGGGCTATGTTCTGATGGCTTCGCCCCTTTCAGGCAGTAGGGATCTCAATACTCCTGCTGGTCGGTCATTCTGACCACTTATAATCTGCCACCATGGATGTGTATGAAGACTCCTTATATATTCTTGACAGCTATCATACCGGGTCCCAAAAAATTCGACGAAGAATATCGATATATATTTACAGCCGTTGGTGGATGAGCTAAAACAGCTGTGGGAGATCGGCGTCGTGACCTATGATATTTTCAGGAAACAAAACTTTCAGATGAGAGCTTCACTGATGTGGACAATCAATGATTTTTTCGCATATGGTATGCTGTCGGCACCATGTCTTGTCCGATATGCATGTAAAATAGTAAGGCGTTCCGCCTTAAGCATGGAGGAAAATTTTCTTTCTTTGATTGTCATCGTCAATTTCTGCCCGTGAGTCATCCTTGGAGAAAGAACAAGGACACGTTCAGAGCTGGAAAACAAGAATTTTCTCATCCGCCTGCCAGATTGTCGGGATACGATATTTGGGAAGATGTAAAGGACTTGCCCACTGTAATGGAAGATCCATCGAACAATCGTGTCGATGGGTTCGGACAAACCCATAACAGGACCAAACGGAGTATCTTCTGGGACTTGCCTTATTGGAAAGATAATCTTATAAGGCATAATCTTGATGTTATGCATATCGAAAAGAATGTGTTCGATAATGTCTTCAATACCGTCATGGATATTAAAGGAAAGACGAAGGAAAATCCAAAAGCAAGACAAGACATTGCCGAGATATGCAAGCGTCCTTATCTGAACTTGATACAAAGGGAAGCTGGTGGACAAATAACTAAGCCAATAGCACAATACACATTGAGCAAAGAAGATAGATTAATAATATGCAAGTGGGTATCTACTGTAGAAGCATGGAAAATGTCAGAATAATGGTCCATGCGGTTCTGGGTAGGAAGCTCATGCGGCTCACACAGGAGCTGCCTTATGCGGTTCGAAGAAGACTCTCAGTCTCATGCGGCTCGGGAGTGTATGCGGTTCAGCAGGAATATGCGGCCCGGTCGACGCCACGTGTCCTCTTGTGATCCTCCCCTATAGCTGGCCATTCGAGTAGTGGCCTCATTTAATGCTCTGACACGACTCGACGACTGCGACGGCTCTGACATAAAGTGTCATAATGGTTCTGCCATAATGACAGACTCTTCGGGAAAAGAAGAAAATCTCTGACCCGATCTGTCAGAAATCCTAGATTGCCACGTGGCAAGTCTCATGCGGCTTAAGTAAAGAACAGCTTCATGCGGCTCACTGAGAAGTCACTAGCAGAAATCAGCCATATGCGGCCCACCGAGAGCCCAGTCCCTGCGGCTCAATACAACGCTAGCTCATGCGGCTCGCAGAGACTATGCATATGCGGCTCATTGAGAGTTCGTCCTCTGCGTCCCGAAGAGACTATGCATATGCGGCTCATTGAGAGTTCGTCCCCTGCGGCTCGCAGAGACTATGCATATGCGGCTCATTGAGAGTTCGTCCCCTGCGGCTCGATGAAGCATTTCCCTGCGGCTCCAGTGTTGCCTATCCTATGCGGCTCTGGCAGGACCCACAATTAAAACACGTGGCATCGGATCAATCAAAGATTCAACCGAATCCCAACAAGTATATTTGACATCATCGTCATAATTACTGAGATCTGGGCATATCATTTATCATCAAGCCAATGGGACACGTGGCGAGCAATCAGACATTGGCATAATCAATCACGAGGATTTAAAGCAGTTAACATTAACTGCTCATAAGATTTGGTGCTATCCGCATTAATGGCCTAGATTTATTGTAATCAGGATCAAGGGTTCAGATAGATTGAAGGAGCACCGACATTCCAAACAGATGATCATTAGCAAACCCTAATGATCACACCCCACTCTTATAAATAGCCAGCATCATTCCCTTGCAAAAACCCCCGGCAACAAAAAAATAAAAAAACAAGAGAGAGACAAATATACAGAGAGAGCTCCCCCCCTTGATAATCACAGAGAGAGAGAGAGAAGCCAGGAGAGCAACACGAGGAGAGCAAGAAGAGCATTTCTTCGTCAACGCCGAGCAGATCTTCCCCGAGCCAAGACTGCGTACCGATCGTCCAAGGAGTAAGGCAGAGCGGCCGTCGCTTTTTCGAGCCTCTATCGTCACCCCCCAGAATCAAAAATAAATAATTGTACTTAGACTGCTGTACCTAGGCTTTCGTCCCTAGGCTTTCTTTGTACAAGCGAGTTTGTATTGTGAGTCTAAGTTCAGTCCTCCGATAATTGTTCTGTTCTTTTACAATCAATGGCAAACACGATGGAGACTCTGTTGGGGACTAACTTCTCCACGGCTGAGGAGTTGGTGACACAATCGGATGCAGCCAAACTTGGCTCCACACAACAGAAGATGGTCGTCCGCTTCGACCAACAGGCGTTCGAAGAGATGCTCTCTGAAGGCAGCACTGGCCCGGTCCAGAAGCGTACCCGCACAATGAAGGCTCGCAAAGAGTAGAGGCCGAAATCATTTGCTCCTCCTCAAGCCCTCGATGGGATGCTTTCTGTTGCTCAAAACGGCGAGAAGGACTCTCCTGCGGCCCCACTTCAGACCGTAGACAACTCTGCTGTCCCCAAGTCCAGCAGAAGAAAACACTATGATGCTGGACTTGTAGGGGCAAAGAGGAACTCTACGCGATCCAAACCGCAGAAGGGTATTAGCCGCAGAGAGAAAGCCCATGCGGCTACAACCGCCAACCGTATGAAGAAAACTCATGCGGCCATATCTGTCAGCCGCATAACTTATGCGGCTACAGTCGCCAACCGCATGGATGAAACTCATGCGGCTATTAAAGTCAATCGTTTGCAGAAAACCCATACGGCCACAGATGCCAACCGCATGCGGCCAGCCTGCACGGTCGTGACTCCTAGCCGCATGAGAACTCATCCGACGACAGAAGACAACCGCATACAGACAGCCTGCACGATTTCCAATCCCAGCCGCATAGCGTTCGCTGCATGCTCCTCTCGATCAGTTTTCGACTGTATCTCGTACGGCCCGAACCCTGATGATTCTCTGGATGATAAGCCAGACTCTGTGGTGTTCAACTTGGACTCTTCCTATTATGCACCCACAGGTGCTAAGAAGAAGAAGTCTAGGGCAGCGCGGGCTCATCAAGCCCAGACAGCTGCCCCAACCTCTGACTATCGGGGCATCCCGCTAATTATTACGCGGGCCCCTGATAGAAAGTTGTATAGAACCGCTCAAGTCCAGTCCCCAGAGGTAAATGGACAAAGTGGTTCCTCTGACCTGCGTGAGACTATCCTCCATAAACGCAAGGAAAGAGAAGGGGCCTCGGCGTGCAAAGAGTCCTCACAAGGACTTCACTGCACCCAGATTATCGTCAACTGCTGCTGCAACAACACGGCAGTGACGGAAGACCGGCCGTCCATCTTCCAAAGATTACAGCACCCGAGCTCAAAAGATGAGGCACCTCCTATTGCCTCCTGTAATTCCGCGCAGAAAGTCCCCGCTGAGGGGAGAGGGAAGAAGACAAGCATTTCCGGCCCGAAGGTGTCAACTACTGCAGCTAAGAAACCGTTGTCTAAATGGTTGTCCTCCACCGGAGTATTCCAACACACCCGTTCGAAGACGAAATCTGCCTCCGTAGGAGGTTCGTCGTCCGCATCACTGGGGGTCGTCGGAACTGGGGATAGCACTCCTCGGAATATCCACGACAATCCGACGTTCCAAGAAGACGAGCCGGAGGAAGCGATTCTCCCGACAGATGCAACAGATACCGACGTCCCCGAGGACATCCAAGACGAAGCAAACTCTGAAGCTGGGGGTACTGTTCCTTCCGAGTCTGAACCCGAAGAGAACATTCACACATACCCCGATGATTTCTCGATGCACGGATACGACTCGGAGGGCACATCCTCCACCATTCCTTCCGTCACTCCTCATGTAAAGACAGTGTTCATGACAGACAGCAATCAAGGTGGTTCCAGTGATCGCCAACGCATCGACACTTTGGAGGCCATACTGCACGCCTTGGTCAAGTCTGTAGACGAGATCAAAGCGGCGCTTCCTACTCTGCAGGGAGTGACACCTGGCCAGTCAAGCGCGGGTCCTGCAATCAACATAGATTCAAATTCAGCGGCACCGAACCCGGGCAATAATCCTCCCGAGATAACGGCCCCTACCGCGACAGATGAGGCCCGCGAAGTAAGGAGAGAGGTTCAGGAGCTCCGAGCAATGTTCTACGCCCGAAAAAACTCTCAAGACCTCAGAATACGGCAACCATATCATGTTGAATGGAGGGATGTTCCCTTCCCACCAAGATATAAGCCGTTCAATATCAACCCATATGATGGCAAGACTTCAGCAAGTCGGTACATCACTTACTTTGAGGTCACTACCGACCACCTGCCCCATGATGACGCTATCCTCACGCGATTATTCATTGGGGCATTGGAAGGAGTCCCCTTCGATTGGTATCGCAACCTGCCAGACAATTGCATCCACTCCTTCGCTGGCTTCAAGCGCTTGTTCTTGGAGAGGTTCTATGAGGTAGGGCAGGACGTCACAATGTCTACCCTCATGGACGTCGTCCAAGGAGAGAAAGAGCTGACGAGGAATTACATTGAGCGGTTTCGTCAAACCGTAATGAAATTACCATCTGGCAATCCGGACTCTTCCTTGATTAAAATTTGCCAAAAGAGACTACTCCCAACAATTAGTCTCTGGATGGGCGAAAGTCAATTCAAGGACTGGACGGCTTTTATCATCAGTGCTATAAGTGTCGAAGAACGGTTGAAGAAGGCTCGCCAACTGGGGTTGTATATCTCGGAGGAAGAGAACAAGGGCAAGCGTCCCAACACCAGCAACGACAATGGCGGTAGCCCCTCCAACAATCGGGACAACAGAGACAAGCAGGCTATGGTGGCCGATACAGCCCAGAAGCCTGAGTCACAACCGACAGACAAACAATGGCCTCAAATCACTTACTCTTTTGAAGACGGTCACGTCAAGCCTATTTTGGACATGCTTATACAAGGAGATAGAATTCAGCTTCCTTCGCCAAGACGAGAACCTCGGCCGGCTGATCTGGAGAACCCAAAGTTCTACCATTACCACCGCTACGTCCACCATGCTACACACGATTGCTACCAGCTGAAACGATATATCCAAAACCTCATCGATTCGAACGCTCTGGCCATCGATTTCGAGGAGGTAACCGTAGCAGCCAACATGGTGTCCGTATAATTCGACAGCTTTCCTCCAACAGAGACTCAAGACGGTGTTATACCCATCCCTCTGGCAACGATGGAAATTTCTAATCTTCCGCCTGCTCGTGGTCAAGCTGCCGGCCTAGTACCCCTCACCACATCACGAAGGAAAATCATGTGGGTCCATCCGGACCTAGTCCACGAGGTGACTCAGTCCACTCCACCTTCTAAGAAGAGAAGTAGAAAAGTCAGATCCTGTCGTACCGCTTCGGCAGATGAGGAAGAAGTCACGGCCGTTGTTACTCGATCTGGAGCACAATCTCAACCCGTGGCTGAGGACCCGACTGATGATCATCCGCCCACTACCACTGACGCTCCGGGACCGGCTCAGCCTTCGACGACCGACAAGCCTAGGCCGAAGGAGACTCGCTTTGACAAATCCCTCCGAAAGGAGACACCTCAGGGGCTGGAGAGGCCCTACAACTTCGACATCTTGGCGCAATTGGCTAACACACCGGCCAAACTGTCCTTATATGAACTCCTGAGGCTCTCGAAGGATGTCCGCGCGGCCTTGAGCGATGCACTCCAAAATGCCGACGCATACTTGGCTCAGGTCAACCTCACGGGAGAAAATCAGCCCGCAGATCTCCAAGACAGTGCCTGTACCGGAGCAATACCCAACATCGTCTTCACTCCACAGGACATGCTCATCAAGACTAATCTACACGATCGCCCATTATACTACACGGGATACATCGGCGACGTAAAGGTGGACCGGATGCACATTGATCCTGGGTCTTCCATAAGTATCATTCCGAAGGGACTACTACATCATCTTCGTATTCCGATGCATCGCCTGACGCCTACAAATACCACCATCAGCGGTTTCAATTCGGGCAGGAGCTACCCAATCGGGAAGATCCGTCTGAAATGCCAGATTGGCGATCTCCAATCAGAAGTCACCTGCTACGTCATAGATGCCGACACTTCTTACAACATCCTTTTGGGGCGACCTTGGATACACGATTACATGATCGTGCCTTCCACACTGCACCAATGCTTCAAATATGTCGATAAGCATGGCTTCGTGAGGACAGAATTTGCTGATATCGATCCCTTCAAGGGAGTTGAATCTTATTACTCAGACTCCTGTCTGTATGAAAAATCAAAGAAGCATCTGGTCGAAGAAGACGTACAAGCTCATGCCAAGACAGCCACAGGACCAGAAGAACCTCTAACGATCCACCTCCAGGCTCGCAAACCAGGCGATTTCGCACCCCTTACGGCCACTCTGCGTAAGGACGCAATTAGTCTCTCGGCACAAGAAGAGCAGATGAGAATCCGGCTGCCAAGGTCCGGCCAAGCGCCGAGACCCACAACAGGGCCACTTACCATCAGACTACCGAGAGCTGGTCAGCCCCAAGCAGAAAAGCTCAATCCCTCCGACAGACCGCTCACGATACGCCTTCCCAAGAAGGGTCGTCACCCCGATGCAAGGTCTGACACTTTTAGCGAGCCGGCCACTCCTCGCTCCACATCGAGTATAAGATTGGGGGTCGCTAGTCTACCAACAACTCCATGCTCTACGCCACCAGTTGAACCCCTGAAGATCAAGTTGACCAGGTCGTCCTCTCAATCTTCATTCATACAGGGGGTAACCGAAGAAGAACCGAAACTAGCCAAGTATGTGGCTGCCCACACCGATGTCCCCTCCGCAGATGATGTAATCCCTCTCGAGAAGATACCTTATTTTATCAATAAAGGGCTATCTTTGAACTACATCGAGCTCAATAAGCTATGTACAATGTATGCTATGGACCACGGTATAGGCACTCACCTACACACACAGGTGACAAATGTATACACCGTGATCCAGCTTACTCCAGCAGAAGACGCCTACCGAATATTCGAGGGAGGGGACCATCGCATTATCTTCGGCCGGAAAGACGATCCGTACCCCTTCACCATAAAAGAAGTCGATCTTGGATCAGATGTCGGGAGACTGCCTTTGTATCTTTATAGCCCCCAGTCCAAATACCTTATGCAAAAACAGGGATATGATCTGGAGACTACACCAGGCTTGAATTACGGCACTAGACGGCAACTACCTTTGAAGCCCCCAGTACCGGCCGGCAAGCCACGGGACTACTATAGCAAAACTCGATGTGGACTAGGGTATGTAACTCCCACGACGACCCCTGAGAGTTCAGATGAAGAATGTGACTGGCAGTCACATTCAACCGGGTCACCAACTTCCGACTCGGATACCAGCATCGGAGACATATTCAGACAAGTCCTGTCAGTCAATATGGCATTCGCTGACGCTTACGAAGAAGACGAAGACATTCCTGAAATCCTCGAACTAGAGCCGTAGGCCCAACAGCTGGACGCGCAACGGGAAAAGCGGTTCGAGTGGAGAGAACCTCCTACCGAAGATGAAGTTATGCAGGTCGACCTCGGCAGCGAGTCCTCTCCAAAGCCAATCTTTGTCAGTAAGAGTTTAACAGACGAAGAGCGAGAATCATTGCTGGAACTTGTCAGAGAATATATC
The DNA here is from genome assembly GCA_029216955.1 of Iris pallida. NCBI lineage: Eukaryota > Viridiplantae > Streptophyta > Magnoliopsida > Asparagales > Iridaceae > Iris > Iris pallida. The sequence continues at coordinate 24,917,768 of JANAVB010015600.1, forward strand.
GACGTGTTCGCATGGAGTTATGAAGACATGCCGGGTTTAGATCCCGATATTGCTCTTCATAAACTCAACATACGGCCAGATGCAAAGCCAGTCAAGCAGCAACAACGACGCTTCCGCCCAGGCGTCATGGACGCGATCGAAGCCGAAGTCAACAAACTAATAGCCAGCGGCTTCATTCGTGAGGAGCAACATCCTGACTGGGTCGCCAACATTGTTCCGGTCCTTAAGAAGAATGAGAAGATCCGAATCTGCATCGACTTTCGTAATCTGAATGAGGCATGTCGGAAAGATGAATTCCCCCTCCCTATCACAGACATCATGATTGACAACACATGCGGCTTCGAACGTATGTCATTCATGGATGGATTCTCGGGGTACAACCAAATCAAGATGTCTCCTGACGACGAAAAGCATACATCATTCCGAACACCGATTGGCACATACTGTTACACAGTCATGCCTTTCGGTTTAAAGAATGCTGGCGCCACGTATCAACGAGCCATGAGTATCATCTTCAGAGAACACCTGCGCAAGACGGTAGAATGCTATGTCGATGACATCGCCGTCAAAAGTCGCTGTAAAGAAGATCATCTGCAGGACCTGAGGACGGTATTCGACCTGATGCGAGCCCATAACCTGAAGATGAACCCTACGAAATCTTTCTTGGGCGTATCCAGCGGGAAGTTCTTGGGCTTCATCATCACTGCACAGGGTATCCACGTAGACCCTGAGAAAACGAAGGCAATCATGGAGATGAGTCCCCCAAGAAACCTCCGCGAACTTAGAGGCCTCCAAGGGAGGCTAGCCTACATCAGGAGGTTCATTTCTAACCTCTCCGGGCGATGCCGACCATTCACACACCTCATGAAGAAAGGGGTCTCATTCGTATGGGACAAGGAATGCCAGCGTGCCTTCGACAACATCAAAGAATATTTGTCAAATCCTCCAGTCCTGGTGGCCCCGGTTGCTGGAAAACCGTTCCTGCTCTACGTACGAGAAATAGAACACTCCTTGGGTGCTTTGTTGGCACAAAACAACGATGCAGGTGATGAGCAAGCCATATATTACCTCAGCCGAATGATGATTGGGCCCGAACACCGATACACCGCTGTGGAGAAGGAATGCCTCGCTCTGGTATTTGCCATTCAAAAGACGCGACACTATGTCACAGGACAAACCATACATGTGATCTCACGAGTCAATCCTCTCAGAGTCCTCATGACTAAACCAGGGGCACTCAGCTCTCGCCTCGCTACATGGGCAATATTGCTATCCCTCTATCATATGATCTTCGTCCCGCAAAAGGCTGTCAAGGGTCAAGCCCTGGCAGACTTTTTGGCAGCCCACCCAGGATCGGAGTCATCCAGAATCTACGAAGAAATCCCAGATGAGGTCGCCGATTCGAATACAGCCACCCACGATAGCATATGGCGGATGTTCTTCGATGGCGCTTCAAGAACCGGACCCAAGGGAAACATCGTCGTGGGGGTCGGAGTAGTATTGATCTCTCCTACCGGGCTAGTGATCAATCGCGCCTACTCTCTCACGGAACCCTGCTCTAACAATGTGGCCGAGTACAACGCTTTGGTCATTGGCCTCCAACTTGCAAAAGAACTGGGAGTAGAATATCTTGAAGCATACGGCAATTCGCAATTAATCGTCAACCAGATTCGGGGGTCGTACGAAGTCCGCCATGAAGACATGATACCCTACTACCAAATAGCGATCAACATTATCTCATCGTTCGAGGGATTCTTCATCGAGCACGTCCCCAGACTCTAAAATATCGAAGCCGATGCCCTGGCAGGCCTTGCCGCTTCTTTAGCAGTGCCAAACCAAGCTCATCACTCGGTTGACGTGATAGGCCACGAACTGGTCTGCCCCAAGAACAATGTTCAATTCGTGGCGAGCTATTCCGCCCAGACGATCGACGAAATACCAGACTGGAGACAGCCGTTCATTGACTTCGTCGTCTACGACATCCTTCCAGAGAACCCAAAGGAAGCCACTTCTATCAGATGGCGCTCTCTCAGATTCTTCTACGATACAGAGACGAAGATGCTGTATCGCCGTTCCTACGACGGATTATTGCTCCGATGCTTGTCGAACGCAGAAGCCAAAGAAGCTGTACGAGAAGCTCATGACGGTGTCTGTGGGGCCCACCAGCCTGGCCCTAAACTACAAGACCACCTTCGCCGGATGGGCTACTACTGGCCCACCATGGTGGCCGATGCGATAGACTATGCCAGAAAATGCAAGGCCTGCCAAGTCCACGCGGACTTCATTCACCAACCATCCGAATTTCTACATCCAACGGTGGCGTCCTGGCCATTTGAAGCATGGGGAATGGATATCATTGGTCCAATCACCCTACCTTCCTCCCGAGGACATCGCTTCATACTTGCGATTACTGATTACTTCTCCAAATGGGCGAAAGCTGTCCCACTTGCAGAAGTTAAGACTTCAAACGTGATCAGCTTCCTTAAGCATCACGTCATCTACCGCTTCGGACTGCCACGAAGGATCATCCATGATAATGGTCCGCAGTTTGCAAGCCATGCATTCTATCGATTCTGCGATAAGCACCGCATTCAGAATGTCGCTTCGACACCATACAACCCGGCATCAAACGGGTTAGCAGAGGCATTCAACAAAACAATCATCAAACTCCTCAAGAAGTTTGTCTCCTCCAACAAACGCGACTGGACGAGAAGCTCGGCGAATGCTTATGGGCTTATCACACCACGGTCCGAACAGCCACCGGGAATACACCATTCTCCCTGGTGTACGGGAGTGAGGCAGTCCTCCCATTGGAGACTCAGATCCCCTCACTCCGCGTCGCCCTCACTTATCAATTGACAACGGATGATAACTACCGACGTCGACTACAAGAGCTGGAGGCCTTAGATGAAAAGCGCCTCCTAGCTCAGCAAAGGATCGAGCTATACCAAGCGCGCATCTCAGGAGCCTTCAACAAGAAGGTCAAAATCAGAACATTCCAAGTGGGCGATCTTGTTCTGGCAGTCCGGAGGCCAATGGTCATGACTCACAAGACCGCTGGCAAGTTCCAGCCAAAATGGGAAGGTCCATTTGTCATCGAGGTCGTGTTCTCTAACGGTGCCTATCGCCTCGCCAAACAGAACGGAGACTTGCTCATGTTGCCCGTCAACGACAAGTTCCTGAAAAAATACTATGTTTAAACAACATTCTCCAGATTATCAAGTCATGTACTTATTAGTACCGCTGAACTCACATCCACCCTATTTCAAATTATTGAGTCATGTATCCGCTGATACCACTGAACCCACATCCACAATATTTCAGATTATCGAGCCATGCACCCGCTGGTGCCGCTGAACTCTCACTTCCTCAATATTCTAAATTACCAAGTTAAGTACCCCCTGGTGCCTCTGAACTTACATTCCGGTCACTCTCTCAGATAGCAAGTCACGTATGATCATACCTCTGAACTTTCTTCCTGAGAGAGATCCTCCCTCATGATCTACTACCCGCACTCCTAGTGCACAAAAAGGGTAATCGATCCACCAATTTCCGAAACGACCATGTCCTCATCACCTCTGAGTCGTTCTCACTTCCATCAAAAACAAACTGCCCCCTCGCATAGAACTTCCACGTTCTCCTACCTCTGAGTCGTTCTATGTACCCACTCTTCATTGAGCCCACTCCTGCCATGTCCTCATTACCTCTGAGTGGGAAGGCTCCGTCGAAGAAATCGTCATACTTGCCATGTCCACATTACCTCTGAGCAAGTATGCCGGTCCTCTTTCAACCTATTATCTGTACCCACAACCGGAGTACGACAAGGATAATAGGTCCACAAATGTCCTCTGTTGACCACAAATGTCCTCTGTTGACCACAAATGTCCTCTGTTGACCACAAACGTCCTCTGTTGACCACTATTGACTACAAATAGCTTCCGTGAAGTCTCCCCTGCCATGTTCTTATTAGCTCTGAGCAGGAAGATTCTACGGTAATACCCTCATGTTTGCCATGTCCTCATAACCTCTGAGCAAATATGTTGGTTTCCTTTCATCCCATTATCCGTATCCTGAACCAGGGTATGCCGAGGATAATGGATCCACAAATATCCCTTGCTGAGCTTCTTAGCAGAAATCCACCATCTTACCATGCCCTAGGAGCCCAGCTGCTCTACGGCATTCCTTTTCCCAACACCAAGAACACCCATGACTATTTTGCCATGGCTGCTCCAAACATCCCGACCAAACTTGTTATCCGTACCTAAAACCAAGGTACACCCAGGGTAACAGGTCCACAAATAATCCTCCAGCAAGTCCGGTTCCATGAACACCGCAAGTACAAGAAAGAGAAGATGAGTTGAAACATGCTCATTTATTCAAAATTCGAAGGGGCTACATCAGTGGGGATCACATCCCTTACAAAAAAAAATATATGAAAGAAGAAAAAAAAAGAAAAAAAAGGAAGCAAGAGAGAGACAGAGGACAGATCACTGCTCTGAGGCACACAACACCACGAGACGGTCCTTTATTATGGCAACCGACCGCTCAAGCCTCTGTTTGGCTCGACGCTCTGCCTCCTGGCTCAGCACCGCCGGGTCCTCCAGATGAGCATGGGCTCGCCAGTTGCCCTCGAACTTCTTGAAAGACCGCTCCAGGTTGGCAGAAGATCGGGAAACCTTCTCAGCCTCCCGTGCGATCGACTCCTGTTCTGTACGAGCAGCCTCCCGCTCTGACTCTAAGAAGGCCAACCCTGCTGGAGTGTGAGAATCCGCTCCTGCATGGCAGCTATTCCACGAGAAGCAGATTCTTTACGGGCCCTACAAGCCTGACTTCGACGACCCAGCTTGGCATACGAAGCAGAGAACTTGTCAAGGACCTCCCGCACAGCTGGCCCGGCAGTATCCCGAGCAAGCTTGATCTTATCCCGAGCAGCAACGAGGAAGCCCCACTCCCGTTCAATTGCAGCAGGCAAGCCAGCCTGCCGTGTTGCCAGCAGTTGGGTCACAAGCCGATCAGCCTCTGTCAACTTGGGCTCCAGGAGCGCAACTAACCCCATCCCGCCAGGAAGACACTTCAAAGTGTCAATCTGTCCCCGAGCACCCCTCAGAGACAGAGAAAAAGGGATCCCCCGTTCTATAGCAGCGTCTATACCCCTCCCTAAGTGACGATAGAAGCTGTCAACCACATCCTGCGTCACCTCGTTCAGAGCCTCCGAGGAAGCCGGTGTCAACGGGAGTGTGGCTGGCAGCGCGGAAGAAGACGCGACAGAATCTGCCGCTCCCGCCACCAGAGAAACCAACTCTGCACGGAAGGACGCTTGAACAGCGGCCAACTCCTCTTCAGCAGCCCGCAGAATTTGGATGCTCGGCAGGGTCGAGAAGTCGATCTCCGGAGCCGTATAAGCAGCAGAAGACGAGGCAGAAACCATTGCCAACTCCATCCCCATCTGCCCGGAGCCGGCAGGAGGCCCCTCAACATGAGACGGCGAAGGAGAAGAAACGTTCTTTTTGCCCGGATCACGGTCGACCGAACCTTCCCCAAGAACATCCGCAGCGGGAGGTAAAGGGTCAGGACCTGCAGGGCCAAGGCAACCATGAATCGACTTGATACGAAGGATATGTTGATAGAGCAAATAAGCCCCTTCGGTAGTCAATATACGGCCTAGCTTACCAGTGGAGGAGTATGGAGGCTGAGGTTCGCTTACAGCCACCATAGCCTCTTCACCAACAGCCTCTGAATCAGGAATCATAGACTCATCCTCGGGAAGAGATGCACCAAGAACGGCGTCATCTTGCTGAAGTTCAGCGATCTCGGAGACGGGCCCAAAGGAACCTTCGTCACCCCGGGCTGAAGCCTCAGCAACCTGGGAACTTCCAGCCGCCTCCGAGAGAGCGCCCGCATAAAGGACCGCGGCGTACATATCGCTAATTAAGGCAGCAAGGGCTGGATCAACCTCAGGGGCAGCAGATGGTTCAGAAGAGCCTGGTTCGTCAGACGCCTACAAAGAAAAGTGATTAAGTCATATCTTCGAGAGGAAAGAAAACTACAACAAAGAAATAACTCCGACTTAGTTTTACCTCCGGAACAGCATCGGTACCTTCATCCCTCTCGGTAACAAGTAGTCCACGAGACTTAACGGCAGCTCTCTTCACGGAAAAGGTCGCTCTGCTGTCGGAAGACTCGTGTCTGACTCGTTTACGCGAGGAACCAGACACAGCTGGAGGCTGTTCTTCTCTCACTCTTTCCTCTTGTGTAGAAAGCAATGGGTCTTCCGTCGGTTCATCGGGGGTGGGAAGCGGTTGATCCGCTACTTCTTCGCCCCCACCAAAAAGGGAATCTTCGCTATCATCCTCCTCCTCAGCCGACTCGGAAGGTTCTGATTCAGGGAGAGGAGTCTGGAGCGCTAGTTGCTTTCTAGCCTTAGCCCCCTTGGGCTTCTCCTCTAAACCAGTACCTACGATGAAACTGGTACTCGGATCAAAATTAATAGGAGGCTTGTTCGCCATAACATGATATAAAGCAGCCACGTACAAAATTTCCCTTGGCGTCTTAGCATCGGGGACCGAGAAGCTGGCTCGAGTATGATAAGCATCATAATAATTCCACGCCCTGACGCCATCATGAACGCTGCCTTCAAAGCCCAAACAAGGGTTGGGATGATCTAGAAATAACTGGCTATAACCGAATTGGCGGGAAAACCTACTAGGTAGGTAAGGCTCCAAGTACACGTTATCGCGGTTGCGATAAACCAAATGAGCGGGACGGATGTTACGTAACCAGGTGAGCATATCTGGAGATAGAAAGTGAGAAGGTCCAATACCGTCAAGGTGCACCTTCCTCACGTCCTCATCAGAAAAAGGAGGAACAAACACAAAAAGGTCACACCCATCCACCCTCGCCAGCGCCCTCCGACAAGCTGGCATAGTGTTGTATTCCCAAGACCGGCGATGGCATTTGAAGAGGAAAGCATCTTCATCTGTAGCATCTTCCGCTATCCCAGGTCCCAGCAAAGATTTGTAGTGCATCACCAACCACCCCATCAAATAGTGGAAAGGCAGTTCTACGCGCTCAAAATCCAATGTCTTCTTACGCGCAACAACTTTGGACGAGAATGTTCGAAGACCTCGGTGTATGCTACACACCATAGCTGGAAGAAGGGCCAGTCTAACTCCAAATACCAGTTTAACGGCTGGGAGAATAAAGTGGCGACCGATCCTCTCGATAGAACCTGCTCCTCCCGAGACGATGCAGTTCCGTAGCCATATCATTAAAAAGCCGGCCAGGAGCGCCTTCTCTGACATCTGTGTGGTCCCGTAGTAAAAGTAGCTAAGAGAGTCAGTTTGACTCCCGAATATGTCGCTCCTGGACCGCGACTTCTGGACGCCTGACATCAAGTCCTTTACCTCCTCGTGCGTTCTAGGGGTTCGAGGAGTAACTTCGCCAGAAGGGTCAACTTTGAAAAGATAATTAATCCATGATGTGGTGTGGGGAGCGGTCCCTTCAGAGCTATCGACTGTTTTTATAGCCATCTGGTGACAAGCACTATGGTGGCACAGCAACTCCCGATACACCGCGACGAAACCTGGGAGTCGTCGGTTCAAGTCCTCAAACTCCTCATTCGATGGGGTGTACACCTCGAAAGGCTCATTCCCCCACGGAAGTTTAGAGATAGTATACATCTCGTGAAGAGCAAGCCCCAGCTCCCCTACTGGTGTAAAGAACGTCCCCGTTCGCTGGCTATACATCTCCAAGAGCGCCACAAACAGCGGTTTATTAATAGGGAGCCCGTGACAAGTGCCCCGAATGGCATGATAAAGTTCCACCTCACGCAAGAATGTTCCATAGGTCTGCAGAACCCAAGTGGTCAACTGGACCCACGTAGAAGTAGGGTTTATCCAGTTCGGCAACGCTATCCTGCCAACGGGATAGGATTTCTTACGAACAAGCCGATTCAAGAAGGTATCAGCTTGAGCGAATGAGAAGTTGGGACCGTATACATTCATGAAGGAGCCCGGGGCCAGACCCATCATGTACCGGAGGACGGAATCCTTACTTGCATACGCTGACCGCATATTCGGATTGTAATGGATGTTGCCCATCAACATCCCCGACTGAGTAGGAGTTAAGTTGCATACCATCTTCCTGTTCAACAACACCATGTTGAACCACGACAGAGGATAATGGCGTTCCATAAGAGGAATATGGATTGACTCCCCGTCCAAAGAAAAATCCCAGTTCTCAGAAATCTCTAATACTCGGGGATTCTTTATGATTAAAGCATCTCCTAAGAGGAAAAGAGGCTTCAGGTATTTTCCATCCAGCTTCCCAGTATTCATCATGGAACGAAGGTAATGGAGGGTCTGATTCTCGATGGCGTTCAACCTCTCCGAAGGCTCATCAGCAGGAAATTGATTCAACACATGCTTAATTAGGTCGTCAAGACGCACGCCCAAGACGAATTGATTTGAGCCAACCAGAAGTTCCCCCGCAGGATTCACGGGCAGATTCACTGGAGAAAGACAAAAGAAACAAGGTTAGAAGATAGTCAAAAATAGAAGCATTGGAAAGATCATTTGAGTCTATGCGGCTCAGGTCGTTAACAGCCTCATGCGGCTCAGCATCAGATAAGTCCATGCGGTTCTGTGCATCATACGGTTCAGAAACAGACGAGTCCACGCGGTTCTAATTTATCATAGCCTCATGCGGCTCCGAGTTAACCGAGTCCATACAACTCAAATTCAGACGAGTTTATAGATTCATGCGGTTCAGGTTAAGCCCGCCTATGAAGCCAGACTCATACAAGCTGATGCGGCTACAAACAAGCAAGCTTATGCGGTTCAAAAGCGAGCGACGCTTATGCGGCCCAAAATAAAAACACATATGCGGCTCAGATCGAGTATGACAAGCTCATGCGGCCCCGTGGGGCGAAGTGCTTATGCGGTCACAACGATGAGCCTCGTACATGCGGCTTGTGTATAAAGTATGCAACGGAGCCATGGCAACAGTTATGGTTTTCAAACGACCCCCTTACCAGCGATAGGCGGGTGAACATCGGGATGGACGGAGTGCACAGCAGCCGGCGGAGGGGCGACCACATTCGTCGCTGCAGTCGCCGTAGCAGCAACTGCCTTACCCTTCGCGGCCTTCGATGCAGCAGATTTCTTGGGAGCCATTGTCGATTGATGAAGGAAGAAGACGAAGAGCAAAGTCGGCAACAGGGAATTCGAGCAAAGAGATGAGGTAAAGAAATCCCCAAGAGACTAAAAGACTCATATTTATAGGCGATCCATAAAACAAACAGACGCCTCGGATTACGCGCCGCCTTAAAAGATAAAGGCAAAACGCTTCGATCAAGGCAAAACCGACCCTTGGGATCCTCTCCCAAAAGGCGGCGTTAATTCAAATCAAGGGCACTTAATGAAGATTTGCACACGTGGTCAGGACGCATGGCAAAGAGTCTATGCGGCCAGATGAATCTATGCGGCTGAGACACTTATGCGGCTAGGAAGCTCAAAAAGACAGAACTTCCTATGCAGCATGAACGGGGCCATGCTTCTTATTCAAAGTGTTTTAATTTTACAAATTGAAAACTTTGAAGGGGGTCCTGTAGAAGCATGGAAAATGTCAGAATAATGGTCCATGTGGTTCTGGGTAGGAAGCTCATGCGGCTCACACAGGAGCTGCCTTATGCGGTTCGAAGAAGACTCTCGGTCTCATACGGCTCGGGAGTGTATGCGGTTCAGCAGGAATATGCGGCTTGGTCGACGCCACGTGTCCTCTTGTGATCCTCCCCTATAGCTGGCCATTCGAGTAGTGGCCTCATTTAATGCTCTGACATGACTCGACGACTGCGACGGCTCTGACATAAATTGTCATAATGGTTCTGCCATAATGACAGACTCTTCGGGAAAAGAAGAAATTCTCTGATCCGCTCTGTCAGAAATCCTAGATTGCCACGTGGCAAGTCTCATACGGCTTAAGTAAAGAACAGCTTCATATGGCTCACTGAGAAGTCACTAGCAGAAATCAGCCATATGCGGCCCACCGAGAGCCCAGTCCCTGCGGCTCAATACAACGCTAGCTTATGCGGCTCGCAGAGACTATGCATATGCGGCTCATTGAGAGTTCGTCCCCTGCGGCCCGAAGAGACTATGCATATGCGGCTCATTGAGAGTTCGTCCCCTACGGCTCACAGAGACTATGCATATGCGACTCATTGAGAGTTCGTCCCCTGCGGCTCGATGAAGCATTTCCCTGCGGCTCCAGTGTTGCCCATCCTATACGGCTCTGGCAGGACCCACAATTAAAACACGTGGCATCGGATCAATCAAAGATTCAACCGAATCCCAACAAGTATATTTGACATCATCGTCATAATTACTGAGATCAGGGCATATCATTTATCATCAAGCCAATGGGCCACGTGGCGAGCAATCAGACATTGGCATAATCAATCACGAGGATTTAAAGCAGTTAACATTAACTGCTCATAAGATTTGGTGCTATCCGCATTAATGGCCTAGATTCATTGTAATCAGGATCAAGGGTTCAGATAGATTGAAGGAGCGCCGACATTCTAAACAGATGATCATTAGCAAACCCTAATGATCACACCCCACTCTTAAAAATAGCCAGCATCATTCCCTTGCAAAAACCCCTGACAACAAAAAAATAAAAAAACAAGAGAGAGACAAATATACAGAGAGAGAGCTCCCCCCTTGATAATCACAGAGAGAGAGAGAGAAGCCAGGAGAGCAACACGAGGAGAGCAAGAAGAGCATTTCTTCGTCAACGCCGAGCAGATCTTCCCCGAGCCAAGACTGCGTACCGATCGTCCAAGGAGTAAGGCAGAGCGGCCGCCTCTTTCCCGAGCCTCTATCGTCACCCCCCAGAATCAAAAATAAACAATTGTACTTAGACTGCTGTACCTAGGCTTTCGTCCCTAGGCTTTCTTTGTACAAGCGAGTTTGTATTGTGAGTCTAAGTTCAGTCCTCCGATAATTGTTCTGTTCTTTTACAATCAATGGCAAATATCTAATTTAAGATTTCCTGACGGCTATGTGTCAAATTTGTCGAGATGCATTGATCTCAATGAACGCAAGCTAACGGGAATGAAGAGTCATGACTGCCACGTGTTTATGGAAAGATTACTGCCCATTGCTTTGAAAGAGTTGTTGCCTTCTGCTGTATGGGTTCCATTGGCCGAACTATCTATATTCTTTAGGGATATTTGTTCAACTAAGACTGTGCAACACATGGTTGAACTTGAGGAGAAGATTATCTTAACAATTTGCAAGTTGAAGAAAATATTTCCTCCTGGCTTCTTCGACAGCATGGAGCATCTACCGATTCATCTAGCATACGAAGCCCGTGTCGGTACATTTGTTCATTATCGATGGATGTACCCATTTGAAAGGTACATAAAAATCGATATAATTTAAGTTGAATTTCAGTGGGTTTTAAAATTCATTCTTAATTCTCAAGATAATTTGTCTCTCTAGATACCTACACCATCTAAAGAAGAAAGTTGGCAACAAGGCTCATATAGAGGCTTCGATATGTGAAGCATATCTTATCGAAGAGGTGTCAAACTTCTGCTCCATTTATTTTGATACTCATGTTAAGATAAATTAAAATAGACCTCAAAGGAATGACGAGGACGTTGAGGATGGAGGTATATTCAATGTAAGGGGCAAGCCTGTTGGGGCTAGTAAAAAACGGTGGTTGACTGACGACGAGTATGATGCCGCTCACCGATATGTCTTGTTAAACTGTGACATACAAGAAGTAAGAGATTTGGAGAAGTAAGTCAGTACACTTGCACTCATTATAATCTCGAATTTGATGAAGTAAGTGACTACACTTATATATTCTTATTTTCTCTAATGGTATATTTAGAGATGAAGTCAAAATGAGGACATCCGATATTATCGATGAGGGACTTCAAAGAGAGGTTGATTGTACATTTCCGTCATGGTTTCGCAAATACGTAAGTAACTGAGATTATAATTGAGGTTGATTTTATATATTCTTATAAAATACGTAAGTAACTGAGATTAGAAATATATAATCTAAAACATTTAAATTATAAATATTTATTTACAGGTTTTGTTGCCTGAAACAACACTCACTAATGAGAATGTTCGTTATCTGGCATTGGGACCGAAGAGGCAAACAAAGACTTGGCCAGGCTATGTCGTTAATGGCTTCAGGTTTCAGGCAACTCAGAATGCTATAAATGTCGAATTTATCAATGACGGCATCAGTACCAAGGATTCCGGTGATTGTATAAGAGGCACCATCTATGACGACGAACCGGACTTTGACTATTATGGAGTGCTTCAGGATATTGTAGATTTACAATATACTTGTCCATATGATATGCATATTGTGATGTTCAAATGTGAGTGGTTAGATACGACACCAAATATCGGTTGGAGAATCGATAAACAATTTGGATTTGTCGATATAAATCATCGTAGGAGGTATAGAGGGTCCGATACATTTGCGATAGCAAATCAGACTGTTCAAGTCTACTATACAAGCTACCCAAGGCGTCGTAGAGATCGATTTAACTGGTGGGCAGTATGCAAGATTAAATCTAGAAATACATTCAATGTTGGAGACCCAGCATACCAACAGGACCAGATCGAAAAGTCCCAATACTTGGGACAACACTCGGATACAATGGATGTTGAAGATATTGTTGAGGAAAATAGAGGGGAGGAAGAGGTTGATACACAAGACTTAGCTGTCAACCAGGGGAGAAAGAGGCGTCTTGTCCCAAATATTGAGGCAGAAGAAGAAGAAGAAGAAGAAGAAGAAGACGAATTTGATGGGGATGAGGATACAGATGAAATCGACGATGGAGATAAGGATGAGGATAAGGATGAGGAGGAGGATGATGATGAAGATGAGGCCGAGGATGAGAACGAAGACGATGATTAGGTTAAATATTGTTGTAAATTAAAAACACTTCCAATTACGTGAATTAATGTTTTTTTCGATCGATTATTTACTTATTGCAGATGGCACTCCTAGTCTTTTTCGTCGCGGCGGCACTCGTCTCCCTACTGGTGGTATGTATATTTTAGTTTAGAATTTTATATTCATTTACACTTTTATATTGTTAATTATTTTATGTGTTCTATTTACATGTCATGATGGCTGGCCGTGGTCGTGGTGCTGGTGGTGGTCGTGGTGCTGGTGCTGGCGGTGGTGGTGGTCGTGGTCGTGGTCGTAGTGGTGCTGGTGGTCGTGGTCGCATTCAATCTTCCCGAGATGTGACCCCATCCAGCGAGCCCGACCCGGAGAGTACCCCGGGCATAGACGCATCCCACCGTGGATTGACTACTTTATCGAGGCATGAGTCTGGATCTGCTAGCGGATCCGTTCCGCTATCGAACCCACCAGCAGACCCACCAGCAGATCCACCAGTGGATCCCCCAGTTACTGCACAGTAGGCCCCAGAGTACCCCCATACTTGGTTCCATCCGGTTACTGGGGAGTACATACGCGGACCCGCGGATCCTCCGACGGCACCAGAGAGGCCGAGTACTACTAAAATATGATCTATTAGCGACGTAAGTTAGCGACGGCATAAAATGCCGTCGCTAACTATGGAATATAGCGACTCCTTTATATAAACATCGCAAAACGTCGCTGACTTGCGACGTTCAGCGACAGGAGTTAAATTACGTCGCTGAATAGCGACGTTCAGCGAAATATTATTAAAATATGTCGCCATCTATTAAAATTTTACGACGGTTAGCTACGGCCTCTCTTGACGTCGCTAACATTTTTACTTAGGGCACAGCGTTTCATTTTTTTCCTCCTCACTCGAAAATTCCAATTTTCACTCGAGCTCCCCTTCCCTCCCCGACGGTGACTCCCTCCCCCCCGGGGACTCCCTCCCCCTCCGGCGACCCCTACCACTCTGGCGACTCCCTCCCCCTCCGGTGACCCCTACCCCCCCGTCGAGCTCCTCTTCCTCGAGCTCAGGTAAACCCTAACCTAATTAACTCCTCTCCCTCCTCCTCCTCCTCCTCCTCCTCCTCTCCTCCCTCTCCTCCACCCCGCACACACCCACTGTCTGTACAGTTGTTTGGACACTGACACGACCCTTGGACACATTTGTATGCACACAAACACATACGACCCCTCTTGACATGTTTTGGGTTTTATTTAGGTTGTGTGGTTTGGCAGTTGAAATGCAATCTCAGGTTTTCCTGAGATTGAGTTTGGAATTTCTGAGATACAAGGTTGGGTTTAGTTTGTTGACTGTGAGTTGAGTTGGGGGTTTGAGTTAAATTGAATGTTTAGAAGTTGTTGGTTGTATACTCAGTTTCCTGAGATATATGTATGTGAAATAGAAATGTGTTGGCTTGGTATATTTAGTTCATATATGTAGAGTAGTGATATATAGCTGAGATTATATATGCATGCATTCATGTGGGGTAAGGTTATGATATATAGGGGCTTGCTATATTTGGATTTGAGAGGATATATGTATATATATATATATATATATATATATATATATATATATATATATATATATATATATATATATATATGTATTTTTTTTTGAGAGGATATATGTATTTTTATGAGAGGATATATGTATATATATATATATATATATATATATATATATATATATATATATATATATATATATGCTTGAAAATATATATATATATATATATATATATATATATATATATATATATATATATATATATATATATATATATATATATATATATATATATATCCTATACCCTGATATATCTATACGATTATCTAGAAATGAACCGAATAGGCTAATTGAACTTGTGGACTAGAGTTTGACCAAACCCCTAGCTTGTAAGTCTACTACTGAAATCGTCGATACCAATACTCATAGGAATAGTCCGATACCGATTCCCATACCTATATGTTGTTGCTCAAGCAGTTTATAGCTACAAATGCATAAGTGCAACATGAAAATCTCATCTGTTAAATATGTTACCTAAGAGCATCATTAGTAAGGGCAATTCATTACTACAGTGTATAGAGTATCCTAGAAGTGTAGGTATGATTGGTATATCGTATTACATAGAGTGTATAGAGTATCCTTTCGGTCTATAAGAGTTACTTCACTCATTTTATCAAGACAAGTAAACTTTTTAAATGTTACGGTATATATACCGTCAACATTTGGTTTTGCCTTGTAGCTACAGGCAGTTGCCTACATTTTGCCTTATAACTTGGCCTTTGGCCTGTGCTTGAGCAATGTGGACTTCCAGGTTAGGGTGTTATTTCATGATTAGCATTGTTTAGATATTAGTTTCAGTTAAAGGGTTAGTTTAGATTAGGATATTAGTTTATGTTAGAAGGGATATGAGAGTTAGTAGATGTCAAAGTAGGATATTAATTTATTAGTTAGGATAGATAGTTTGAGTTATGATACTGCTCAAGCACGGGCCAAAGGGTCGATATTGGATATTAATTTAAAAAGTTTTACCTTTTTTGACAAACTGGATGAAGTAACTCTTGTAGACCCAAAGGGTCGATATTTGACAGTTGGGATGAGTATCAGAATCGGTATCGGATTAGTATCGACCGTATCGGATTAGTATCGGTCTATCGGATATGACACTTTGACACAAGATAGTTGTTTTAGTCCCAACACAGTTGTTTTTGTTTCTTCCTTCAAATTCTTTATTTGTAATATGTGGAATGAATGAACAGTTTATGTTGTGCACCCATATCTAAACTGTCTTAACATTCATTCACTGACTGCAATGTGCATGTATCTATCTTACAGAATTATCCTCAATTGGATATGGATATGAATTATTACTTACGGAATCGTTCGTGGATGTACAACCGTCATCCTGATGACATGTGCGGTTTGCGAGATGAATTCATAGAGGGTGTACAGCAGTTTCTGCAGTTTGCCAAGGTGTTCCCTCAGTACATGGACGGTACTAAAATTAAGTGTCCCTGTGTAAGATGTCGCAACTTGAAATATCATCCAGAAGTGAAAGTCACGTATCATTTATACTCGAAGGGTTTCACGCCGAATTACTATCAGTGGAGCACGCACGGAGAACTTGTGTCTTTAGCATCGGAGTATGAGTCTTATGTGGATGTCCACAACAACGCTGCTTACGACGATAGGTTGGTGAACATGATTTTTGATGCAGCGGGGCCTAGTTTCGATCCGGACAATCATGATGCACCTGAGGAGGTACCGAACATCGATGCTGCATAGTTCATGGAGTTGCTGGAGAATGCAAGGACTCTATTATATCCTGGTTGTGAGGATCATTCACCGTTGGAGGTGGTTATAAGATTGTTCAGCATCAAGTTCGATTTTAATATGTCGCAAGATTGCTACAACCATCTTATGGAGTTGCTTATAGAAATATTGCCTGAGGGTGCTAAGTCGCCTAAAGACTTCTACCGGTCTAAGAGGATGGTGAGATCGTTCTGGATGGGATACGAGAAAATCGATTCTTGTCGCAATGGGTGCATGCTGTACTACAAAGACGACAAGGACGCAGATGTGTGCAGATTTTGTGGTGCTAATCGCTATAAGACAACTAGTACATAAAGGTCTACCGGTGCAAGAAGACCGACCGATTCAATGTACTACTTCCTTCCAGCCGCCTACAGCTCCATCGCCGGACGACCTCTGGATGACCGCCGTTGGCGGTCTTCAGAAGGGTACGTACTACGGTACGGGATCCTACGACGCGTATTTGGCTTCGGAGTCATCCTGGGCCCCCTCTGTCAGTGCGCAGACTCCGGCTTCGCAGGCGTCGTCACGAGCTCAAGATATTCGTCGTCAGATCGACGAGCTGCGTCGCGAGTTGCAGCAGCAGATTTTTGATGCGGTCGAGCGACGATCCGACCCTCCGATGATCACCGGACGATTTGATGCGGTCGAGCACAGTATACAGGAGCTGATGAGTCTACAGCAGGCTACAGTTGCCAGCTTGTACACGCTCATCGAGTCTACGCAGCGCACAGAGCGTAGACAGGTCGAGCTGGAGGGATCGCAGAGGACCATGTCTGCCTTACTCACTCAGGTATCGGCTTTGATTGAGGAGAGTACTCAGAGGATGGTGAGTACCCTGGCTGCGCATGGTGAGCGACTGCGAGAGCTGGAGCAGATACGTCCTTCCGGTCCATCGACGGCGTCGACTCCAGAGGTTGCACTGCCTCCTACTGCCCCTACGGTGCAGCTCACCCAGGAGCAGTATGAGTACATTCTATCCCAGATAAGCGGCAGGGGTCCTCAGTGATCCAGTATATTTTTCATATTCATCTTTGTATGTATTGGCCCTATGGGCCCATTGACCGTTCTGTACACTGATTTTCACTATTTTTTTGACTCTGTTGGACATGTATGTTTGTGAATTTAATTTGTTGGCATTTTCATTGAGTAGATGTATGATATTTAGTTGTAGAATGTTATGATGGGAGACTGTTATTCATCTATTAGTTGTAGACTGTTATGATGGGAGACTTAATTATGATGATATCTGTGACGGGGATGACAAATATACCTACGCTGGGTTATAAGCGATGATCTGATATACAAAGGAGGTGCTGTCCAAATTTTAAAAAAATATAATGTGTATTTTTGTGATGATGTGTGTCGGTGTTTATAGTGTATATAAAATGTAGTGTTCGGAACCATCGATAGTTTCGATTACTGTTGTATGTTTTATCTTGGACAGAAAGAGCAACTGCTCAGGGTGTACTTCTGAGAGCTTTATTTTCACATCCTTCACTCTCTCGGGACGTCGTATAGGATTTCGAGAAGGTGAAAGACGTGAAGAGGAAGCTCTGAGAAGTGAACCCTGAACTGTTGCTCTTTCTATCCAAGATAAAACGTAGAACAGTAAGCGAAACTGTCGATGGTTCGAACACTGCACTTCACACACACTGTAAACACAGACACACAGCATAAAAAAAATTCACAATATATTTTTTTAATTTTTTTCAGTAGTCTACGACGGATAGCGACGTATAGCGACGGATAGCAACGGAAAGTGGACGTCGCTATACGTCGCTAATTAGCGGCGTTACGTCGCCACCTTGCTGACGTGGCAGGCATGCCACGTCATCACGTCAATAGAACTAAACGTCGCTAAGAAGTCGCACTACGTCGCTAAGTTTGCAACTTAAAGTTTTCATCGCTCTACGTCGCTAACTTTGCGACGACCTAGCGACACGTCTGGGACGTCGCAAACAGCGACGTAGGGCGACGAATTTGCCATCTGCGACTAGCTTAAAAGCGACCTTCACTTTACGTCGCTAAAGCCGTTGCCAATTACGATTAGCGACGTAATTGTCATTATTAGCGACGTATCATGACGTCGCTAATTTGCCTTATTTTAGTAGTGGAGAGGCGAGTTCCGACGAGTGTTATGGCCCACGGGGACCTCGTAAGTAAATTTAAGATAATTTATTAAATTTTTTTCAATTATTCAAGTTAATAATCCAATTGTTTCTTTTTTGTAGGTTTTTTTCGTTTAATTTTGCCAGGGCTCTTGGAGAAATTATCAGGACTAACTTCCATGGTCCCTACCTCAACTTTTCATCGGTGCCCCCAAACTTGAAGTACGTCTGGCTCGACGAATTGAGGGTATATATCTATATCTTCTAGTTAATTATTAGTTACTCTTTAATCAACCATTTTTTAAATTACGTGATAATTGAATTTGTATGTTAGACGACGTACTGGTGGCCCCCCCATCGTGAGGACGCGATCCGCAGGACCTACAAAAGCGCTGCCTTGAAGAAGATACGGGATATGGTTCATGACCTGAAAATGGGGCAAACGAGGCCGAATTGGATCCGGCAAGACTATTATGAGGACCTCCTAGATATGATGAATACTCCTGCGTACAAGAAGAAATCGGAGAAGGCGAAGGCGAACCGACGGGACGCAGGGCTTCATACGGGGGGATCCAGGCCCCACGCAGCGACGCTTGCAGATCGGGTGCGATACCGTAAATTCATTTCACTATCGAATTAGGTATTATCAATATACGGAGTTAATTAAGTTCTACGAAAATTTCGTATGCAGACCCGACGGGCGGTGAATGAGGGAAGGGCGCCAGAATCGATCACCATGCACGACGTCTTCCAGCATACGCACAAGAGGCGGAAGGACGGGAGCTTCGTCGACGAGAGGGCCAAGGAGACTGATGTAAGTACTTATGTTTATGAGATTTACGTTATAATTAAAAGTATTCGGACTATAACTTAGGTAAACTTAGGATTCACACTTAGCTTAGTGAAACATAGGATTTAGATTACAACTTAGGTAAATCTTATAATAAAAATATATTCATTTGATAGGCTGCGTATCGTGAGGCCCTTAGTCGGGCTCAGTTAACTGAGACCGAGGATATTAGTGAAACGACGCCCGCCCGGACGCCCTCTTCTTTGGCCGCTCGTAACGACTTATTCGTAGATACCGTCGGCGGCTTTAAAAAAGGGCACCTGTACGGAGTCAGATCCCTAGGGCCGTTGCACATGGCGACGCAGAGATTTCCACCGACATCGCCTCCTCTCGCGGCCCCGGCAGACGATGATGTTAGGTCGCAGCTTACGCAGCTGCACGAGACGGTGTCGTACTTACGGGAGCAAATTGCAACGTACTTTTTGCCTCCGTCTGCTACTGCCGGTCCGTCTGCTGCTGGTGTCGGTCAGTCTTCTACTGGTGCCGGTCCGTCGACTGCTGCTCCCGGTCTTTCTTCCGTCGGTCTTCTTTTTTTCAACCCTGCTGCCCCTCTGGTATCGCCTCCGACTGTGACGGCACTCCTTGATCTCATGTCGGCAGAGCAGCTATGCCGACTTCTGAGCAGTGTCTACGACGAGTTGCCGTCGTACCTAGTGGAGGAGTATATTCGTCGGTCGCAGCAGGGATTACCACCACCGGGCAATCGAACTCCTCCTCCTCCTTAAAGTGTTGTAATTAAGAAAATTTGGAATATTTGTGGGAATTTTGGAATATTTGTGGGAATTTCGGATTATTGGCGACGGATATTAGTCTATGATTTCAGAATATTTGTAATAATTTTATATTGATCTGCACTATATATTTGGTCTACGTGATTGTTGGATAATTAGTGTGCATTTTTGTGATTGTTTGGTCTATGTGATTATTTGGTCTATGTGATTGTTTAGTCTATGTGATTGTTTGGTTTATGCATATTTGTGTGAACAGAGAAAGCTCTGCATTTTTTTTAAAAAAAAGCTCAGTTAGCGACGGACTAGTGACCGCTTAGCGACGGATATTTCCAATTTCTGACTACTTTTCGACGGAATATCCGTCGCTACCTGGAGATTTGAAACTCTTTCCAGTTAGCGACGGGTGGTCGACGGATGCTCGTCGAAAAATCCGTCGATAGCCTCGAAAAATCTGTCGGTAAGGTTCTCGAAATACATAGTTTGACGGAATAGCGACGGAACATCCGTCGCCAATGTTCTGGAAATGCATGACATTTCCAGAACCATGGGGACGGATTATCCGTCACTAGTCCGTCGCTTAGTCGACGGATGAGCGACGGAGTGGCGACTACTCATCCGTCGCCATGGTTCTGGAAATGCCAAATATTTCCAGAACCTGGTCGACGGATTATCCGTCAGTATTCCGTCGCTAATCCGCAAAGACATTCGACGGAATAGCGACGGAACGATACCCTCTGATACACTGTTACGACAGTTTACCGACGGATTATCCGTCGCTAGCTTCTACACAGTTCAGTATTTAATACTTGAAATCGACGAAAGACCATCAGAAAGTCGTCGCTAAAGCATCGTATTGTGACAACGAAAAGCCGTCGCTAATCCGTCGCTTGACGACTACTTAGCGACGGATCATTATTAGCGACGAGCTGATTGTCGACGGATTATTTTGACCAAGATCCGTCAGTGATCGGTCGCTAATACAAATTGCCGACGGACGGGCGACGGATCTGGCCGTCGCTAAATCGACATATTTTGGTAGTGTTACATCCGTGAGTCCACACTCGGGACGAGGATGTCGATTATTTGTACCAGAGAGTCCACACTCGGGACGAGGGTGTTGACTTGACTTGCACCAGAGAGTCCACTCAGGACGAGGGTGTTTACATCAGAGAGTCCACACTCGGGACGAAGATGTTATACTTGCACCAGAGAGTCCACACTCGGGACGAGGGTGCCTTGCCGTGAACTAACCAGAGAGTCCACACTCGGGACGAGGATTAGTACTAACCAGAGAGTCCACACTCGGAACGAGGGTTAGTGATTAGTTCAAACCTGCGAGTCCACTCGGGGCGAGGATTTGGTATTCCATTGATATCGTGTTCGTTTATTCATCCAGCAGTTCAGTTACATGTAGTTGTTATAGTGTTCGTGTTCAAGGTCACCTGTCAGTAGCCACTTGTCGTTAGTCACTTGTTAGCAGTTTGGTCGTAGTCTCTTGCCATGTTAAATGTCGTTCCTCGTTATATCCTGTTTATATATTATCATGCATGATTAAACTACTAGATATACATGTTTATATGTATCTTGCTATGTCCTCTGAGGACCTGATGATCTCTTCAGGTTTAGCGACTGCATGGAGTTAGTTAGCAGAGCGGGATGGTAGAGGATTACGATGTATGATACAGGTATTAGTCAGTGATTTTATATTGTTATCCTTTCGTGCTTTACATTCCTTATCATGAGTTATCCTGCTTATTGATTCAGTTTAGAGACTCTTGTTATTTTCCTTGGAGTCTCACCGGACACATATGCAAGTGGGCTGCAGACCACGACACATAGTGTTCATTCATGTTTCGTACACTTATTGTGGATTTGAGATATAGATTGCATTGCCATGATATGGCAGTATACCATAGCCTTGACAGCGTTTACATATTCGAGATGGGCTGGAGTCCGTTCGATACGTTATTGGCTTGCTAACGAGCTCGCATCCGAAAAGCGGGTGCGGGTCGTGACAGAAGGGTCCAATCATAAATATATTATCAAAGTAAATATGAAAATCGAATCATATATTTCCTTACCAAATATGTTCCAAAATATGATTCATGCACTCCCCGAGCTTCTCCGACACACGGATGACGTTCGTCGCTCTCCGGGGTATTCTCCATATAGGTTGGAAACCCCACCCACTCCAACAAATCTCCCCTTCACAACTAGGTGAAGGAACTCGTCATCCCGATGATCCGCCTACAGTACTCAAACTTTCCTCTTGGTAGAACCTTCGTAAGCATGTCCGCTCCATTGTCATCAGTATGGACCTTCTCAAGCATCGCGTCCTTCTTCTCAACCACATCCCGTATCCAATAATATCGAGTCTCGATATACTTGGACCGATTATGAATGGTCTGATTCTTTACAAGGTGAATAGCACTCTGACTGTCGTAAAGCAAAGTATACTGCTCTTGCTTCAGCCCTATTTTCTGCAACAGATTTTTCATCCACAACAACTTTTTGCAAGCCTCCATCACCGCAATGTACTCTGCCTCTGTCGTCGACAAGGTAACACACTTCTACAACCGCGACTGCCACGATGCCGCTCCTCCAGCAAACATCATCACATAGCCCGAAGTCGATCGCCTCATGTCTATATCTCCAGCCATATCAGCGTCTGTATATCCAACTAGCTTCGGCTCGTCACCACCAAAAGAAAGTCTCCAATCAGCAGTGCCATGAAGGTATCGTAGAATCCACTTGACCGCACTCCAATGTACCCTTCCAAGATTTGAAAGGTACCTGCTAACTGCGCCACTACATGAGCGATGTCTGGCCTCGTACACACCATAGCATACATAAGGCTTTCCACAGCTAAGACATATGGAACCCGCTCCATATTTTCTTTTTTGTCCTTGGTAGATTGACACTGCTCCTCAGTAAACTTAAAGTGAGCCGCAAGGAGGCAACTCACTTTCTTCGACCCATCCATCCCGAAATGCTGAAGTACCCGATGAATGCACTTCTTTTGGGACAAGTGTAGCAGCTTGGACTCTCTCTCGACTGATCTCCATCCCAAGAATAGACTTTGCTGTACCCAAATCCTTTATAGAGAAGGTCACGCCCAGTTGGCGCTTCAACTCCGCTATCCTAGTGGCATTCCGACCCACTAATAGCATGTCATCAACGTAGAGCAATAAAATGATGAAATCATCCTCGACAAAGTACCTCACAAATACGCAATGGTCCAACGTCGTCCGTGCATAACCATGCTCTCCCATAAACGATTCGAACTTTCTGTACCGCTGCTTCGGAGCCTGCTTCAGACTATACAAGCTCTTCTTCAACCGACAGACTAAATATGACTTGTCCTTCTCACAGAATCCTTCTGGCTGCTCCATGTATTACTCCTCCTCAAGATCACCGTAGAGGAAATTCGTCTTCACGTCTATCTGCTCGACCTCCAAGTCGAAACTGGCTGCCAATGCTAGCACCACCCGAATAAATGACTGCTTGACGACTGGTGAAAGGATATCATCATAATCCATGCCTTTCCGCTGACCGCAGCCTTTAACTACCAGCCTCGCTTTGTATCGAGGGTGAGTAGCATCATCCGTCTGCTTCACTCTAAACACCCATCGATTCTTCAAAGCTTTCTTGTCCTTTGGCAACCGCACCGGCTCATTAGTGGAATTGGCGTATAAGGAACTCATCTCCTCCTGCATAGCCTGCATCCACTTATGCCTGTATTCGTCTTCCATAGCCTCTGCAAAGCTTTCGGGCTCTCCTCCATCAGTCAGTAGCACATACTTACCCGGTGAGTATCTCGTAGATGGTCGACGATCTCTGTCGCTCCTTTTTAGTGGAGCCACTGGTGCTGGCTGTATACCAATAGTCTCCTCCACTTCAGGAACTACCTCTCCGGCATGCTCATCCTCCTGAGGGATATCCTGACCACCGTCAGCAGGCTGATGATCAAGGTTGGAAGCAACTCCATGTACTGGCTCCCCCATAACTGGATCCTCTATGATGTCCTCTGGAAACTGCTCAAAGCGAAATGACTCTAACTCAGACAATTCCTCAGCCTCAGAAGGCGTCTCGAAATCCTGAGTGTTGGTATGGTCTAATTCTCGACGAATACCACATCCCTGCTTCTATAGAGCTTTCTTCTTACTGGGTCGTAGAGTCTATAGCCAAACTCATTTCGACCGTAGCCGATAAAGACGCATCGCCTCATCTTCGGCTCAAGTTTGGACCTCTCGTCCTTCGGTACCTGCACGAAGGCCTTACAACCAAACACTCGTAGGTGATTGTATGATGGCTCTTTGTCGTACCACACTTTGTCAGGCACATCACCCTACAAAGGAGCACTAGGAGATAAATTAATAACATAAGCAGCTGTGAGAAGAGCCTCACCCCAATAACTGCCTGAAAAATTTGCTTCTGACAGAAAATACCGCACCCTCTCCATTAGTGTCCTGTTCATGTGCTCCGCTACACCATTGAGCTGAGGTGTCTTGGGCGGAGTCTTCTGGTGTCGTATCCCTTGCTCTCTGCAATACGCATCAAAGGGACCAATGTATTCGCTGCCGTTGTCGGACCGAACACACAATAACTTCTTGTCCGTCTCTCTTTCAACAGAGGCCTGAAACTCTTTGAAAATGGGCAGCACCTGATCCTTAGTCTTTAAGACATAGACCCAAATCTTTCTGGAACAGTCATTAATAAAAGTTACAAAGTAAGAAGCACCATCAATAGATTTTACCTTCATAGGATCACAAACATTCGAGTGAATCAACTCGAGCAACGCCGACTTCCTTGAACTTGGGTGACTTTGGAAAGACACCCTATTTTGCTTCCCAGCTAAGCAGTGCATACATTTCTCCAACTTTGTAGACTTGAGCCCTGGAATCACCTTCATGTTCACCAAGTAGCTCATCCCCTTCTCGCTGATATGGCCGAGCCGCCTGTGCCACAACTCGGTAGACGCATCACTGACTGTGTTTACCTTCTGTGCCCCCTGTGCGCTCCCCTCCATATAGTAGATGTCACGCCCCGATCCCGCAGAGTCCTTTCGTCCTCGCTTCAGACTCTTTGAGACCCTTCGTCCTCGCTAAGGCATGATGCCATGCAAGCCTAAGTTGCACTTGCACAAGGCCAATACCTGAAGCAAGACAAAATAGACAAGATTGACAATACGCAGCAGAACATATTGCAGATAATTGAAGCAACAGCGGACATATTTTAGAATACATGCATTGAACACAATAGTAACAAGAAATAATTCTCTTTATTGATTTCATTTGAACAGATTACAAGCTCTCGATTCTCTCTGATACAATGTTACATTCTCTCAGAACTTTACAGATTACAATGATCCCATTCCCATACATTACATCCCTTTACATACAAAACCAACTCTTGCAACAGATGTAATCTCTTGGCATCTCTTCTGATTTCTGGCTTCTGAGGATGAGGCTCGGGCTATCTCTTTGGACTATCCTTCTCGATGTATATTGCACCTGCATGCAGACTGATGGTGGGTCAGTATATCAGCATACTGGTGAATTATGAACAAAGGGCTACATTCTTCTGAAATGATCACTGTTCATTTGGTGAAATTTTTTTTTGTGATGTGATCTTGCTACTTTTACCTATGTTCATTCTATGCATACAAAGTCAATTTACATCTCTTTTGAAAACATCTTTGAAAAGCCAACATTTTATTTTATTTCATGCATACAAGGGACTATTCAGTTCAAGCACGATGACTATTCATTTTATGTGCAGTGTGCAGCGTGTTTCATGAGCATAATCATTTCTTTGTTCAAGCAACTTTTAGGGACAATTACAAGCACGATGTCGTATCATTTCTTTAGTGGAACATAACATTCCATTGTATAGATAAAACTTTGGAAGCAATTCATGTCAAAGACTTAAACAGTACATATGTATCACTTTTTTAGTAATTCTTACCATAGTCGACCGTCCATCCCTGCACAAGACAAGGATTAGTATAAACATGATAAAACCAACATTGTTCCCTGTTCACCTCTGTATCGTTAGCTCTTAGCAAAACATATGATAGACACATGCAGACCGATTGGCAGATGTGACTCTCAGGTTCAGCTCTCCACAAATCCACACTTATCTATATGATGGTCTATGGGAAACCCATGATTAGCCACTATGACTCTTGGGTTCAGCTCGTCGCTAAGGACATTGATGCAACACCTGAGGTCTCCTGCACCTCTAGGTATCTAGACAATCTCTCCTAGGTCGATCGGCTCCCAGTGCCCTGTAAACCGTCGAGAGAACTAGTGACCTTGCATACAAATTGTTCGAGACCAATGCATGAATACAACATCTAGCAGATAAACTCTTTGAGGGGCAATGATTCATCTTTTTTATGTCAATCTTTGTAACAATAGAGCTATGACTCTGCCTTCTCTCTTTGTAACAACAGAGGTATGACTCTGCCTTCTATCTTTCTGTGATCTCAGAGCCGAAGCTCCTACATAATTCTTTTCTTATGCAACATATACAAGTCCGTCTGTACATGTCTAACATTCAGAGCATATTTGAGGGACAAAAAATTATTCGTTTCTTTGAAACATAATAGCAATTCTGTTCAGATTAAGTATAAACATTCTTTCTTTGCAAGCATACAAATTCAGAACATGTGAGCAATCTCTTTTCTTTTCTTATTAAGCATGGCAATAGTTCTCTCTTTTGAGACTATCTTTAACTTGTTTAATATGGCAGGTATCTCATTTGATTTAACATAGAAATCATTTATTTCTTTTTATCAGGCAACAACCTTTCTTTAGCATACAGGCACCATTTCGTTTCTTATTAGCAGGCAACAATTCTTCTTAGCATACAAGTTATCTCTTTTCTTGTTCTTAGCATGGCAGCATGTGGATTCTCTTATAAGCATACTCAATGATTTACGATCTTGTTATTAGCAAACAACATTAAATCAAAAACTTAGATTCTTATTAGGCGTAAGCGAATCAGCAAATGAGACTTCGTCCACTCACCTAGATCAATCGTCTTCTGTTGCAGAGCCAGTAATCCGATCTTTTTGTCTATCTAGTGCCTTCGCGGAGCGGGACACTACATAATTACCCACCGAGAAAAAGTTTCGTCCTCGAAACTTAAGGAGAAACTTACGATATCCTTAGCAGCGATAGTCCTCATCCTTCGCCATCATCAATCGATAAAACTCTCAATTCAGATCATATCAAAACTCTTGTTCAATAAGGCATCTCAATCTCAATCCATTAAATCCATAAAACATATACCGGCATCATAAAAATATTTACGGACTTATTGTATGGAACGTTCATCTCATTGATGATATTAAGTAGGTAAGAAAATTTTGATCAGAATAACATGTACAAATTCAATTAAATCAAAATTGGCCAGAGGATCGTGTGGCGCTGATACCATTCTGTCACGCCCCGATCCCGCAGAGTCCTTTCGTCCTCGCTTCAGACTCTTTGAGACCGTTCATCATCGCTAAGGCGCGATGCCGTACAAGCCTAAGTTGTGCTTGCACAAGGCCAAGACCTGAAGCAAGACAAAATAGACAAGATTGACAATATGCAGCAGAACATATTACAGATAATTGAAGCAATAGCGGACATATTTTAGAATACATGCATTGAACACAATGGTAACAAGAAACAATTCTCTTTATTGATTTCATTTGAACAGATTACAAGCTCTCGATTCTCTCTGACATAATGTTACATTCTTTCGGAACTTTACATATTACAATGATCCCGTTCCCATACATTACATCCCTTTATATACAAAACCAACTCTTACAACAGATGTCATCTCTTGGCATCTCTTCTAATTTCTGGCTCCTGAGGATGAGGCCCGGGCTATCGCTTTGGACTATCCTTCTCGATGTATATTGCACCTGCATGCAGACTGATGGTGGGTCAGTATATCAGCATACTAGTAAATTGTGAACAAAGGGCTACATTCTTCTGAAACGATCACTGTTCATTTAGTGAGAAAATATTTTCTTGTGATGTGATCTTGTTACTTTTACCTATGTTCATTCCATGCATACAGAGTCAGTTTACATATCTTTTGAAAACATCTTTGAAAAGCCAACATTTTATTTCATTTCATGCATACAAAGGACTATTCAGTTCAAGCTCGATGACTATTAATTTTATGTGCAGTGCGCAGCGTGTTTCATGAGCATAATTATTTCTTTGTTCAAGCAAATTTTAGGGACAATTACAAGCACGATGTCGTATCAATTCTTTAGTGGAACATAACATTCCATTGTATAGATAAAACTTTGCAAGCAATTCATGTCAAAGACTTAAACAGTATATATGTATCACTTTTTCAGTGATTCTTACCGTAGCCAACCGTCCATCCCTGCACAAGACAAGGATTAGTATAAACATGATAAAACCAATATTGTTCTCTGTTCACCTATGCATCGTTATTAGCTCTTAGCAAAACATATGATAGACACATGCAGACCGATTGGCAGCTGTGACTCTCCGATTCAGCTCTGCACCAATCCACACTTATCTATATGATGGTCCATGGGAAACCCATGATTAGTCGCTGTGACTCTTGGGTTCAGCTCGTCGCTAAGGATATTGATGCAACACCTGAGGTCTCCTGCACCTCTAGGTGTCTAGACAATCTCTCCTAGGCCGATCGGCTCCCAGTGCCCTGGAAACCGTCAAGATATCTAGTGACCTTGTATACAAGTTGTCCGAGACCAATGCATGAATACAACATCTAGCAGATAAACTCTTTGAGGGTCAATAATTCATCTTTTTCTATGTCAATCTTTGTAACAACAGAGCTATGACTCTTCCTTCTCTCTTTGTAACAACAGAGCTATGACTCTGCCTTCTTCCTTTTATGTGATCTCAGAGCCGAAGCTCCTATATAATTCTTTTCTTATGCAACATATACAAGTCCGTCTGTACATGTCTAACATTCAGAGCATATTTGAGGGACAAATAATTATTCGTTTCTTTGAAACATGATAGCAATTCTGTTCAGATTAAGTATAAACATTCTTTCTTTGCAAGCATACGAATTCAGGACATGTGAGCAATCTCTTTTTTTTCTTATTAAACATGGCAATAGTTCTCTCTTTTGAGACAATATCTCTAACTTTTTTAACATGGCAGGCATCTCGTTTGATTTAACATAGCAATCTTTTATTTCTTTTTATCAGGCAACAATCTTTCTTTAGCATACAGGCATCAGTTCGTTTCTTATTAGCAGACAATAATTCTTCTTAGCTGTAGCACCCAATTTCTAAAATGAGAGTAATTTTGAACTTTTTTATTTTTAATTATTTAATAATGTTATTTAAATCATGATATAATTTATGGTGATTTTTTAAATCAATTTAAAACTATTTAAAATATTGAAATATGATTTTGATGGTTAACTAGTGAAACCCTAGAATTGTGAAGCCTAGAGACTAACCATAACCGAGGGAACCTAGTCATGTGATTAGAATGTCATATTACAACTTTTTAGCCTAAAGGTTTTTGGTCATTTTGACAATTTTGTGACATTGTAAATTATATTAATTAAATATGTGCTAGTTAATTATTTGAGAGTTGACCGAGAATCTTAGCCTAATCTAGATTAGCCTTGTGCTTAGAGTCTTGATTAGGGTAACCTAGTAAATGACAAGATTAACAATATCAAGATATTTTTTGGTAGGATATTTTACCCTTAGGATATTTGTGAAAAAGAAAGCCTTAGGATTATTGGACCAATAGGAAGGCTTAGAATTGGTTAGACAAACCCTAGCCACTCATCTACATCTAAAAACTAACCCTAATTCATCTAATGGCAGCCACAATAGTAATCCCCCCTTCCTATAAAGTATCAATTAGAAAAACCTTGCCTTTTTTTACACCAACAAGAACCCTAACTTGTTCTTCCCCAAAATTTCTCCCCTTTATCCAAATTGACCCTAAATTGAGGCTACTCTCTTGCATTAGGATCTATTTTAGAAGTAGAGGCTAGTGGGGGCTTGCTTACAAGAAGTGAAGCGCGTTTGGACATCGCTCGAGGAATGCAACTTCTCATTTCGGGACCCTTTTCATTGAGTTTGAACTCTCAATAGGTAAAACCCTACAAACCCTAATAAATTCCTAATTTTTTCCCATAAATGCATTCATTTAGGGTTCCCCTAGGTGTAGCCCAAGTTTGGTAGAAAATCGTGTCCATTTCGTGTCCGTATCGGACACGTATCGGTGTTTTTAAAAGGGCGTTCGATGAAATCACTACAACAAAAAATCCTTTTAATGACGGCTAAAAAGCATCATTAATGACAAACCATGACGTTTTTTTTAAAGCAACCGTTATGAAAATGGGTGTTATAAATATTTTTTAAAAGCGTTATAAAAAAACCGTCATGAATAGTTTCTATAAAAGCGTTATGAATATTTAATATATAGTACACAATTCATAACTTTTGTAAAACGTTATGAATAGATAATATGTATAGGCTCAATGCAGCACATTTATAACACTTTATACTATTCAAATTAGCATATTTATAACGCTCTATACTGCACATTATATATTACATTCCAAAAACTTAACATTATATATCACTATCTTTATTACATTTCTCAAAATAGAGTACATATCAACATCTTCAATACATTCTCAAAATAGAATATCCAAATACATATATATATATATATATATATATATATATATATATATATATATATACAACTACCAAAATTGTCCACATCAAAACTTGGCCACATAACCAATAATCATGAAAGATCAACGACAGCCGGAACACCCAGTGAAATCCTGAGAAAAAAAGAAGACAACCAAATTAGTCCATATAATTTTCAGGCCTAAAAATCAAATCTAATCATGAAATATCAAGAGAAAGGAGTAAAACAAGCTAGGTCATGATAGGGATCAGGTATTTGTCCCATATCTGGGCCACATGGATTCAAGCATATAAAACTCCTTGTCAAAGCAAAGTCTAGTTAATCTAGTTTCATATAAAAGGCCCAAAGCACTGTTGATTTCAATTCCATTATCATTCAAAGCTTTCAGACTACAAATGGAAAGGAAAATCACTTTGTGTCAGCCAATGTAGAAGTTACAGAAATTTCAATTCATTCTAGATTTCTAGTTTCCTTTGAGTTTCTTATATAATTGCTCCATACTTTGTTATTATCTAGTGGGAATAGGTAAAATTTAGCCCTTATAAGGGGTGTGTGTGTATTCAGTTGCTTCTGATTTCCTTGTACAAATTGCTCTATTTTGTATCCTTATTGGTCAAAATTGAGAGTTATATAGGCAATATACACTAGTACAAACCCAGGTAAGTATAATAGACACATATATTTGCAGAAACAAAACGATACGATGCATTTGTAGGAATTCCGTAGCCCAAAGCCAGGTAAGAAAATAATAGACACATATACTAGTACAAACCCAGGTAAGAAAATAATAGTAGCTAAAGCCATAAATACTGTAGGAATTCCGTAGCCCAAACCCCACCCACGATTGTCTTGTACCCAAACAAGAACAATGCCAGACATGAGGGAACCAATGTTGATAGAGAAATAAAACTAATTGAAGAAAGAACCCTTTTTAGTTCTTTCTATAGGATCAGTGTCATCAAACTGGTAGGCCCCAAAGGATGAGACACAAGGCTTGATGCCGCCAGTCCCAAGTGCAATCAAATATAGACTGAAGAAGAAAACGACAACTTGAAATGTACTTGCTTCTGCCCAAACGGAGCCTACACAGGAAGGAGGTTTTAATGCTGATACTGATGCTGAAAGAGTCAGCGAAAGCATCCCCTTCAGTAAAAAGACATAATTAGCCAATTAAGAAAGTAAAAATACTTGGAACATGCTGAGAAGAAAAGTAAAATAAAGTCTACACCCATTTATGTTAGAGTCATACTGATCTGCTTCAGTAAATTTCAACCCATTTGGCCATCATTAGGTAAACATGCCACTCCCTTCCTAACCATACTCCTACACCTTGGTGTACAAAAATGGTGATATGATACTCCAAGATACGGAAACGAGGATACAACAATTTTGAAAAATCTAGGATGCTATACAACATGAATATGACAAAAAAGTATACAAATAACATATTAACCTTAGATTCTTTTCTAAAATAGAAAGATAAATTGAATTCATGGGAGATTGAAAATCATATTTTAGTTTAGCATCATTAGAAATAAAAATAGCAATGTTAGAAGATGTTTCACCACAGGAGAATTTGTGTAGTAAAATAAAGATGCATTTGTAGTTGAAATTTGACAGCATTATTCCATCTTATCATTAGCATTATGATGTTTATATTCTCCTTTAACTCATGGATATGTATTTGAAAATATATGATACTTTGGTCATACACCTTCAAGTATCGGAGTGTATAAGTAGTGTAGTGGATACGACACAATACAAATATGATACCTCTATTTAAGTATTACTACATAGTTTACAGCTATCACTCTGGTTTTGTAAGTGGGTAACGATAGTTTTTTGTTCTGATCTTAATCTATCAAGCCAGAACTTGGTTTTTGTCAAGAATTTGGATCCTGATTCAAACTATTCTTCACCGGAGAATCAGCACCCTTTGAGTGACATTACAACAGGTTGGAGAATTCCATTTGAACTACTTAATCTGCTCTATGAAGATTAATTAGGGCCTGATAAAGCTCCATTTTGCAGATGCACACCTATCAGAATAAAAGTTAGCCTATAGGTGTCATACTTATAAGAAAGTATAATATTGAAAAAATCGCAATTGTCCAGTATCTTCCCCAATATGAATCTGCTAAGAAAGCTCCAATAAGAGGCGTAAGAAAGCAAGTACCCTGCCAGGTGCTAGCATTTCTTGCTGTAGAAGCATTTCCTTCATGCAGCCTTGTAGTGAGGTAAGTGACAAGATTTTTTGCTATTCCGTAGTACGCTAGACGTTCACAGCACTCGGTCCCTATAACATATACTTCAAATCTCAATTACAATAAAATTTGACAACTGTAATAAAAGAACATAATATAGTGGGAGTACACTGTTGGTACCTAGAATAAATCGGCAAGCTCTCCAGTTGCCTGTACGATGCTTCAAAATAGGATCTCCATTAAGGTCGACCGATCCATCTCCCGTATATGGTCCCTCAGTTTGATTCTACAAATTAAAATTGAAAGAAGAATGTCGTATAAATATTATGACAGCCTAGTTATAGATTGTCAGAGGTTCTTCGGCATTCAATAATTAACCAACAACTTAGAAACAGTGTCTAGTATACTACAGACCACTATCAACACATGTTGGATGCATCATATCGTTTTGGTCTAATCCCAATCCAATACTGGTCCTCACCGATAACTCTCAATTTTAACATTTCAATGGAGACAATAGAATTGACCAATAATATATTTGTAGAAACCCAGGTAAGTATAATAAACCACTATCAACACATGATATATTGCAGAAACCCAGGTAAGTACAAAATTGAGAGTTATATTTGCAGAAACAAAACGATTTGTTAACATTTCAATGGAGACAATAGAATAGAAAATGTCTAGTGAGATAAACACTATAGTAACTTTTGAATAGCAAGCAAGTAGAATGGACCAATAGAAGGAATCAGTAATGCGAGAGTGCTAAGATTTAACACCAAACTACAATGATAGGGTGCAAAAATGAAGAATAATAATACGAAGTCCCAATCAGTCATCCAATCTAAATTCCAACAGTCATAAAATAGGAATGCGAGAATTGCTTGTTTGCTTGCTCATTAAGAGTTCTCTACAATGATTTACGAACTCCTAATGGGTCTGTAAGTACACCATTTATAGCATATTCAGGGTATTCGTGAAAAGAACGCAGAAATTAATAAGAACCAACCAGAATGCCTTACGGTGTGTGTAAAAATGTTTGCCATAACGTCATCAACAGCTCCCCGCACCGAATTATCCTCTACAGCAACAAAAACAAAATGCATTGGAAAAACAAAGTAACAAATAAAACCCTTAGAATCCAACAACTTGGAACAAAAGTAGAAGTACATACTGGAAGAGTTGGCCGATGACGCTCTGGAACCGCTCCTGGACCATCGGCGGAGGTCCCTGGCCGCCCTAGGCCCACGTCGGGAAGTAAGGGGACGACATCGTCTGCAGATCCTTCCTGAATAAAAACAAATATTTACAACATAACAAAAAACACCAAAAATTTTGCTTTTTATGAAAATTGGGTTAGGGGCGGGATTACTCTGGTGGTGGTGACTTCTTCTTGTTGGAGGAGAATAAAAGAGGGGGAGAGGTAAAATTATGGTTTTTGGAAGGGAAAGAGAGGATTTTTGTGGTGGTAGTGGGGAGGATGGAGGCTGATGGTGATCCAGCACGACGGAGTAGGGGGAGTCGAACCTGGCCAGGCCATGGAGGTCGGCACAGAGGCTCTGGAGCAGAGAAGAAGGCGGACGTGGCTACGGCCCGAGAATGGGATCTAGGTTAGGGTTTATGGGAGGGGGGTTGGGGGCTTAGGGCTTAGAATGGGACCTAGGTTAGGGTTTGTAGGGGATTGAAAGAAGGAGGAGGAGAAGATTAGGGTTTGGTGAGAGGAGGGAAGAGGAGGAGAAGGGGAGTGGAGCTGAGAGGGAAGAAGAAGGGATTTGGAGAGGGAATGAGAAGGGGGCGGGGGCTTGAGCCTCAAAATATCGCGGGGGTGGAAAAGATTTTACAGAAAACTTATTACAAGTTTGCCACCGTCTAAAATATTAATAACGCTTTGTTTTATAAACGTTATAAAAAGCGCAAAATTAGCCCAAACCGTCATAGAAAAAAGGTATTTCGAACTTTGATAACGCTTAGGTATCAGGCGTCATCAATACGTCTTATCGAGCGTTATTAATAGGCCTTTTTGTTGTAGTGAATGCCACATAGGAAATTATTTTAGTAAAATTCAAAACTAATTACATGGTTGTGTAGCCCTTGGTGTGTGGATTCCAAATCCATTTGACTGAGTCAAATACTTTGGCATTTTTGTGTCCAAATTGGACACACATGCTGTGCACGAGGAATCGGTCAGGTCCCCTGCTACCCGACCCTTATTCTTCTTTGGTTATGACACGTGGACACGTGCCACTTGGCATAGAGGTGGGGGCCATCACTGACAGACCCCCCTCGAGTTCTATAGACTCTTGTGTCGTGTCGGACACAAAATCCATCGTGTACTTATTTTGCACTGCATACGTACGTGCTGAAACTAGGTTCTGATAAGGACCTCGTGTCCATCCTCGACACGTCGTGGTCCTGTGTTAGGCCCCAAGATATGAAGACCTATCCTTGGCGAATACGTGTGCATAACCATGTGGACACTAGGATACTGTGTCGTGTGTACAAGGCCACGACACGCGTGCACGAGGAATACTTTGACTATTCTCTGATACTTCATGTTTTTGTGACTTGGACACTTCGTGTCTACTTGTGTGGACACGAATGCAGCCCCCTGACACGTCTAGATATGAGAAACACTCAGCACACACTGTTTTGGGTTTTTATCAAGTATTGGGTTTCGATTTGGGTTCAAATTGAAAATGCTGATACTAAAAACTGTGAACTGAGTTGGTTGGTTTTAATTTTTGTATTTTAAAACAATTGCTAACTGAATTTACATATGAATTTAGATTGGTTTTAATATTGATAGTAGACACTGTAATGTAGATGTGGGTTGATTTATGAAACTGAGAAAAATACAAACCTGAGATTTGGGAGAAAACTGAAAACTGAGATATGGGTTTTGTTTCGAATTGATGTATAAAATTGAGTTTCTAATCTAGACTGAAATTTTAGGTTACATGTTAAACTTTGAGGATATAACTGAATGTATATTTCCATGGCGACATGATGTTGGTGATTTTATTTGGTTTCAGAAATGGATTGGTAGATGTGGGTTTGGTTTGAGAGAAAATAGTAAATACCTGAGAATGCATGTATGGTTGTGTTTACCTGAGAAGGAGAGCTGGGTTAGAATATTTATGGTGAGGGTTAGATTGATTTCTCAGGTTTAGTTCAGAGGTTATCTATGTATATAATGTATGTATATATTGAGTATCTCATATATGAATGATTGTAAGTATATGTATATTGGTAGATTGGTATTGAGAGAGTGTGATTTAAAGAGAGGGATATCTGTACATATATATGATGTTAGGAGGGGAAGATATATAAGTATAGATGTATGTTGGTTGATGATGAGAGAGAGTTGTGAGTTAGTGTTAGTTGGAGTATAGGATTTAGAAATGAGTTTGAGGTTTATGAGTTGATTCTCAGTGAGTAGAGGTATTCATGATACCTGATTTGCTTTAATGAACTGAAGGATGCATGATATGTGATGCTGTGATGTCCCATGGTGTATCACTAATAAATCTGAGATTCTCTAAACGGGCTACATCACTTACTCATTCACTGCCTTCCCTAACTAAATACCCTCAACTGAACACTATATTATATGTACATAGTCTACACACACATCCTTCTTTCTCACTTACTCACTCTCTTTTACTCACACATTATGCTCTCATTATACACACACTCACATTGGTACCCCCTTTTGTCACACCCTGACCCGGAATCACCCGAATCATCGTCCTCGCAGGGGGCGTGAT
This sequence comes from Iris pallida, assembly GCA_029216955.1. Classification (NCBI taxonomy): domain Eukaryota; kingdom Viridiplantae; phylum Streptophyta; class Magnoliopsida; order Asparagales; family Iridaceae; genus Iris; species Iris pallida. Next base: position 24,954,422 of record JANAVB010015600.1, read on the forward strand.
GCCGCACGAGCCTGGAGTTGCGCTCGTGCAAGGCAAGATGACAAGTTCTCAAATGCTTATCTTTGAATTGATATTAACAACGAAAGAAAAATAGAATATACGAAACAATTCTATTTATTGATATTCGAAACTGAGATTACAAAGGCTTTCGATAGCCCAACAATATATGCCAGATTGGCTACAACACTCAGGTACTCTCTTGCCCACAAAGGATTTCATCGTTCCATATATCATGCCTTTTATATCTCGGTCGCATCAATCCTGTTGCAAGTCCGAGCGTCAATGCGATCGCACGCTTCAATACGCTTCGGCATTCCGGGCCTCAACACGTTCAAGCGAAGCTTCGTCGTGAGCCATCCATTCCCTGTACCCTGCATGAAGCTGGTGGGGGATCAGTACGTTCGTCCTCGCTTGTACTGATGCAAAGACCTTCTTTCTAAACCGACATCTAGTATTTATGTTGAATCATGCAACTTAGCTTATGATCTTGCTATGTTCTACTTAGGGTCGATTTCATGGTATATTCGAAAGCAGTAAAGCATGTTATCATGGCAAGCATGTTAGTCAAATTGAATAGGCAAACAGACAAGCAATCTCGTATTTGTTTCATGGTGCGACTTCTTACCAAGTCGACGCACTCGCCCTTGCACCGACGCAAGGTGAATACGCCCCATTCTTTCCCTGTCATGTTATAAGTGCTCTCTATGCAGGATCTATGTGTGCGGGACACATACGTGCCTACACTTTCAACCTATCGTTCCTTAGCTATATGAAGGTCGTTGGCGTAACCACGCCGGAATGGACTAAAGGAGTTTCTCTTTTAGTTTCCTTCACTACCAAAATAAGTGGTTTTAGCGACGCCCAAAAACGTCGGAAAAACAACAAAATCCGTCGCTAATATGTATCACCGACGTATTTACCGACGTTTAGCTTTTGTCGCCGTTTCCTTAGTCGCTGATCACAAAAACGTCGCTGAACGTCGCAATTACCGACATTCAGCGACGTACAAGTACGTCGGTGAGTTATCGACGTTTATCGTCGTTCCGTCGGTATATTAGCGACGTATATGTAGTCGCTACACGTCGGTAAAACCTGGAATAGTTACCGACGTCTACCGTCGTTTCGTCGGTAATATAGCGACGTGAGTTTTGTCGCTAGACGTCGGTAATGGTCCTGTACATTTTTGCAGCTAGTGTCGGTAAACGTCGGTAAATACGTCGGAGAACTGTACTTTTTTGCAGTTAGTCGTCGGTAAATGTCGGTCAAACGTCGCAAAAATATATTATTTGCAGCTTGTCGTCGGTAAACGTCGGAAAACGACGTCGCTAAACGTCAGTAAGCGTCGCTAAACGTCGCTAAAGTTGTAAAAAAAAATAAAAAAATAAAACACAGATTCTATATTACCACTCACAATTCTATAAAACACATATAGGTACACATTCAAATCCCCACTCACAATTCCAAATCACAGCGCATTGAAACCCCCACTCACAATTCCAAATCACAGATAGCTTTAATCTAAGTTAATTAACATCCAATCCAAACACAATTAACATTTATCGACGAAGGAATTAACATCAAATCCAAACAAGTCACAAGTCACAAGTCAATTCGATACAAACACAACTAACATCCAATACAAACATCCAATCATAAGTCACAAACATAAGATGATACAAACACAAATAAAAGTCCTAACTAGGACTACTAGTGATCTGGTGCAGGAGGGGCACCGCCGCGACGAAGGCGTAAAAACTCTTCATACTCCGCAAGTGAAATCGATACAGATGGAGCGCCAGGCTGTGACGTCGGTGGAGTCGGTGTCGAAGAAGAAGGCGGTGGAGGCGGCGGAGTCGACGACGATGAAGGCGCACCCAGAGTACCAGCATGCTCCAACGCTGTAAGTCGCTGGTTGTATGAATCCATGATAGATAACATTCTACCACTGCTCTGGACCATCGATTCCTGCGCCTTTCTCACCGTCTCGGCCATGGTCACCTGTCCTGTCTGCAACTCCGTCACCGTGCGCTCTAACCCTCCAACGACGCGCTCTGTCCTCTCAGTCGTCTCCCTGAGGTCTATAATGCCGCGGTCGAGCGCATCCAATCGTGCTAGCAGCGCAGGATCGTCCGTAGGATGCTGAGACTGCTGCTCGATCCGTCGTAGCAGGTCGTCACGGAGAGACTCCATCATCTGGTGGACTCGGGCAGACTCCTGGGACGGCTGTGGACCATGCACACTAGCAGGAGATGTCCTAGAGGACTGGGTCGCAACTAGGGCGCCATAGGATCCCGTACCGTAGTACGTACCCCTACGGAGGCCACCAGCGGCGGTCATCCACAGCTCGTCCTCCGACGGAGCTTGAGTGGGCTGCGAGGAAGTACCGGCCTCTCCTGCATCAGGTGCACTAGCAGCCGCCCGTTCCCGCAGCCTCTTATACTCGGCCTAGAAAGTATGGATAGTACTCTATGATTTCTAATTTATAATTAATGTACTTATTTTTACTAACTTCATGAATATTTATTTGCATCATATTTACTAAGTTATATTAAAATGGACACGAAGTATTAAATTAAGATAACGTATTGTAATACTTACATAGGTCTGCTCGGCCCTCTCGTCAATAAGGACTTCGCCCTTCCGATGGGTGGCCAGGAAGACGGTCACCATGTCGGCGTTACCGACCTTCCTTACCTGTAATTAAATATATTATCTTAGTAATAATTTATCGGATTTGCATTAAAATAATATTTCTAAAAGAGAAAGACATACCAGACGACGGAAATGTTCCGTCATCGGAATCGACCCACCGCACCACTTCGAGGCATGTTGCCTAGCCGCCTTAGCCTTCTCCGACTTCTCCTTGTACCTTGGCTCGTTGAATCGAGCCTTCATCGCATTCCACTGATCAGGGGTGATCCAACCTTGGATCGGCTTTCCGGCACGATCACGATCCTTCTGATCGTTGATAGAGTCGCGGATCAGCTTGGCAGCGATGGAAGGAAACATCCCCTCGATCTGCTCGGCCCGGTGCGGCAGATAGTAAAACATATCCTAGAACAGTACGAAACCAAATATTTATCAGTTATATATAATATGCATAAATTAAATGATTCATGTTAAAAACAAATCTATTTTAACCTTGAAGCGCGTAAACCAGAAGTTCTTCCTTTCGTCTGGAGCATCAGAGTAGTTAATCCAGGGACCACCATAATTATGCCTCAGCATATCGCCTAGGCGTCTCTATACCCCTGAAGGACGATATCTATACATACATATTATATTCATGAAAAAAGTTAATTTATGATAAAAACAGAAGAAAAAAAAAATAATAAACCAAAATACCTACTTTGTACCGTCGGCCCAGATCTCCGTCCTCCCCTCCTCCGGAGGTGCGCACGCATCATCTTCATGATGCTGGTCGGCCGTCGGTGCATCCTCCTCGGCCATCTGCTCATCCGTCTCCATCGTCGTATCAACATCAGGAACGCTAGACGGGGGAGCCCTCTCAACAGGTCTGGAACTACTCGTCCCAGGAGATATGCCACGTGACGTCGTCCCAACCGGCCCAGCTACTGTCCGATATGGAGGAGTAATCGGCGACGAGGATCCAGAGCCGGTACCAATAGGAGGTACCGAAGGCAAACTCCGTCCCCTAGCAGTACCTGTAGGAAGTACCGGAGGATCCCGACCTCCTCGTGGCCCTCGCAAATGTCCGCGACGACCTGCCATACCTGATAAAAGCATATGATAGTACAAGATATAATAGAGACTAGAAATATGACAGTACAACAAATAATAGAGACTAGAAATATGACAGTACAACAAATATTAGAGACTAGAAATATGACAGTACAACAAATAATAGAGAATAGAAATATGACAGTACAACAAAGATAATAACCAAGGTAACATATGATGATACATTCTACAATAAACATCTAAGTCCAGATAATATATTCTAGAAGAAACATCTAAGTCCAGATAAGTATATCTCTCTCAATCATCTTCAGAATAATCATCTTGTTCGTCTTCCTCGACCTCATCTTCCTCTTCCTCCTCATCTTCACTTTCGTCTTCACCTTCGTCGGCTTCGTCTTCCTCTTCGGATAATTCTACATCTTCTACATTATGTGTCGTGTAATGCGTAACTTCCGTGGAGTCCACATCGACAATATTGGTTACAGGAGGTAGCTCGTCCTCCTGGTAAGCTTTTTCATCAACATCAAAAGTATCTCTAGCTTTAGTCTTGCATACTGCCCACCAGTCAGACTTCGTTGCTCCCCGTCTCGGATAAGCTGTGAAATACACGAGCTGAGCCTGAGTTGCTAGGACAAACGGTTCGTAGCCTTGATATCTACGCTTGTAGTTTATATCCACAAGACCATGCTTGTCAATTTTCCAGCCTTGATTTTCAATCGGATCGAACCATTCACACTTGAACAACACGATCTTTGCAGGTTCTCTGCCATAATTATATGACAACTCCACAATCTCTCGCAAGATGCCAAAGAAATCATTTCCTGGATCGACGTCTTTGTAGTTCGAAGACTTGATACACAAACAACTGTTCTTCGTGGAATCAAGATCCAGGAAGCTGTCTCTGATCGGAGCATTTGTCGACTTGAACCGAAAGCCATTGACACAATAACTTGGCCATGTTTTAACAAAAGTAATTGGTCCCTTGGCAAGAGTTCTAATTAATTCAATCTCGGGTGAAATTAGACGATCGACCTGAATATCAAAGAAGAGATAATAAGTTATTTATTGCGCAGTTGCATTAGAAGAGGCCAGTAAATATTATCGAACTGCTTACATATTTGCTCACCAAGAAGGAAAATGACGTCTCATTTCTTGTTCTAATGCTTCGTCTGTTAGGTAGGGTCTAACCAGCCTCAACTCATCATTATATGTGCTGGAAAACAACGAAGCATTAGAACGATTAGTACAATAATATTAGCTTATACTATTACATTGAGATGACGTAAACTCATCATTCCTTACTTACCCCTCTAGCTTCTCCACTTCATCCTTGTCGCAATTGAGTAATACATACAACTGAGCAGCCCTTAGCTCTTCGTCATTCAAATATCTCTTCTTCATTTTCCCCGAAGGCTTTCCGGACGCATTGAATACTTTCAGTATTCCATCATTAAATTCTTGATATCCGTCGTCGTTTCTCGGAGCCCTCGTTCTATTCGTAGCAACATGAGGTTTGAAATAGGAGGAGCAGAAATTTGTAATCTCCTCGAGAATATAGGCTTCACAAATAGAACCCTCGACCCGAGCCTTATTTTTTACCTTTCTTTTTAGGTGATTCAAATGTCGCTCGAACGGGTACATCCATCGATATTCGACGGGTCCACCAACACGTGCCTCGTAGGAAAGATGAATCGGCAAATGCTCCATAGAGTCGAAGAATCCAGGAGGAAACACCCTCTCTAGCTTGCACAGTGTTACCGCAATGTCCTTCTCTTGCTTTTCTAGACGATCAACGAGCAATTTCTTAGAACAAAGGTCCCTGAAGAATATGCTAAGCTCCGTCAATGGATCCCAAACTGCCTGCGGTAAGAATTCCCGAAATGCAATCGGAATTAACCGCTCCATGAATACGTGACAATCATGGCTCTTCATACCTGTCAGTTTGTTCTCCTTGAGGTCGACGCATCTTCTCAAGTTTGAAACATACCCATCTGGAAATTTCAGACCTTGAATCCACCTACAAAGCCTCACTTTATCCTCCTTTTCCAGTGAGAAAATTGCCTTAGGCTGCTTCAACTTCCCATTCCCGTCCTCTATCAAATGCAATGCAGGACGTCTACATATTTCTTTCAAGTCCAATCTAGCCTTAGGATTGTCTTTCGTCTTCCCCTTTACGTCCATTACAGTATTAATTATGTTGTCAAACACATTCTTCTCAATATGCATGACATCAAGGTTATGTCTAATCAAATTGGTGCTCCAGTATGGCAGATCCCAGAATATACTCCTCTTCGTCCAGTTATGAGTGCGACCAAATCCGTCACACTTGTAGCCCGTAGCAGGCTGCTCAATAGCACTTGGTAAATCTCTAACCTCCTCCCATATCGTGGCTCCGCACCACCTTGTCGGTGGATCACCCTTCTCCACAACGCCAGCACGAAAAGCATTCTTGTTCCTCCGGTACGGATGATCCTTCGGCAGGAATTGTCGATGACAATCGAAGAAGCACGGTTTGCCTCCGTGTTTCAAACGGAAAGCCTTAGTGTCGTCAATGCAACACGGACATGAAAGACGACCATGCGTGCTCCATCCAGATAACATTCCATAGGCTGGAAAGTCGTTGATGGTCCACATAAGTGCTGCCCGCATCTGGAAATTTTGTTTTCTAGATACATCGTACGTGTTGGAACCTACTTTCCACAGCTGATTCAACTCATCAATCAATGGCTGTAAATAAACATCGATGTTCCTTTTCGGATTGTTCGGACCTGGGATAATAACGGTGAGGAACATATATGGAGTCTTCATGCACATCCAAGGCGGTAGATTATACGGGGTGACGATCACAGGCCAACACGAATACTGGGATCCCGAAAGTCCGAATGGGGTAAAACCGTCAGAGCAGAGACCCAATCTAACATTACGCGGATCAGAAGCAAAATCTGGATACTCTCGATCAAAGTGCTTCCATGCTTCTCCATCAGATGGGTGATCCAACACTCCTTCGGTATGTTCCCGCTTATGCCAACTCATGTTTTCTGCAGTTTCCTTCACCATAAACAACCGCTGCAAACGCGGCGTCAACGGCAAGTAGTGCATCGAAGAGGTAGGCTTCCTGGCACCGACAGACTTTCCTCTACCACAGGCCTTGTAGCGATCGACACCACAAAATCTGCAGGCATCTTCATCCTTGTCGTCTTTGTAGTACAATATGCACCCGTTGCGACAGGCATCAATTTTTTCATATCCCATCCAGAGCGATCTAACCATCCTCTTAGACCGGTAGAAGTCTTTAGGCAACTTCGCACCCTCAGGCAATATTTCTATAAGCAACTCCATAATACGGTTGTAGCAATCTTGCGACATGTTAAAATCGGACTTGATGCTCAACAATCTTGTAACCACCTCCAACGGTGAATGATCCTCACAACCAGGATATAATGGAGTCCTTGCATTCTCCAGCAACTCCATGAACTGTGCAGCATCGGGGTTCGGTGCCTCCTCAGGTGCATCATGATCATCCGGATCGAAACTAGGCCCGGCCGCGTCAAAAACCATGTTCACCAACCCATCGTCGTAAGGAGCGTTGTTGTGGACATCAACATAAGGCTCGTACTCCGATGCTAAAGACACAAGTTCTCCGTGCTCGCTCCACTGATAGTAATTTGGCGTGAAACCCTTCGAGTACAAATGATACGTGACATCCACTTCTGGATGATATTTCAAGTTGCGACATCTCACACACGGACACTTAATTTTGGTACCGTCCATGTACTGAGGGAACGCCTTGGCAAACTGCAGGAACTGGTGTACACCCTCTATGAATTCATCCCGCACACCGCACATGTCATCAGGATGACGGTTGTACATCCAAGTACGATTCCGCAGATAGTAATTCAGCTCCATAATTCTGTAAGATAGATACATCAAGGTAGTGAATGATTAGTATCAGTATATAGGTAAGACAAACTAAACATAATTAGTCTACAAAGGACGATCCTTCGCTGAAATCAACTACAACACCCATCAGTTCAAGTTCATTCCTAGATGAGTATATTCCAATGCCATAGAGGAAGGTCAACAAACTGATGGCTTCTATGGCATTGGAATCTACTCATATAGGAATGAACTTGAACTGATGGGTGTTGTAGTCGATTTCAGTGAAGGATCGTCCTTTGTAGCATCTGGACTTCAGTTGCCAGCAGAGCCACAGGAGATGTTACGGCGGAAACTGCTCTCATGTTACTTCTCCTCCTCCACCATGGCTCTGGACCCATCTGCTCCTCCCTTCTTCCCTTCTTCTCATTCGACTATCTCGGCCTCATATTCGGCCTACTATTCCGATACCGATACTTTGAACCTTGATCTTAACACAAACCTATATTCTGATCGATACTAATCCGCTACGCCCGATACTAAGTATATACGGTCGATACTGATAGCGATAGTCCATACCGATAGCGATAGTCCGACACCGATAGTTCGATCGATACCGATAGTTCGATACCGATAGCGATAGTCCGATACCGATAGCGATAGTTCGATCGATACACATATATATACAAAGCTAATCAAATATATATACTAGACTTCACATTCAAGGATTGGTTTAAGTTCAAGGACTGAACAAGGATGAGAAGGGTTTGACTGAATATGGGTTAAAATGGGGCTTAATCTCTGCTTGGCCTATTGGCCTGTTGCCTAAGGCCCTCTCTCATCTATTACTTCTTTAAGCCCCAGCTGCATTGCAACTTAAGCTGATAAAATATATACACCCCAATTTTTCTTAAAGGAATTATATCCTTAGATTTTGTCCAGGCAAATGCTTAAACCTGACAAAGAACTTCCTTCTTGGTGGTGTTGGTCAGAGCTAGTGCCATTTCAACTAAGCTAGCTAGCTTTTTTTTAGGGACAATCTAACCTAAGCTAGTACAAAGAGTGCTTTCTTGAGCTTCACAACATAGCTGTGTGACAATTTATTATATTCCACGGGCTAAGTTCGTCTTCTCTTCGGATAGTGTTAATGTCAGTTATTTGATGAGTTTCTATGAACATGTACTGAAATGTCAAATCTCCCGGTGTTTAACATTAGAGGCAACACATGCAAAACTAACATAAAAACCTTAGTATGCACAAGAAACTTGTCTCATAGTACACTTTTATGGATTGAAGTTCAGCATTGAGGATGTCTACCATCTGATCTATATGACACTTGAAATCAGAAGATATTATATATGTATTTACAGAAATATAAATGATTTAAGCTTTTGATCATGTAGTCAAATAAAATTTGAAGACATTTAGTCCATTTCCAGTGTGAGTACAAACAAGAAAATAGGGTTTGATGTTGTCAAGTTGACATCCATATCCATATGATCAGTTAGGGTTTATCAGCTTCAGAAAATAGGGTTTACCTGACCGTGACGACGAGGGGGAGCGACGACGGCGAGGGGGAGCGGCGGTCGAGGTGGCTGGAGCTGGCTCTGGCGACGGCGAGGGGGAGCGGCGGTGGAGGGGGAGGAGGGGGTCGACGGTCTCCGGAGGAGGAGAGCGGCGGTCACCGAAGGTCGGTGGGGGTCGGGGGCCGAGGGGGTGGGGGAAGCCGGCTCGGGGTCGGGGGGAAGGAAAATAATTGGGGGGAAAATAATGGGGGGAATGAAAATCGAACCTGACCTATATTTACAAGTTAGCGACGTCACCCAAAAACGTCGGTAAACGTCGCTAGTATAAGTGATATTAGCGATGCATTAACATAGACGTCGGTAAACGTCGCTAATATCACTAAATTTAGCGACGTTTACCGACGTATACGCGACGTTATCTGTTTAAAACGCAAACGTAGTTTAAATACGTCGCAGAACGTTGCTGTACGTCGCTAATAACGACGTTTTGTGACGTAATAAAAAAACGTCGCTAAATTGTTTTTTTCCTGCGACGTTTTCTTAAAACGTCGCTAATTTCGTCGGAAATATGACTTATTTTGGTAGTGCTTACTTTCTTTTTTTTCTCTCCTTCTTTTCTTTCTCGAATTTGGGTAGCCCGACGTTTTCACGGGCTGGGTCGCTATCCTAAACAACCGAAACTTACCGCTGCATACCATCATTTGTGGCTTTTCACATCTACAACCGAGTGCTAATCGGACTTCACAGATGTACGCCTATCAAAGATTATATCCCTCCTAGGCCGAACGGTCCCGGTGCCCTGGTACACTCGTTCGGAGGGAACCTTCCGTGCACGGAAGATATCACAATTATCTCAAGTCCATTCCATTCGACAATGCAACGCACTATTATTCAAACAACCAAACATAGCCTTGAGTCCAAGACTCAGACTTTAACATCTCATATTTCTTCCATTTACTTTCTATGTTCTTATATTTCATACTTCGTTTCAATATTCGATGGCATCATACCTCAACTCAATGTTCGTCAACCGAACGACCCGAAGGTCCCGAACACCTTTCGAGGCATCATGCAACGTCTGACAGTTCCTTCGCATTCATGCCACAACTGTATTCTTTTGCAACGAAGCCATCTTTTATGATCTCGTGCACGTAGGCACGTTTCGACACATTTATTATCTATCCTTCGCATCATGTACTTGCTGTACGCATCGAAGCCGTATTTTCATGTTCTATGACTTAGTGTTCAATGTTCGTGGCTTGCAAGCTAGGGCGCTCGCCTATTGTCTTTCAATGTTCTAGCCTTTCTAACTCGTGCGTAAAAGCACAAAATGGCTCGTGCACTAAGGCACTCGCCGAGTACAGTTATCCTATGTTCTTACGGCTTGCGTACTGAGGCGCTCACCATTGCAATATCTAATATTCCATAGCGACTCGTGCATATGATGCACGTTTCATTTCATTTGTTCTAACTAGTGTTCGACACACATTACGATTTATCTTCTGATCGGACCACGCCCGTGGCGTCGATAGGTTAACTTAGCATACAATGATATATTCTGACTTATCGCATGAATGAGTAAAAAGAAGAGTTAATCCTTCCACCTTGAGTCGATACGCCTTATCGTTTCGCCGAGCCGATGCAGCTCGATTTCATAACTTTGTTGCACGACCAACTCTCCTGAATTAGTCATTTGAGCAATTTGTGCTTCATTGAATTATACGTCCGATTTGGCTTACCGTACCCAAGTCTCAGTCCGTCGCAAGGCGACGATTTGCTTTTGCGGACCCCTTACTGAATAAGACAGAATGCCGACCTCTAATATTTCAGCGTAAACGTATAGCCTGCACATGAAACCAACTAAGTTAATACTTGTATCGATTCGGATTTGTGCCTTGGTCGGTTCGATTTCTTAGAATCTTCGAGCCGTCTCAACGCACTTATCCTTTGGGGAAACGCGGCGCTTCGCATCGATTCAACTCGATGCATACATTGGGACAAGGCAACTCTTCGCATCGACTTAGTTCGATGCGTTGCTCAGGACAACATAACTCTCGTATTGATTCGCATCGATACATTTTATTCGGTAAATATGACTCGCTGAGTTAACGTCTCAGCGTAATGCACCGTGCGGAGCGGGATATTATAGAATATACCACTCAAAATAAGGTTCGTCCTCGAACCGAAACCAACACTCTGACTAAGTGTTTTATAGATCGTTTCACGATCTTGTCCCACCAACGTTGTTCAGTTTCACACTATCTTGCAAGCTTTTCATTAACATTCCAAAGTCTTTCCGGCAGCTCGATTTGAATTTGTATACAACTCGATTTGGATCCGTACCTATATTCAAGGCGTCCCGAAGATATATATTTCGACCAAGCCCAGTGGTAGCAAATTGGAACAAAGCTGACAAGTAAATTTTAATCCTATGCTTGCCATCTCGTACTCTCGATTGGACTTATCTTTAGCAACTGTTCTCGAAATTTTATCGCATACGTATATTCGATACATATGTGATTCATTCAATAAAGTCACTGCACGCGACGCGATTCAAAATCGCATTTCTTGTTTCGTATGTTTCATTAGGACTATCAATTCTATGCGTCACGTCGAGCCGTCACGCATCCGATCGCAACAATCCTCCGCAACGCCTTGCGTTCGAAATCGTAAACCAACTATTTTTGAAGTATGGCTATGCAACTTATCTCGATACAGTTTCCTTTATTAATTTGCAAATGCATCAACATTCAGGACTACGCCTGCTAGGTTACTTACATAGACACCGTGCTTAAATTCTCCTAACGAAACTTTAAATTGACATAGCACAAAGGCCACAATCTATCCGACACAATAGTTTATATCAAGGCGACGGTGCTCAAGGCAACGATCACCTTGACACGAAGTCTCTATAATACATCTTACATTCAATTTCCTAACGAGTAGGAATTCACTAGCCAAATTCCCAACTTATCCGTCTAACAACATCGAATATAAGTTCGATTCACGCAAGCTCAATTGCAAGATGGATCTGAATCTAACGACATGACGCGTAAGTCATTCCCTTATCGTTCTCTCTCGTGCATAGCACGATGCTCGCAATCGCCTATCCGAATCACCATGTTCGTTGATAAATTTTTTGTTCGATCGCTGATCAACATAACCATTCAAGTATTCATCCGACGAATACTCAAATCTAACTATATCATTCTCAATCGAAAGTTGTTCCAATAATTCTCGATCGCCTAGACTTATCGTCAACATGCATTATACTATATTTGTTACCGATGCAATCTCATATGCGATATCGCATGGGTCATCTTACGGTCTGCACATTCGATTTGATTTGGCGGTCAAGTCTTCTAGGGTCAGCTGCCCCGAAGCTACGCTCGATAATTATGGATCATCACCGAAGGATAGTTTACTATGAACCATGCTATATCTTATTTCGGAGCCAAATCATGTTTCGATGATTTCTATACGACTATCCAATTTCGGACAAAACTATTTCTATCGGCGCAACTATCCTCCGATTAAAGTCATGCACTACCGTCGATGCTTTCGTAATTTGCGAAACATCTACTCGTATTGAGTTCGAGTCTATCTTATTTGCAGTCGACACACGATATGCTATATGCATCGAAGAACCATCGATGACTTATAGTCTCATCTTGATCAATCACAAAGTTCATGATCAACCAATTCGTTCATTCTCGAATTATTATTTACAAAATTTTGATCGCGCGAGACACACTCCATTTTGTATTCTCACATTGTGCTTATGTTTCCTTACGTATCGATCTCGATACGTCGTATCAATTTTGATAGCATAAGGGTCAACTTTGAATCCGTTTTAACGTCAACTTAACTCGCATCACAGACATCCAAGTTCGCAACCAACTTTTCCATACGCATCAACTCGTTTTTCGATTTGCCGTATTCCGCTATACTTTGATCGCGTAACTGAGTTACCGATTATCCAACATCGAACCTTCGAGTTATACGATCACGCCCTCTAAGGTTTTGCGTGTTTCAGTCGTACGCAAATGATTTTTTCACCGTAACGTAACCAACTATCTTCTTAGGCACGATTACTCGCGTCAACCAACTCTTCACCGAAGTCGCACATCGTATAATCCGATTATAATTTGCCTCGCCCAATATTTTTATCGAGATCGCAAGTCGTGCGATTCGATTCGCCTCGCCTAACATTTCTATCGAGATCGCAAGTCGTGCGACTCGATTTGCCTCGCCTAACATTTCTATCGAGAACGCAAGTCGTGCGACTCATTTGTAAGTTCGAGTTTCCCTTTTCCGTCGATCCGATTATTGCTTCAAGGCATAATCGTTCTGCTAGTCTCGGTCGTCCGACCGACTTATGATTTCTGTCCGACGTATCATTCATTTATACGAGTCTCGCCTTATCGTCCCAACCGATTTTCGAAGAACACTTGCATCAACATACCGTCAGACGAATTTCCAATCGAGTCTTGGTACTCTCCCGTCCTTTGCAGACAAACCTTCCGTAATTCTTACAACGTGTCGATACAATTCATCGCACAAGGGGTATACCATATACCACTCGGAATCGAGTCATTCATCGCATACGTGGTATGGAATATACCACTCGAAAATCAAGTTATTTCCCTCGCATCATACTCACTATAACCAACAATCTCTTCCGACTCACGATTTCTGCAGTGATCGTGCTTGATCACAACCGTAACTTTGATTAAATCAAATTCGACACAACTCAGCAAATGTTTTTATTTGCCAACACAAGTTCGGTGTGCAACCGAACGATTCGTTCTATCAATTTATGATTTAAGTTCCTTTACGTTGCATCTCGTGCAACGATTTACTTCCAATCTTCTTTGCACTCCGTGCAATGATTAATTTGACATGTGTTCTACCACGTGCAATAATTTTACTTCCGACATGCATTGCACATCGTGCAACGACTAATTTCCGACATTCATTGTACCTCGTGCAACGATTTATTCTCGACTTTCAAAGTCAATGCCCAAATCCGTTTTACACATTCGATATTGGCTTATCACTTTTATTTTAACGCATATTCACAATTAACTCATTGCACTTCGTGCATCATTTTATTTCTCATTCAACATGTTACATTGTAACAACATCTCAAATCACATTTCATAATTTGTTGCACTTGTAGCAACTAACATTTTATGGCTCGTGCATTCAATGCAACGAACGTTTCACGACTTTCTCCGCAACATCAAGTAAATTCGAAGTACTTACGACAACGTTACCCGGCTTGTATTAGACTTATTGTATGGAACATCCAGTGAGGCATCGAGTAGAATCAAGAGTGATTTCAAGTGGTGGTGGGCAACTCTTTGGAATTGAAACAAAGCAAACGTTCGAAGGAAATTGAGCCTAGAACTCTGATACCAATTTGTCACGCCCCGACCCGGAATCACCCGAATCATCATCCTCGCTGGGGGTGTGATGGCGCACGAGCCTGGAGTTGCGCTTCTGCAAGACAAGATGACAAGTTCTTAAATGGTTATCTTTGAATTGATATTAGCAACGAAAGGAAAATAGAATATATGAAATAATTCTCTTTATTGATATTCGAAACTGAGATTACAAAGGCTTTCAATAGCCCAACAATATATGCCAGATTGGCTACAACACTCAGGTTCTCTCTTGCCCATAAAGGATTTCACCATTCCATACATCATGCCTTCTATATCTCGGCCGCATAAATCCTGTTGCAAGTTCGAGCGTCAATGCGATCACACACTTCAATATACTTCGGCATTCCAGGCCTCAACGCGTTCAAGCGAAGCTTCGCCGTTAGCCATCCATTCCCTGCACCCTGCATGAAGCTGGTGGGGGATCAGTACGTTCATCCTCGCATGTACTGATGCAAAGACCTTCTTTCTAAACCGACATTTAGTATTTATGTTGAATCATGCAACTTAGCTTATGATCTAGGTATGTTCTCCTTAGGGTCGATTTCATGGCATATTCGAAAGCAGTAAAGGATATTATCATGGCAAGCATGTTAGTCAAATTGAATAGGCAAATAGACAAGCAATCTCGTATTTGTTTTATGGCACGACTTCTTACCAAGTCGACGCACTCGCCCTTGCACCGACGCAAGGTGAATACGCCCCATTCCTTTCCTGTCATGTTATAAGTGCTCTCTATGCAGGATCTATGTGTGCGGGACACATACGTGCCTACACTTTCAACCCATCATTCCTTAGCTATATGAAGGTCGTTGCCGTATCTGTGCCGGAATGGACTAAAGGAGTTTCTTTTTTAGTTTCCTTACTTTCTTTTTTTCTCTCCTTCTTTTCTTTCTTGAATTTGGGTAGCCCAGCGTTTTCACGGGCTGGGTCGCTATCCCAAACAACCGAAAATTACCATTGCATACCATCATTTGCGGCTTTTCACATCTACAACTGAGTGCTAATCGTACTTCACAAATGTGCGCCTATCAAAGATTATATCCCTCCTAGGCCGAACGATCCCGGTGCCCCAGTGCACCCGTTCGGAGGGAATGTTCCGTGCACCGAAGATATCACAATTATCTCAAGTCCATTCCATTCGACCATGCAATGCACTATTATTCAAACAATCAAACATAGCCTTGAGTCCAAGACTCAGACTTTATCATCTCATATTTCTTCTATTTACTTTCTATGTTCTTAAATTTCATACTTCATTTTAATGTTCAATGACATCATACCTCAACTCAATGTTTGTCAACAGAACGACCCGAAGGTCCCGAACACCTTTCGAGGCATCATGCCACGTCTGACAGTTTCGTCGCATTCATGCCATAACTGTATTCTTTTGCAACGAAGCCATCTTTTATGATCTCGTGCACGTAGGCACGTTTCGACATATTTATCATCTATCCTTTGCGTCGTGCACTTGCTGCACGCATCAAAGCCGTATTTCCATGTTCTATGACTTAGTGTTCAATGTTCGTGGCTTGCACGCTAGGGTGCTCGCCTATTGTCTTTCAATGTTCTAGCCTTTCTAACTCGTGCACGAAAGCACGAAATAGCTTGTGCACTAAGGCACTCACCAAGTACAGCTATCCCATGTTCGTACGGCTTGCACACTGAGGCGCTCGCCTTTGTGATATCCAATGTTCCATAGCGACTCGTGCATATGATGCACGTTTTATTTTAATTGTTCTAACTAGTATTCGACACACATTATGATTTATCTTTCGATCGGACCATGCCCGTGCCGTCGATAGGTTAACTTAACATACAATGATATATTCTGACTTATCGCATGAAAGAGTAAAAAGAAGAGTCAATCCTCCCACCTTGAGTCGATAAGCCTTGTCGTTTTGCCGAGCCGATACGGCTCAATTTTATAACTTCGTTGCACGGCCAACTCTTCTGACTTAGCCATTCGAGCACTTCGTGCTTCATTAAATTATACGTCCGATTTGGCTTACCGTGCCCAAGTCTCAGTCCGTCGCAAGGCGACGATTTGCTTTCGTGGACCCCTTACTTAATAAGGCAGAATGCCGACCTCTAATATTTCAGCGTAAACGTATAGCCTGCACATGAAACCAACTAAAGTTAATACTTGCATCAATTCGGACTTGCGCCTTGGTCAGTTCGATTTCTTAGAATCTTCGAGCCGTCTCAACGCACTTATCCTTCGGGGCAACGCGGCACTTCGTATCGAGTCAACTCGATGCATACATTGTGACAAGGCAACTCTTCACATCAACTTAGTTCGATGCGTTGCTCGGGACAACGTAACTCTCGTATTGATTCGCATCGATACATTTTATTCGGTCAACGCGACTCGCTGAGTCAACGTCTCAATGTAATGCACCGTACGGAGCGGGGCATTACACCTTTCCCTTCTCCTTATATGTATATATAGCTATAATCTTTTAGATATTTAAATATATAGTTTATGGATGAATATAGCTTTATGGTATATATGTACGCATGTATGTAATATGATATGTAAGTATGCCTTTATGGTAGGTATTGATACATGGATACATGTATATAGAAATGCATGTACATATAAGGATACATGTATATATATGAATGCAAGTATGTAGGTAGAAATGAATGTATGTAAAATAAGCATGTAAGTAATGTATATACATATAGATATGATAGCTACATAGATTGTTGAATGTAAAGTCTTTGATTGTATATATGATATTGATATATGGTTTTAGCATTGGCTTGGGGATTGACCTATTTAGACTAGAGTTAACCTAGATTGGACTTGTTGACCTAGTTGACTAGACTGTTAACCATAGTTGACCAAGAGTTAATTTTGACCCAGTGTGACCTAGTTTGACCTAGACAGTTGACCAAAGTTGACCAAGAGTTGACTTTGACCTAGTTTGACTTAGAATCATGTAGTTTGCATCGTAGATTTCCATTATTACAATTTGAGTACTTTATAACCTGTTTTCTCTAAATAGGACTCTGTGACACCAGTTCAGACATCTATTCTTATTAGTCATTCAGGGTGACAGGCGAGTACATTCTCTGATCGTTTCATATTTGTCATGACTTATATTCTTATTCTAGATTACTTTACTTGATACTGACACGATTGTTATCACGGATTGGTACTATATGGATCTTCTCTAACGATGTTATCCCCATTGTGTTCAGCAGATACATATTGTGATGTGTGTTTCACGAACATATTATATTTATTGTACACCCCTATTCATGTATACTCATTGTGTATCTTGTACTCTCATGATCACATGAGCTTCATGGAGAAACTATTGTACAAGGTAACGTAACTGGATTGGATCCTTGTGTATTGATTGGGGAGGGTGAGTAGGAAATGGTTATGTAATCAAATTCCATTGTATAAATATTGTATAAACTATTGTATATGTCCATTGTACACTCACGTATGATGGAGTTACCATTTTATTGTATAAACCTAACCTGTTTACATAACCATATTGTACTCTAAATCACTAGTACTTACAGTTTTACTTATCCTGAATATATTTTCAGTTATAAATTCTCTCTCATTTTTATGTACATCTTCTTACAGTTCATGTATCTTACTCTTTTGTATGCTTTATATTTCCTAACATGTTATGAACTACGTGAGATGTATTGTGCTCGCTCCTATCCTGACTGGACCTGTTGAAAATATTACAGATGATGATGGTGACTGCCCTACCTTCTATGGGGCACATGAGGGTGACATTCAGGAGCCCGAGGAGAATTTAGCTCAGTAGTGGGTGCCTAGTTTAGCCTAGCATTTATAGCTTTTTGTTTGTATCAGATTATTCCAATTGTTAGTTGAGACTTAATTATATTCAGGACTTGTATTTACTGTGTTGAACATCTATTTTGTGTGGTATGATAACTCTATTTATATTCAGTTTCTTCCTTTTATCTGATTCCATATCGTGCTCTATCTTCCCTCGGCTTGTAATTGAGATATAGAGTTGAGATGTTATATTATACCTCTGTACGGAGATGACAGGTTTATATATCTTGTTGTTAGATGTTAAATGTTATAGATGACCTATACAGCGTTCTACCGCCGACACTGCGACGTAGGCTGGACGTACCCACGTTTTCGTGCCCTTTCTCAGGGTACGGGTCGTGACACGGTTTTAGTGGTGGCCCATGCAGGTCGATGTCGCAATTAGTGCGATCTCATAATGGTGCTCGACTTAGAGTACTAATTACGAACCTGCGATTAGGACATAGGATCTAGGATATGATAGGAGTTACTCAATCATATTTTAGGAAAATTCTGATCTTTTGATTACCATGACAACTCTTCTTGTATTTGAATTCAATTATCCTTCATTGATTTTCCTTATCATGTGCCATATTGATCTCCTTGTTTCAATCTGTCCTCAGGATGACGATTACTCGCTCTCAGGCAGCAGGGCCTAGTGCTGTTCCAGAGAGGTCCGATCCAGTAGGACCTCCACCTCCGGCTACGGGAGTAGTAGTCGAGGGAGCTGCCAGCTCAGTTCCTGTCCTTCAGGCAGGAGTAGCAGCGACTGTTCCAGGAGGTCTTCCACCTCCAGCTACGGGACCATCTATACTCATTTCTGAGACTCTTCTACCACTACCTCCGCTATCGACAGATGCACAGGAGATGATGGCCCTTCTACAGCAGATAATGTAGACCCAGAGGGCCCAGGCAGAGGCACAACAGCATCAGGCTGACGCATCCCACCTCCAGACAGAGGTGCTAAGACAGAGTATGGAGAACTCCCACCAACTGGCAATGGCAGTAGTTGAGAGGGTAGTCTCGGGTACAGTTCAGGGAGCTCCAGTTCAGCAGCAGAGTCAGGGGAGGGCTGGCACATGTATGGATTTCAGAAAGATGAACCCGAGGGACTTCAAGGGTACCGAGGGTATCCTGTATGCTGATGACTGGTTGGAGGACGTCCAGAGGATCCTGGAGTTAGCAGAGGTTCCGAGGGGACTATGGGTGACATCGGCGGCTAGCCAGTTCTTCGACATTGCTTTGACGTGGTTCGGGATAGACCCTCAGGTGTCAGTGAGGGTATATCATAGGAGAACTTCAGGCGGCTCTTCAAGGAGAAGTTCTACCCCGACGTGGCTCTTACAGCTCTGGAGGCCCAGTTCATTGGATTAGTGCAGGGGAACTCGTCGGTGGACGAGTATGCAGCGGAGTTCTTCCGTTTGAGTAGGTTTACTCCAGACCTGATCCAGAATGAGGGGTATAAGGCCCGCAAGTTCAGGAGAGGCCTTATTCATGCGGTTTGTACTCGTACTTTCGGGCGACGCAATGCAACCTTCGAGCAGATACTGATGGAGGCACATATAGTTGAAGAGGAATTCGACCTCAAGCTGAAGAGGGGCAGTGACGTTCTTGGAGCGAGTTCTAGTGCGGGGCCGGCCAAGCGCCCTCACTTTCAGCAGAGGCAGTTTCAGCTGCAGCAGCCTCAGTTACAGCTCCAGCAGGCACCCAGGCAGCATCAGCACACTATGTGTAACTTCTGTAAGATGCAAGGCCACAGGTGGGAAAACTGCAAGAAGCGGCCGGGCCTGTGTTTACTTTATGGTTCAGCAGAGCATCAGTGTAGGGATTGTCCCAAGAACCAGTCACTAGTGACTCAGGCGACAGCAGGAGCTAGGGCTCCGACAGGACAATAGAAGGGACCACCGTTGCAGACTCAGCAGCAGAGGTTCGTCCAACATCAGCAGCAGGCTAGGGAAGGCCAGCAGGGACGAACTTTCGTTATGACAGTCGAGGATACACAGGCAGAATGAGAGCTGATTGCAGGTTCCAAACTTTTTGATTCTATTTTCGCAATTACCTCCTTATAACTGTCTTGAAATTCGATTCTATCCGTTCCTTGTAGTTGATAAATTTTGTTCGGATGTTTTATTGTGATTTATTTTCTTCTGAGATAAGTCGTATGGGCTAGGTCGCCTCGATTATGGGAACTAGAGTCTTCTATAGTCATGTTAGCTGGCATAGTGAGGACATATAGTCAGATTTTGGACGTATTTCTCGTGTGTAAGAATTTAAGGTTTTTCGGCCAAGCATGCGATAATGCGAAAATTTTAAATACCATGATTCTAGAGGTATGTACCTTAGTCAAGGACTCTGTGAATATCGTAGCCTTGCTCACTAGCATGACGGAGGTTCTGAGTATCATGATTTTGGACAGACGCATATGATTATCGAACTGTGTATTTGAGGCTGTGATTGTTGGGGTGTTTAACCTAGAAGGATTACGGCCATTTTAATTTCGAGGATGAAATTTTTCTACGGAGGGTTGACTTGTAGCACCCAGTTTCTAAAATAATGGTAATTTTGAACTTTTGTATTTTTAATTATTTAATAATGTTATTTAAATCATGATATGATTTATGGTGATTTTTTAAATCAATTTAAAACTATTTAAAATATTGAAATGTGATTTTGATGGTTAACTAGTGAAACCCTAGAATTGCTAAGCCTAGAGACTAACCATAACCGAGAGAGCCTAGTCATGTGATTAGAATGTCATATTATAACTTTTTAGCCTAAGGGTATTTTGGTCATTTTGATAATTTTGTGAAATTATAAATTATATTAATTAAATATATGCTAGTTAATTATTTGGGACTTGACCTAGAATCTTAGCCTAATCTAGATTAGCCTTGAGCTTAGAGTCTTGATTAGGTAACCTACTAAATGACAAGATTAACAATATCTAGATATTTCTAGGTAGGATATTTTACCCTTAGGATATTTGTGAAAAAGAAAGTCTTAGGACTATTGGACCAATAGGAAGGCTTGGAATTGGTTGGACAAATCCTAGCCACCCATTTAGATCTAAAAACTAACCCTAATTTATCTAATGGCAGCCACAATAGTAATCCCCCCTTCCTATAAAGTATCATTTAGAAAAACCTTGCCTCTTTTTACACCAACAAGAACCCTAACTTGTTCTTCCCCAAAATTCCTCTCCTTTATCCAAATTGAGGCTGCTCTCTTGTATTAGGATCCATTTCAGAAGTAGAGGCTAGTGGGGGCTTGCTTGCAAGAAGTGGAGCGCGTTTGGACATCGCTCGAGGAAGGCAACTTCTCATTTCGGGACCCTTTTCGTTGAGTTTGAACTCTCAATAGGTAAAACCCTACAAACCTAAATAAATTCCTGATTTTTTCCCATAGATGCATTCACTTAGGGTTCCCCTAGGTATAGCCCAAGTTTGGTAGGAAATTGTGTCCATTTCGTATCCGTATCGGACACGTATCGGTATTTTTAAAAGGGTGTTCGATGAAATGCCACATAGGAAATTATTTTAGTAAAATTCAAAACTAATTATATGGTTGTGTAGCCCTTGGTGTGTGGATTCAAAATCTATTTGACTGAGTCGAAGACTTTAGCATTTTCGTGTCCAAAGTGGACACGCACGCTGTGCACGAGGACTCGGTCAGGTCCCCTGCATCCCGACCCTTATTCCTTTTTGGTTATGACACGTGGACACGTGCCACTTGGCACAGGGGTGGGGGCCATCACTGACAGACCCCACCTCGAGTTTCATAGACTCTCGTGTCGTGTCAGACACGGAATCCATCGCGTACTGGTTTTACACTGCACGCGCACGGGCTGAAACTAGATTTTGATACGGACCTCGTGTCCATCCTAGACACGTCGTGATCCTGTGTCAGGCCCCTAGACACGAAGACCTATCCTTGGCGAACATGTGTGCACAACCACATGGACACTGGGACACTGTGTCGTGTGCATGAGGCCACGACACGCGTGTACGAGGAATACTTTGACTGTTCTCTGATACTTCCTATTTTTGTGATTTACACACTTTGTGTCCACTTGTGGACACGAATGCACCCCCCCTGACACGTCTACATATGAGAAACACTCAGCACACACTGTTTTGGGTTTTTATCAAGTATTGGGTTTCAATTTGGGTTCAAACTGAAAATACTGATACTAAAAACTGTGAACTGAGTTGGTTGGTTTTGATTTTTGAATTTTAAAACAATTGTTAACTAAATTTATATATGAATTTAGGTTGGTTTTAATATTGATAGTAGACACTGTAATGTAGATGTGGGTTGATTTATGAAACTGAGAAAAATGCAAACCTGAGATTTGGGGGAAAACTGAAAACTGAGATATGGGTTTTGTTTCGAATTGATGTGTAAAATTGAGTTTCGAATCTAGACTAAAATTTTTGGTTACATGTTAAACTTTGAGGATATAACTGAATGTATATTTCCATGTCTACATGATGTTGGTGATTTCATTTGGTTTCAGAAATGGATTGGTAGATGTGGGTTTGGTTTGAGAGAAAACAGTAAATACCTGAGAATGCATGTATGGTTGTGTTTACCTAAGAAGGAGAGCTAGGTTAGAATATTTATGGGGAGGGTTAGAATGATTTCTCAGGTTTAGTTCAGAGGTTATCTATGTATATAATATATGTATATATTGAGTATCTCATATATGAATGATTGTAAGTATATGTATATTGGTAGATTGGTATTGAGAGAGTGTGATTTAAATAGAGGGATATATGTACATATATATGATGTTAGGAGGGGAAGATATATAAGTATAGATGTATGTTGGTTGATGATGAGAGAGAGCTGTGAGTTAGCGTTAGTTGGAGTATAGGATTTAGAAATGAGTTTGAGGTTTATGAGTTGATTCTCAGTAAGTAGAGGTATTCCTGATACCTGATTTGCTTGAATGAACTGAAGGATGCATGATATGTGATGTCCCATGGTGTATCACTAATAAATCTGAGATTCTTTAAACAGGCCACATCACTCACTCATTCACTGTCTTCCCAAACTAAATACCCTCAACTGAACACTACACTATATGTACACAGTCTACACACACATTCCTCTTTCTCACTCACTCACTCTCTTTCACTCACCCACTATGCTCTCATTATACACACACTCATATTGGTACCCCCTTTCCCTTCTCCTTATATATATATATATATATATATATATATATATATATATATATATATATATATATATATATATATAATCTTTTAGATATTTAAATATATAGTTTATGGATGAATGTAGCTTTATGGTATATATGTATGCATGTATGTAATATGATATGTAAGTATGCCTTTATGGTAGGTATTGATACATGGATACATGTATGTAGAAATGCATGTATATATATATATATATATATATATATATAAATATATATATATATATATATATATATATATATATATATATATATATATATATATATATATGAATGCAAGTATGTAGGTAGAAATGAATGTATGTAAAATAAGCATGTAAGTAATGTATATACATATAGATATAATAGCTACATAGATTGTTGAATGTAAAGTCTTTGATTGTATATATGATATTGATATATGATTTTAGCATTGGCTTGGGGATTGACCTAGTTAGACTAGAGTTGACCTAGATTGGACTTGTTGACCTAGTTGACTAGACTGTTGACCATAGTTGACCAAAAGTTGATTTTGACCCAGTATGACCCAGTTTGACCTAGACAGTTGACCAAGAGTTGACTTTGACCTAGTTTGACTTAGAATCATGTAGTTTGCATCATAGATTTCCATTATTACAATTTGAGTACTTTATAACCTGTTTTACTCTAAATAGGACTCTGTGACACCAGTTCGGACATCTATTCATATCAGTCATTCAGGGTGACAGGCAAGTAATTCTCTAATCGTTTCATATTTGTTAGGACTTATATTTTTTCTCTAGATTACTTTACTTGATACTGGCACGATTGTTATCACGGATTGGTACTATATGGATCTTCTCTTGCGATGTTATCCCCATTGTGTTCAGCAGATACATATTGTGATGTACGTTTCACGAACATATGTATTTATTGTACACCCCTATTCATGTATACTCATTGTGCATCTTGTACTCTCAAGATCACATGAGCTTCATGGAGAAACTATTGTATAAGGTAACGTAACTGGATTGGATCCTTGTGTATTGATTGGGGAGGGTGAGTAGGAAATGGTTATGTAATCAAATCCCATTGTACAAATATTGTATAAACGATTGTATATGTTCATTGTACACTCACGTATGATGGAGCTACCATTTTATTGTATAAACCTAACATGTTTACATAACCATATTGTGCTCTAAATCACTAGTACTTGCAGTTTTACTTATCCTGTATATAGTTTCAGTTATAAATTCTCTCTCATTTTCATGCACATCTTCTTACAGTTCATGTATCTTACTCTTTTGCATGCTTTATATTTCCTAACATGTTATGAACTGCGTGAGATGTCTTGTGTTCGCTCCTATCCTGATTGGACCTGTTAAAAATATTACAAATAATGATGGTGACTGCCCTACCTTCTATGGGGCACATGAGGGTGACATTCAGGAACCCGAGGAGCATCTAGCTCAGTAGAGGGTGCCTAGTTTAGCCTAGCATTTATAGCTTTTTGTTTGTATCAGATTATTCCGATTGTTAGTTGAGACTTAGTTATATTTAGGACTTGTATTTACTGTGTTGAACATCTATTTTGTGTGGTGTGATAACTCTATTTATATTCAGTTTCTTCCTTTTATCTGATTCCATATTGTGCTCTATCTTCCCTAGACTTGTGATTGAGATATAGAGTTGAGATGTTATATTATACCTCCGTGTGGAGATGACAGATTTATATATCTTGTTGTTAGATGTTAGATGTTATAGATGACCTATACAGCGTTCTACCGCCGACACTGCGGCGTAGGTTGGACGTACCCACGTTCTCGTGCCCTTCCTCAGGGTACGGGTCGTGACATTAGCATACAAGTTATCTCTTTTCTTGTTCTTAGCATGACAGCATGTGGATTCTCTTATAAGCATACTCAATGATTTACGATCTTGTTTTTAGCAAATAGCATTAAATCAAAAACTCATATTCTTGTTAGGCGTAAGCGAATCAGCAAATGAGACTTCGTCCACTCACACAGATCAATCGTCTTCTGTTGCAGAGCCAGCAATCCGATCTTTCTATCTATCTAGTGCCTTCGCAGAGCGGGGTACTACCGGACTTCTTGTTTCCTCTGGCAATCACCATCGAACCTCTAGAAAGCTTCCACCGACTATTCCCAAAGAGACCGATGAATCCCTCGTCATCCAACCTTCCAACCGACACCAGGTTGAAACGGATATCAGGGACATGACGAACATCTTTGAGAACAAAAACTACACCCGTCTTCGTCCTCAAATGCACATATCCAATGGCAACCACCTTCGACACATCTTCATTGTCCATCTTCAACACTCCACAGTCGTCTGTCGTGTAAGTGGCAAATAGTACCCTGTTATGAGATACGTGCGCTGAAGCACTTGATTCCACCAGCCAAGAATTGTCATCGCAGGTGAGGTTTGTGATAACCTCATCACCTACGACGATCACATCGCCTCCATGTATCGAGGCCGCCGCTATAGTGTTCTCATCTTGCTTCCCCTTGTCGTCCTTCTTCTCTCTCTTCCAAGCGAAACAGTTCCGCTTGATGTGGCCTTTCTTGCCACAATGGTAACACTCCGAGTCCTCGTACCGACCCTTGAACTTCCTTCTGCTCTTGTCTCTACCACCAGCTGGACCCCTGCTTTTGCGCCTTCCGCGGCTCTCTGAAACTAGTGCCTCTGAGTGATGGGATGTGGATGAAGTACCCTAAGAACGTCTATGCATCTCTTCATTCAGTACCCTGCTCACGCCTTTCGGAGCATAAGCGATAATAGATACTCGTACGGTCTCCCACGAGTCTGGCAATGTACATAGCAACCAAAGTCCTTGAACCTCGTCGTCGAACTTGACTCCCATCGAGGATAGCTGGTCCACCACGCCCTGGAACTCACTCAAGTGATCCGTAATGGATGCACCATCTGTGTACCGCAGACCCATCATCATCCGGATCAGGAACAGTTTGTTTACCCCCGGTCTTTTTCGCGTACAAAGATTCCAGCTTCTCCTACAACGTCTTTGCATGCTCAATATTTGCAACATGGTTGTACACGTTCTCGTTAATAAACTGCCGCATGTACCCACACACCTATATATGCTCGAAATTTCAGTCCTCATCGAATTTGTCACTGGGCTACTCGGATGCAAATACTGGAAGATGCAGCTTCTTGACGAACAGCGAATCCTTCATCTTGCTCCGCCAATAATGGTAGTTGGTATCGTTCAGGTTTACCATGCGCGCCGGCTTCGCGTCCATCTCTGCTTCCTGGTTTGACTGTCAACTCCTGACACTTATTTGAACCCAAAGCTCTGATACCTTGTTGGGAACGAAGCGCGGAAACTGTTCCCCCAAACCAGAAAGTCCTACGAGAGAACCGAGCAAAAGCACACAAACCAAAAACGCCAAACACAATCGCAGATACAAAGATTTTTAACGTGAAAAACCTTTGCTGGAAAAACCACGGGATGGTCGGAGTCCAACCCTGAAGAACCTCCACTAATGGAATAAAGAGAATACACCCTCTACAAACTCCTCCCGATCCAACATGGATCACCACAACTCACTTAAAAGAAAAAAAAATTTGATTGCAGACTCTGAAGAACAAGAGATGCCAAAAATTATTCGAAACAATTTCTCCTTCAAAATAGTCCTGAATCCTCTCTCTCTCTCTCTCTCTCTCTCTCTCTCTCTCTCTCTCTCAAAGATTGTAAAGCACTTTTGTTTTTTGAGATGAGTTTTCAACTAGCATGCATCACCCTTTTATAAGTCCTTGGTAATCTATACGTGGAAGGTCAATATATATGGAAACTTCCAATATGCATCAATCATATATTTAATAAAAATTTAATTATAATTGGCTTACCATAATTGGAAGCCCAATTATATGGAAAGCTACTATATGAAGGGTCCAATCATAAATATATGATCAAAGTAAATATGGAAATTCAATCATATATTTCCTTATCCTATATGTTCCAAAATATGATCCATGCACTTCCCGAGCTTCTCCGACACACGGATGGCGCTCGTCGCTCTGCGGGGTATTCTCCACATACGTTGGAAATCTCACCCACTCCAACATCGGTGAGGCCCGTACTCCTGTTCCCAGTCTTCAAGCACTTCAGCATACTTGATCCTCCTCCGAACTACTAATATGACAGTAGCAGCAACGATTAGTGCAAACGTAAATATTGCCACTGGCAGCAGCCAAACTACTATATGCTTCGGTTTCCGTTTAGACTTAGGCCTCGTTTGGTTCACGGAAAGGAAATAAATTCCTTGTATTTTTCATGGAAATGGAAAAGTAGGATTCATGTCACATTTCTTTTCCGTTGTTTGGTAAAACAAGGAAACTACCTAGGAAAGGAAAGCAAAATATAACAATGTTCCAATAATATCCTTACCTTTTAAAATAAAAATAATATTATAAAAAATAACATTAATGGTAAAATAAGCAATGAGACATTGTTACTTTTGTCATAACTTTTGTAATAAATGTTGGGAAAGGAGGAGGGAAAATCAATCCCATGGGTCTTGAGTGGAACCATATTCCCACCAATTTTCTTCCTTGTCAGGAAATTGATTTCCAAGTTTGTGGCTACCCAACAAAGAAAAGGAACAACTTTTCGTTCTTGGTTCCTTAAATCCGTGAACCAAACGAGGCCTTAGAGCGAGGAAGCTGAGGAAGCTTTCTGTAGTCGAGCGACTCGGCTTCTCCATTCACCATGAAGCTCCAACCAAGAACGTAGTGAGAAGGATGGTTCGTGATACCGGTCGCAGCGGAGAAGTCTACGTACATCTGATCATACACCACACTGGAAAGATCGACCGTAGCCGATAGCAGAGGCCGGCTCGGCTTAGGCATTTGAGCCGGGGACATGGTAACGTTGAGTTGCATGTCTCCACCAGCAAAATCCACCCAGACTTGCATTGGTTCGCCACTGTGAAGGTTCAACCTCTCAAACTGATCAGTTGCACTGCCGGAATTGTAACCCGCAGGACGAGAATCAACAGACTTGAGGCAGTTGACATCGATCTCGACATGGTTGTCATTGATGTCTGCAAACTCCGGCTTCTCAATCGTGTGGAGCTCGACTGCCAGCACGTGATTGGCCGCGTAACAGTTGTTCTCCGAATTGAACAGGCCTAGCCACTGGCTCGGTAAGGTGGTAGAGAGGTTGACGGTGGGGGATACGAGGAACGCCATGCCGTGGGAGCTGACTTCAGACTACTCGGAGACTATCGCGAACACGAAGGTGGTGGAGAAGGAGAGGGTTTTTCTTCTTTTTGATAGTGAACTAAAATGATGTTGATTTGATATAGGGATGTTTTGTATAAAACAAGCCTTAGGTTGAGCATTAGTACTTACGTTGAGCATTAGTACTTACCTGCAAAAGTCTAAGCGTTTGTTATGAAATAAATCCTTAAGGTGTTCTGATGATTGGGATATAGGTAAAAAAAAATATATTCTATGATATACATTACAATGAAAGATTTGATCTTGACATATTTTTCTTCAATATGATTGGTAGGAGCCAATTGCTCATATGATGATCGAGTTCCTTCCTTTGTTATGGCTGTAGGATTTTCAATCAATGACTTACTTAGAAACACTTATTAGCTGAGTAATCCGCAGGACTACAGCTATTGAAGAATAAACTGGTTTTTATTTCTACTATGCGAAATCATGTCACAACTTGAGCATATTTGATTAAAATATGTTGATTCATGATCAATGTTTTAAAAACCGGACCGATGATCGAACCGAAATTTTTTGGTATAGGTCGGACCGGAGTTCAACCGGAATTCAATTGGAGTTCAATAAACTTAGTTTAGTTTGGTTCAAATAGGTAAAATATCCATATTTACTTCTTGGTTTAGTTTGGTTTGGTCATAAATATGTTAGTTCGGTTTAATTTTACAACAATAAGGTCGATTAAAACCAAATAAAGAATCAAATGGTCCAAATTTCACATAATAATTTATTTTGAATTTTTTTACAATAAAAAAAAAATCAAAATTGGCCAGTTCAATTGTGAACCGGTTCGGCCGGTTCACCGGTTGAACCCGGTTTTGACAAAAAACCGATGGTTCTTTAAAAGATCTGATTTTAGTCGAACCGGACCGATTTTTTGGGTTGGACCCGGTCCAACCGCCGGTCCGATCGGTTTTTACAAGATTGTTCATGATCATTCACAATTATTTAACTTTATTTGTTACTCGCTAGTCAACCTTCTTGACACTTTAGTAGAGAGTTTTTTTTTTATATACAATGAGCCATGCAATAGTTTCTTAAATGTTGTTGGATTCATGGACTATTTCTTAGCATTAGAATTTACCATCTCGATGATATGATATAGGAAGTCACAAATCAACAAAGTTTGTTATACTAATGCACAATCAATATCTCATAGACTCATTTATAATTTTAGACCTTACATTTCTAAAACCTTTGTCAAAGATCCATCTTTTCATGAGTTTATATGAGATCTTTTCAGGAGATTTATCTTTATCTCTTCGGGAGAGATCCGATCTCTTGGAGAGATTTTTCATCTCTTCGGAAAATATTATTCTCTTCAGGGGTACTTTAATCTCTTCATGAGGTATTCTATAGACGAAAGGAAAAAATCCGGTACAATAGTACCTCCTGAAGAGATTAAAGTACCCCCTAAAGATTATGATAATATCTCCCAAAGAGAGAAATATTCTATAGACGAAAGGAATAATCCAGTCCTATAGTACCTCCTGAAGAGATTAAAGTACCCCCTGAAAATTATGATAATATCTCCCGAAGAGAGAAAATCTCCCGAAGAGATCGGATATCTCCCAAAGAGATAAAGATAAATCTCCTGAAAAGATCTCATATAAACTCATGAAAAGATGGATCTTTGGAAGAGATCTATTATAATCTCCTGAAAAGATAATATTACTCTTCTGAAGAGATAATATTGTAATGACTGTGGTTCGAATTACGTATCTTGGTATACGTGTACGTATTTTGACTTGTTTTGCATGCCTTCCTGCTTGGTTTAATTGGCATTTTTCATTGTTTTGTTCACCTTGGGTTGGTTCGGCTAGGCTTACATTTGCTTATTTGGTTCATCATGAACCAAGTGGAGAACCCCTACCGACCACCACCATCTCCATTTATTAACCCCAACCACCTTTCTCTCTCTTCATTCAATTTCTCATTACTGCTCTTCCTCTTATTCTTCCGCACCGAACCCTCACCGTAGGCAAGTACATCTTGCTTCATGGAGGAACCTAATTTTATTGTTCCATTCTCTTTCTCGTAACATTCTAAGTCTCTTTAGTATTTAGCATTTTCGAATTCCATGGCTCATTTCATGTGGATCTAGGTTTTAGTATTTTTGATCTTCATGGTTTTGATCTTCTGGAACTTGCTTGCTTTCGGAATGGAGAGTTCCATGTAGTAGGGGATTTGATTTCTCGCAAGGTTGGCTCTTGGATGGTTGGGTTTCATCGAGTCTTGGCCGTGAGGAAGCTTTCCTGAGCTCTCGAGCTTTTTACGCCTGCTTGCTTTGGCCATGGGGAGAAGATGAAGTTTTACGCACATGTTCTAACGTGTTAGCGTAGTGTTTAGCCTTTACGCCCACGTTTTACGTGTCAGCATGTTATTTCAGCATTTTACGCACACGTTTTCACGTGCCCGCGTAGTATTTCCTTTTTACGCCAACGTATTGCGTGCCAGCATACTCCGTTTTTACGCTGAGTTCATTCAATTTTACGCTCGGGATCCTCCGCCCGCGTAAAAGTTGAGCTCCGTTTTACGCTGCTACCAATTTTATGCTCGGGGCTCACCAGCTCGCGTAAAATCGGGCTAGCGTAAAATCCCTACCTCGAGCGTAAAGTTTGCCCGGGTGTTTCCTCGCGTAAAACTTCACGCGTAAGACTTGGCTGTGAGCTGTACACGTATAGTGTTACTCCTTCATGTCATGACCCGCGTAAAGTTTATCCCTCTCGACTCTGCCCTGCGTAAAATCTTGCGTATAATTGCTTCCCCTTCCGGCCATGTCGTGCGTAGAGCTATTTTACGCTCGTGGCTCCTCGGCCCAGCATGCACTCCTTAGCGTAAAGAGTAGGGAGTACTACTTTACGCTAGCCCGTACTCTTGGCGTACACTCTCTCGTGTACTCTCCCATGGCACTACCTATTGTATATTTTTACGCCCATTTTATATCCTTACGCCTTTTGTCATGAACTTGATAATCACGAATTTATTTAATGTGTCTGGAATGGTAATTGTACACGGTATGAAGTAAACATGATGGGACATGACACGATAGTGAACCGTAGTGATGCACTCTTGACAAGTAAAGTGACATGATAGTGGCCCGTCGTGGCGCACTCCTGGCAAGTATACCTGACATGATTATCTCGAATTGATGTTGCGACAGCTAACATGACATGACCTAACAGGAATGAATAACCTGGACACCGTGGGCGATTGTGCTTGTACAAATAAACCAGTATTGTCTTACATCATGTCTAGGACAGGGACCCCTGAGTACCACGGTCAGGGGTACCTACTAAAATGGACTAAGGCTAATAACTAGAATAACACAGTAGTCATGAAAAGATTTTCCAGCTACAGGCAATCCCGTTACCTGGGCGCGCTTGAGATCTGTAGCCTACCATCGAGTAGGGCACATTTCCAGCACACTGTCATGTGTTGTACCCTCTAAGTCACCTAAGGGTACATGCGTTTCCTGGACGATGTACCCACTTAAATTCAACCCCTAATATTCGACCTGGGTAACCTGGATGGTCTGCAGGTCTTGTAGCTGTGGAATAATCTCGCTGTATCTTGTTAGTAAATAGGCCTGTGATAACCCTAGTTAGTTAAAGTATCAAGCCGTACTTATTGTTTGGCCGTGATTGATTGGATGGAAGAACCAGTCTAGTCTTGTCTTGATCTTGTACCAGATTATTGTATGTCCTGATTTCTTATATTATCTTGCCGATAAATGGTAGAAAACCAAGTTCCGTTCAGATGAAGGGTTACAACCCCGGTCCTTGTTTGGTTTACGGGTTGTAACCTGGTTATCTGAATAGTTCCATGGTCATCTCGTCGTATATCATCCTGATATATTTTTTTTATTTCCAGTTCTTACTATTTATTTATACAGTTGTGCTAATTGCTGGTTTTAGTTCCTAAGTGAAGCTTCCTTTGTGGCACTTGCTCTTTCTGGGATATGACCCAGCTGGTTTTGTATGACCAGATTTTGGAGCAGCTCCAGAGGATCTACCGACCATCCAGCCCGATAGTGACCACCAGGCGTAACCAGGACAACGAGTGGGTTATTTTTGGCTCTCCCAATTTATTGTAAAAATATTCTTTTGAGACGTTTAGCCGACGAGCACCTGTTTAGCTCGATTGCACTTTACTTACTGTCTGCCCACGGGCTGTAACATGATTGACAGATCCTAGTGTTGATCATGTATGACTAAACTCTTGCTAGTCCTGACATTTTACAACGACTAGCTTCATGATCAACTAAATATGTAATGTTTGGGACGCCTTACTATTGTATATTTGGTGATCTTACATCTTGTAACATTCATTTACTTGCTTGTGATTGAGACACTAGGCTTGTTCATGACCTTAAGAGACTGTTGGCTTGTAGTTAAACCCTCATGTATCTAGACAGTGTAACGCCACAGTCCCAAAATACGTAGGACTAGGAACGTAGACATGCCAGCTGTATTCATACGAAGTACATTGGACTCGTATGGATACATAAGCTGTAAATGCAGTAAAACCATGACTAATCTCATCCACACAAAGTAAAAGAATAAAAGATTTCAAATAATGATTATGAATTGTCTTGATACAATATGTTGGGCGGAGACAAATCCACTACCAACAAGTAAGGAAAGAAATACATGGAAATGAAATGAGTTTGGCGAGCGAAGCGAAGACGATACAAGCGCAATCATCCTCGAATAAATAGCAATGATCAAGGCTAGAGCTAGAATACCTGCGAAAGATAAGAGCACACACCTGGCGAGATAACCAGGTCCTCAGAGGGACGTAACAAGACACATAATATCATGCCAATAACTGAATAAATAAAGCTCAACAGAAAAGTATATGTCTAAACAGATAAAGGTCCTTAACCATTCTATGTGAAAATGTAATTTGAAGACAACGTTCCACACAAGGGCTCCCGAGACTAGAAATACGGCGCGTTTAGCGTTTCAACCAAGGCACTAGTGGCATCTAGAGAAAAATAAATAAATGCACGGCCACTAGCTCTTGGGTGAGTCACTAACGGCAGCTAGAGGAAAGTAAATATACGGGGCATTTGTGTTTCAACCGAGGCACTAGTGGCATCTAGAGAAAAATAAATAAATGCACGGCCACTAGCTCTCAACTGAGTCACAAATGGCAGCTAGACGAAGGTAAAGGTGTGAAAGCCCCTGCGCCTAATAACTGTCTTCACCCTCCCCATGCACTACTCGTGCTGAATCCACACCACGACATTCCTAACAACTGCTAAGTCTTCTAGACAACCATAACTATTTAGCAGTTATTGCCTATCGCACGGCATGTGCGCACCGATGGCCAGTCGATACGTACGTCCGAGATCTATATGAGACCCGTGACTCGTGATACACAAGTGTCAAGCCAATGAATGCGGCACAAACAAAGGGCGGTCCCTTAACTCTAGGCCAAATGCAACAAAAATATAATAATTTGCAAGTACAATTTATATTTTCTAGAATAAGTAAAAAAAACATGCATGACATTGAGCAAGAAATTAAACAGTAAAGGCAAGGTGTCTTGCCTGGTAGTACGCCTGGTGTGCTGCAATGATCAATGTGGCACGAACTGCAACTTCGGTGCAAAAACTATACAAGGTGACCACGGATGGTGACACGGTCGGTTCCATTGGGTCCAGAAGGGTCAATTTAGTTAGGGACGATATAAATAAGTTCAACATTTAGAAGAAGGTAGGAATATGACTAGCCAGGGACAAGATTTGATTTTCGAAGAGGAATTGAGTATAAATAACTATTTACGATATTTATATATATATAGATGAAAAGTCTACTTTAGTCAAACATATGTTTAGATAAATACTTTTTATTTGGAAACTATATTTGAAAATCAACTATAGATAAAAACTATGTTTTTCTTTCATTTAAAATATTACAAATAATATAGGAAAATGATTTTAGGCTAAAAACTAATTTTTTTATCAATTAAATTTTAACTAAAAAGCCACAACTAATATAAAATAATACAACAGTATTTTAGGGCTTAAAAATTTGGAATATAGGCCAAGCCCAATATAAAATTTTGCTACAAAATAATTTAGAAAAATACTAATATATAATTTCTGAAATAATTAATCAACAATACTAATGAATATAATAGAAACAATATTACATAATAATACTTATACTAAGTAGATACCATATACAAATTTGATAAAATATACAAAATATAAATAAAGCAAAGAATAAGCTCATCAGTACTGCTGTCTCTTCTCTACTAAATAAAAACAACACACAAAACATAAAATAATAATAATAAAGATAATAACAATAATAATACTAATAAAACAACGTAATTAATATATATAAAAAAACTTACGCAGCCGCTGTCCTTAACAATTAAATAAAAAAATATAATAAAATAAATAAAAAAATTCAGACAGAGTCAATGGTACTCCTCGAAGGAGGAGAACACATCAAAACAAAATAAAGAAATGAAAGATTAGAGAGGGGAGAGAGAAGATGGAGGGAAGCTGAGAGGAGCTAGAGAGAGAGGGCTGGGGAAGAAGGAGCTGGAGAGGAGGCGGTTCGTCGAGGCTCGCAGCGGCGCCAAGGCGGGGCGCGGCGCGGCGGAGGAAGAGAAAGGGGATGGATGAAGGGAGCGAGGGGCGGAGGACGGCACTCAGGCGGAGCAGACGCGAAGATCCGGCGATGGGGTTTTAGTGGAAGCGTCGGGCGTAGACTGTCGGGAGAGAAACAGGGGCGGCGACGGAGGATTTTCCGGCGAGAGGAGGAGCTAGGGCACGGATGGCGGTGGTTGAGGAGAGAGTTTCGTCGGGTGGCTGCGCCGAGTGGGCAGTATGCGCACAGTGGAGAAGGCACAGGCGGTCCGCCAGCTCTTGTCGGGATGGGGCGGAGCACGGAGGCGCGGTGGACTCGGTGGAGGCGGTTCGATCGGTCGGGAGAGCGAAGGAGCGGGAAGCGGTCGCAGTGAATCCGGCCGCCGACGGTCGCGGAGGTAAGTTCGGTTCGACTTTGCCATTTGTTTGCGGCGGATTTTGATATGGTGGCGGTGGTCGGTTTGGTAGCGGTGGTGGTGGTGGTTGTAGGGTTTTGGGGCCGCGGTGGCGCGGTGGAGCAGACCGGTGGCGGTGCTGCCACTGGTGGTGGTAATGTGGTAGATTTTGGACGGTGGTCTGTTGGTGATGTGGACGGAGGTTTGGCCGGGGTTGGGAAGCAGGTGATGGTGGTGGTGATGGTGTACTGGTGGAGACGGGGTTGCCGTAATGGCAGGGCCGTTAGCTTTGGTCAGAGGATGGGGTCACAGGGCTGGACGCAACGGTACACGGGAAGATCGAGTCGGGTCAGGTGTCGGGGATGCTCGGCCAGGGAGCAGCTAGGAGTTAGGATTTTGGATATGTACGGGTTAGGGTTGTGTCGTGTCGGGTGTGTCTGACACAACGGAGGAGGATGTTCGGAGTTGTCGGACATGGAAAAAAATGTATATGTACCAGAAGAGAATAGTGGATGGGAATAGGGGACACAGACACGATGCACAAACTTGGGGTTGTGGGATTTGGAGTAGTTTGTGGAATAATAATTGTGGAAAAATAATGGATGAGTACCTGCCTATTTATAGGATGTGGGAATTCCCATTAAGATAAGGATTAGGATTTAAATTCCGTATAATAGATAATTCAATCTATAATTTAATTTAATTCAATAAATCCAATCCAAATCAATTCCAATTTAAATCTAATTAAATTCTTAGTTCAAAATCAAATGGGATAAATCAAATTTCAAATATTAACTATTTAAATAAATCCATAAATTCAAATCAAGATTTAAATCTTCACAATAATTTTGAAATATATTTTCCAATAATATTAATAATAATAATTTCAAAAATTACCTTAATATTTTTAAATATCTTTTTGAATAATAAATTATTAATATTAATAAATCTTAAAAATTATATTTTTATTTAAAATAAACTAGCAAAATATTTATGAAATATGTGTATGCACTAAGAATATTATTTATTCTAAATAAAAGGCTTTACATAAATAAAATCATAAATTTAGAAAATTTTGATAGCTAAATTAAATATTACATATATTATTTTGAAACTATAAAAATAAGAAAATATTTTTCTAAAAATATGTACGCTCGCACATATTCGCACTCGTCGAGCAATTACGAAAAATAAAATTTCGTGCGCGACGTATAATACGACTACGCGACGTACAATACAAAATTTTAAATCGGTACCAAAATTAATAATAAAAAATAGTAGAAATTTAGGGATTTTACATCCTACCCAACTTAAAAGAATTTCGTCCTCGAAATTAAGAATTAGTAGGGGGTGAGAGGACACAAGGGGGTATCAACGGGGATCCAATGATGACAATGTTTTCACAAAATCATGTCGTAAGAAATCGCGATCTAGATCATAGAAAAACAATACGATATGGTCACGGGTAATGAATGAGGGTCACGATTAAGAGAACGAAATAGATTTGCTTTAATTAAGCGATTAGAGGGTCTTGATAGGGTCGAGTAGTTTAAGATGAAGATATAGTAACATCGAGTGAGAATGGTCATAGCCGATAGGAAGGCTAGAGGAAATTCTAGCACAACGCCTTCGTCCTTCTAAAATAGGTGAAGGCGAAAGCAATATAGAGTTCAAAAGACGATATTATCGAGTACGAATACGTGGTTCAAGGACGACCAAAAAAATTTTCAAAAGGAGTTGCCAAGGCAGTCGCGGATGGGACTCTAGAGGACAAGTTTAATTATGTTCCATCTACGTAGAATAATAGACAAAAGCGAACCAAAGTACACTCGGTTGATCAGACCATCATGCACCAGTTCTGATTAGACAATACGTTAGTGGGAGCTCTTTCAATAACATATGTCGTGAACAAGCTCGATGAATCAATGAACTTGCAAATCTAGGTTATAGTAGCAACATTTGTCAAGAGTGTGAAATTATAGGCACAAAAGTTTAGAATTGCGAGGGAGTATAGTCGAACTTCTAAAGGATCCAAGTCATGTGATGGTCTTTATACAGTCGTCCTATAGTCTTCTTGTCCAAGTCCTTGGTTGCCTAGACGGGTTAGGTCCTCTAGATTTTAGGATCTAAATAAGCTTGCTAATATAGGTCACTAGGTCAAAGGGGTTGCTAGTTCATAAGGTATTCTACCCAACTTAAAGAATTTAACCTATGGTGTTTTGGGACAACTAACTAGTATGGTCAATCTCTAGCAAGCACGAAGGAAAGATAAGAATAGGGATGGAAGGAAGCAAGCAAGATGCAATTGATGAGTCAAACGGTAGATAAAATCAAGGAAAGAGGTCAAGTATGTGGATGAGATCCTAGACTTCTAATCCTATACGCAGGCTTGCTTGGTACGGTAAAGTAACCAAACAATTTATCTTGACCTGCATGGGCCACCACAAAAACATGTAACGCCCCAGTCCCAAAATACGTAGGACTAGGAACGTAGACATGCCAGCTGTATTCATACGAAGTACATGGGACTCGTATGGATACATAAGCTGTAAATGCAGTAAAACCATGACTAATCTCATCCACACAAAGTAAAAAAATTAAAGATTTCAAATAATGATTATGAATTATCTTGATACAATATGTTAGGCGGAGACAAATCCACTACCAACAAGTAAGGAAAGAAATACATGGAAATGAAATAAGTTTGGCAAGCGAAGCGAAGACGATCCAAGCGCAATCATCCTCGAATAAATAGCGATGATCAAGGCTAGAGCTAGAATACCTGCGAAAGATAAGAGCACACACCTGGCGAGATAACCAGGTCCTCAGAGGGACGTAACAAGACACATAATATCATGCCAATAACTGAATAAATAAAGCTCAACAAAAAAGTATATGTCTAAACAAATAAAGGTCCTTAACCATTCTATGTGAAAATGTAATTTGAAGACAACGTTCCACACAAGGGCTCCCGAGACTAGAAACACGGCGCGTTTAGCGTTTCAACCAAGGCACTAGTGGCATCTAGAGAAAAATAAATAAATGCACGACCACTAGCTCTTGGGTGAGTCACTAACGGCAGCTAGAGGAAAGTAAATGTATGGCACATTTGTGTTTCAACCGAGGCACTAGTGGCATCTAGAGAAAAATAAATAAATGCACGGCCACTAGCTCTCAACTGAGTCACAAATGGCGGCTAGACGAAGGTAAAGGTGTGAAAGCCCCTGCGCCTAATAACTGTCTTCACCCTCCCCATGCACTACTCGTGCTGAATCCACACCACGACATTCCTAATAACTGCTAAGTCTTTTAGACAACCATAACTATTTAGCAGTTATTGCCTATCGCACGACATGTGCGCACCGATGGCCAGTCGATACGTACGTCCGAGATCTATATGAGACTCGTGACTCATGATGCACAAGTGTCAAGCCAATAAATGCGGCACAAACAAAGGGCGGTCCCTTAACTCTAGGCCAAATGTAAGTAAAATATAATAATTTGCAAGTACAATTTATATTTTCTAGAATAAGTAAAAAAACATACATGATATTGAGCAAGAAATTAAACAGGAAAGGCAAGGTGTCTTGCCTGGTAGTACGCCTGGTGTGCTGCAATGATCAATGTGGCACGAACTGCAACTTCGGTGCAACAACTATGCAAGTTGACCACGGATGGTGACACGGTCGGTTCCATTGGGTCCAGAAGGGTCAATTTAGTTAGGGACGATATAAATAAGTTCAACATTTAGAAGAAGGTAGGAATATGACTAGCCAGGGACAAGATTTGATTTTCGAAGAGGTATTGAGTATAAATAACTATTTAAGATATTTATATATATATATATAGATGAAAAGTCTACTTTAGTCAAACATATGTTTAGATAAATACTTTTTATTTGGAAACTATATTTGAAAATCAACTATAGATAAAAACTATGTTTTTCTTTCATTCAAAATATTACAAATAATATAGGAAAATGATTTTAGGCTAAAAACTAATTTTTTATCAATTAAATTTTAACTAAAAAGACATAACTAATATAAAATAATACAACAGTATTTTAGGGCTTAAAAATTTGGAATATAGGCCAAGCCCAATACAAAATTTTGCTACAAAATAATTTAGAAAAATACTAATATATAATTTCTGTAATAATTAATCAACAATACTAATGAATATAATAGAAACAATATTACATAATAATACTTATACTAAGTAGATTCCATATACAAATTTGATAAAATATACAAAATATAAATAAAGCAAAGAATAAGCTCATCAGTACTGCTGTCTCTTCTCTACTAAATAAAAACAACACACAAAACATAAAATAATAATAATAAAGATAATAATAATAATAATACTAATAAAACAAAGTAATTAGTATATATAAAAAAACTTACGCAGCCGCTGTCCTTAACAATTAAATAAAAAATATAATAAAATAAATAAAAAAAATTCAGATAGAGTCAATGGTTCTCCTCGAAGGAGGAGAACACATCAAAACAAAAAAAAGAAATAAAAGATTAGAGAGGGGAGAGAGAAGATGGAGGGAAGCTGAGAGAAGCTAGAGAGAGAGGGCTGGGGAAGAAGGGAGCGAGGGGCGAAGGACGACGCTCAGGCGGAGCAGACGCGGAGATCCGGTGATGGGGTTTTAGTGGAAGCGGTGGGCGTAGACTGTCGGGAGAGAAACAGGGGCGACGACGGGGGATTTTTAGGCGAGAGGAGGAGCTAGGGCACGGATGGCGGTGGTTGAGGAGAGAGTTTCGTCGGGTTGCTGCGCCGAGTGGGCAGCATGCGCACAGTGGGGAAGGCACAGGCGGTCCGTCGGCTCTCGTCGGGATGGGGCGGAGCGCGGAGGCGCAGTGGACTCGGTGGAGGCGGTTCGATCGGTCGGGAGAGGGAAGGAACGGGAGGCGGTCGCAGTGAATTCGGCCGCCGACGGTCGCGGAGGTAAGTTCGGTTCGACTTTGCCATTTGTTTGTGGTGGATTTTGATGTGGTGGCGGTGGTCGGTTTGGTAGCGGTGGTGGTGGTTGTAGGGTTTTGGGGCCGCGGTGGCACGGTGGAGCAGACCGGTGGCGGTGCTGCCACTGGTGGTGGTAACGTGG
Organism: Iris pallida; assembly: GCA_029216955.1. NCBI lineage: Eukaryota > Viridiplantae > Streptophyta > Magnoliopsida > Asparagales > Iridaceae > Iris > Iris pallida. The sequence goes on from JANAVB010015600.1 coordinate 24,995,370, forward strand.
TGGATTTTGGACGGTGGTCTGTTGGTGATGTAGACGGAGGTTTGGCCGGGGTTGGGAAGCAGGTGATGGTGGTGGTGATGGTGTACTGGTGGAGACGGGGCTGCCGTAATGGCGGGGTCATTGGCATTGGTCAGAGGATGGAGTCACAGGACTGGACGCGACGGTACACGGGAAGATCGAGTCGGGTCAGGTGTCGGGGATGCTCGGCCAGGGAGCAGCTAGGATTTTGGATATGTACGGGTTAGGGTTGTGTCGTGTCGGGTGTGTCTGACACGATGGGGGAGGATGTTCGGAGTTGTCGGACATGGAAAAAAAATGTATATGTACCAGAAGAGAATAGTGAATGGGAATATGGGACACGGACACGATGCACAAACTTAGGGTTGTGGGATTTGGAGTAGTTTGTGGAATAATAATTGTGGAGAAGTAATGGATGAGTACCTGCTTATTTATAGGATGTGAGAATTCCCATTAAGATAAGGATTAGGATTTAAATTCCCCATAATAGATAATTCAATCTATAATTTAATTTAATTCAATAAATCCAATCCAAATCAATTCCAATTTAAATCTAATTAAATTCTTAGTTCAAAATTAAATGGGATAAATCAAATTTCAAATATTAACTATTTAAATAAATCCATAAATTCAAATCAAGATTTAAATCTTCACAATAATTTCGAAATATATTTTCCAATAATATTAATAATAATAATTTCAAAAATTACCTTAATATTTTTAAATATCTTTTTGAATAATAAATTATTAATATTAATAAATCTCAAAAATTATATTTTTATTCAAAATAAACTAGCAAAATATTTATGAAATATGTGTATGCACTAAGAATATTATTTATTCTAAATAAAAGGCTTTACATAAATAAAATCATAAATTTAGGAAATTTTGATAGCTAAATTAAATATTACATATATTATTTTGAAACTATAAAAATAAGAAAATGTTTTTCTAAAAATATGTACGCTCGCACATATTCGCACTCGTCGAGCAATTACGAAAAATAAAATTTCGTGCGTGACGTATAATACGACTACGCGACGTACAATACAAAATTTTAAATCGGTACCAAAATTAATAATAAAAAAATAGTAGAAATTTAGGGATTTTACAGACAGCCGTGACCGTATAGCGAGGTGGGTTGCACTTCAATATACGTAGCTGGCTATGTCTGCCCCCGCTCTCCAGTATTCTGGTTCTGGGGCGTGACATGGTTTAAGTGGTGGCCCATGCAGGTCTTGTAAATCAAGATATATGAGGGTTTACCGAATAGATGTCTCAATCAGTACTAGCCCTTGATCCCTGTTCGTATCCTCTGAATCTCTGGAATTTTTGTCCCGATCACATGCTTGCATCGTTGGTCTGTCCTGTTCCTTCCTTATTGTTTCCTATGTCATCTTCTTCAGCGGCATTGTACCTGGCCCTACCGATCAGCAAGGCGGAGTACCTTCCGTGGACCAGCAGCAACCTGGAGATCAAGCTCAGCATTCGGGAGTAGCCTCCAGAGTCGTGCCTATTGGAGAAGAGCCACCAGTTCAGCCCATTCAGCTTACAGAACCCGATGATGGCACTTTGGTGGGTCTCATTAGGGGGTACTACTTTATGCTAGCCCGTACTCTTGGCGTACACTCTCTCATGTACTCTCCCATGGCACTACCTATTGTATATTTTTACGCCCATTTTATATCCTTACGCCTTTTGTCATGAACTTGATAATCACGAAATTATTTAATGTGTCTGGAATGGTAATTATACACGGTATAAAGTAAACATGACGTGGCATGACACGATAGTGACCCGTAGTGGTGCACTCTTGACAAGTAACGTGACATGATAGTGGCCCGTCGTGGCGTACTTCTGGCAAGTATACCTGACATGATTACCTCGAATTGCTGTTGCGACGGCTAACATGACATGATCTGACAGAAATGAATAACCTGGACACCGTAGACGATTGTGTTTGTACAAATAAACCAGTATTGTCTTGCATCATGTCTAGGACAGGGACCCCTGAGTACCACGGTCAGGGATACCTACTAAAATGGACTAAGGCTGATAACTAGAATAACACAGTAGTCATGAAAAGATTTCCTAGCTACAGGCAATCCCGTTACCTGGGCGTGCCTGGGATCTGTAGCCTGTCGCCGAGTAGGGCACATTTTCAGCACACTGTCATGTGTTGCACCCTCTAAGTCACCTAAGGGTACATGTGTTTCCTGGATGATGTACCCACCTAAATTCAACCCCTAATATTCGACCTGGGTAACCTGGATGGTCTGCAGGGCTTGTGGCTGTGGAATAATCTCGCTGCAACTTGTTAGTAAATAGGCCTGTGATAACCCTAGTTAGTTAAAGTATCAAGCCGTACTTATTGCTTGGCCGTGATTGATTGGATAGAAGAACCAGTCTAGTCTTGTCTTGATCTTGTACCAGATTGTTGCATGTCCTGATTTCTTATATTATCTTGCCGATAAATGGTAGGAAACCAAGTTCCGTTCAGATGAAGGGTTACAACCCCGGTCCTTGTTTGGTTTGCGGGTTGTAACCTGGTTATCTGAATACTTCCATGGTCATCTCGTCGTATATCATCCTGATATGTTTTCCTTATTTCCAGTTCTTACTATTTATTTATACTCTTGTGCTAATTGCTGGTTTTAGTTCCTAAGTGAAGCTTCCTTTGTGGCACTTGCTCTTTCTGGGATCTGACCCAGCTGTTTTTGTATGGCCAAATTTTGGAGCAGCTCCAGAGGATCTACCGACCTTCCAGCCCGATGGTGACCACCAGGCGTAACCAGGGCAACGAGTAGGTTATTTTTGGCTCTCCCATTTTATTGTAAAAATATTCTTTTGAGGCGTTTAGCCGACGAGCACCTGTTTAGCTCGATTGCACTTTACTTACTGTCTGTCCACGGGCTGTAACATGATTGACAGATCCTAGGGTTGATCATGTATGACTAAACTCTTGCTAGTCCTGACATTTTGCAATGACTAGCTTCATGATCAACTAAATATGTAATGTTTGGGATGCCTTACTATTGTATATTTGGTGATCTTACATCTTGTAACATTTATTTACTTGCTTGTGATTGAGATACTACGCTTGTTCTTGACCTTAAGAGACTGTTGGCTTGTAGTTAAACCCTCATGTATCTAGACAGCCGTGACCGTATAGCGAGGTAGGTTACACTTCAATATACGTAGCTGGCTATGTCTGCCCCCACTCTCCAGTATTCTGGTTCTGGGGCGTGACAAATATTAATATAAATCTCATGAAGAGATAAGATAATATAAATCTCCTGAAGAGATAAGATAATATTTATCTCCTGTAGAGATTTAATATAAATAATATACCTATAATGGTCAGTCAATAGGATCCTTTACGACCAAAAGTACATGTTTTGGGTCCTGAAGCACTATATTTAAAATATAAACTCTTTATTATCATTCACTCAGCACATTTTATGTGAATCTCTTGATATGCATCTAGACACATATACTAGAATGACATAAGGCACATAATATTTTTTTTGATGATTGATTTGATCTAATGAGATATACAGATAAATGATCCAATACTCATTAAGGGGATGCCACAAGCAAGGTATCTTTTATAAACAATGTTGCAGGTATTTTGGAGATAAATAGAGCAAAATACTGTGACAATCTTTTCAAGTATTTCTTACAATTAATGGATCAAATAAGAGAACGTACAGGACTATAATTTCAACGGTTCAACATATCAGAGGGAGCAACGAGCTTTCAAGGAGACTGAAAGTAACAGCCTCACCGTTAGACGGCCTTCCGAAATTTTAGATTCGCAAAAAAATGATGTTTGGACCTCCGTTTTAGCACTTTTGTCGTTCGTCCCGGTCTTTCCGAAATTTTTCGACGAGTTTTTGAAGATTTTTGAGGAGAAAACCTAGATTCGAAAGTGAGCAGCGTATGGAAGAAGATGGAGTATTGAAACGTTTTTTTTAAGAGCAGTTTTGTGGGTGTTTCCAATAAATTAAAAGGAAGGGCAAAATGGTCATTTGGAACCCGCTTTGGATAAGTTTCTCTAATTCTGGGCACGCGATGAAAGTTTTTTTAGCGGTGGGTTTTACATAAAACTTTTTTAGTTTTTGGGCATTTCATAAATCTTCTAAGTGTTTGCCATGAACAAAAAGTTGAAGAATTTTTGTATTACAGACAAGTAGAAGTACAAGAGAGATCCTAAACAGGAAATCTAAGTACAATTTAATTCTGGAAAAGTGTCACGATGGATATCGAACACTGTTGTTGTTCCTTTAATCCGTTGATGATGTGACGACGAGAAGAACTTGCTCTGACTCTCTGAATGCCTATCAGTGGGTGATATGGGTTTCCCAATCAAGAAGCAGTAGAAGATCCTGAATGAAGGACTTCTTCTATTTATAGGCGGGCACATATGCGATGTGCGCAGGGGTGTTTGGCACGCAGGAGCGCTGAGCGCACGAGAATATCAAAGAATCTAATGTAATTGTACTATTAGGGCTGCTGATGAGCTGACACGTGGCAATTGTTGGAATTCTCTTGTTGCTAAGATCTTTGTGGTTGGTGTCACGACCCGCACCCTATTTAGGGACACGAGGATGTGGATACGTCCAGCCTACGCCGCAGTATCGGTGGTAGAATGTTGTAGAGATTGTCTATACTATCTAACAACTAACAATACGAAATGTAAAACTTTCATCCACTACCAGAATAAGTCGTTTTAGCGACGCCTAAAGACGTCGCTAAAACGACAATTTTCGTCGCTAAAAATATTTAGCGACGAAATTACCAACGTTTTGGGCTGGTCGCGGAAATGTAAGTCGCTGATCTTCAAAACGTCGTCAAACGTCGCAAGTACCGACATTTACCGACGTATATATACGTCGGTATATTACCGACGTCTACCGTCGTGTCGTCGGTGTATTAGCGACGTGTTTGACGTCGCTACCCGTCGATAACTTTACCGACGATTACTGTCGTGTCGTCGGTGGTTTAGTGACGTGTTCAAAGTCGCTACACGTCGGTAAAATCCTGGGAATTCCTGGGATGATTACCGACGTTTACCGACGTTCTCCGACGTATAAGGACGTCGGTAAACGTCGGTACCCTGGAAAATATTGCAGATTTACCGACGTTTACCGACGCAAACGTAGACGTCGGTAAACGTCGGTAAACTCGGTAAATCTGCAAAAAAATAAAAAAATAAAATACAGAATGTCCATTTCTTCTTGCAGTTTAAAAAGATAACCATTTCTCACTGTAGAATAGGATCCAAACAATCACAGAATGTCCATTTCTCACTGTACACAGGTTTCAGTCCCTATAACCAAGTCTACAATAATCACACAATGTCCAGTTCTCAGAATGTCCATTTCTCACTGTACACTGGTTTCAGTCCCTATAACCAAGTCTACAACAATCACACAACAAGTATCCAAATAACCAAGTCTACACCAAATAACAAAGTCTACAACCAAATAACCAAAGTCTACACACAACCAACAAATAGAATAGGATCTAAACATCCAAATCTACGCAACCAACAAATATCCAAGTCATAAACAAAGAATGAAACAAACACAAAGAAACAGTCCTAACTAGGACTACTAGGAATCTGGTGCAGGAGGGGCACCGCCGCGACGAAGGGATAAGAACAACTCATACTCCACAAGTGAAATCGATACCGATGGAGCAGGCAGTGACGTCGGTGGAGTCGGTATCGAAGAAGAAGGCGGTGGAGGCGGCGAAGTCGACGACGATGAAGGCGCACCCGGAGGACCAGTACGCTCCAACGCTGTAAGTCGCTGATGGTATGAATCCATGATAGATAACATTCTATCACTGCTCTGGACCATCGAATCCTGCGCCAATCTCAGCCTCTCGGCCATAGTCACCTGTCCTGTCTGCAGCTCCGTCACCGTGCGCTCTAACCCTCCAACGGTGCGCTCTGTCCCCTCAGTCGTCTCCATGAGGTCCATAATGTCGCGATCGAGCGCATCCAATCGTGCTAGCAGCGCAGGATCGTCCGTAGGGTGCTGAGACTGCTCCTCGATCCGTCGTAGCAGGTCGTCACGGAGACACTCCATCATCTGGTGGACTCGGACAGACTCCTGGGACGGCTGTGGATCATGCACACTAGCAGGAGATGCCCTAGAGGACTGGGTCACAACTAGGGCGCCATAGGATCCCGTACCGTAGTACGTACCCCTACGGAGTCCACCAGCGGCGGCCATCCACAGCTCGTCCGCCGACGGAGCTTGAGTGGGCTGCGAGGAAGTACCGGCCTCTCCTGCATCAGGTGCACTAGCAGCCGCCCGTTCCCTCAGCCTCTGATACTCGGCCTAGAAAGTATGGATAGTACTCTATAATTTCTAATTTCTAATTAATGTACTTATTATTACTAACTACATGAATTTTTATTTGCATCATATTTACTAAGTTATATTAAAATTGACACAAAGTATTAAATTAAGATAACGTATTGTAATACTTACATAAGTCTGCTCGGCCCTCTCGTCAATAAGGTCACCGCCGAGACGATGGGTGGCCAGGAAGACGGTCACCATGTCAGCGTTACCGACCTTCCTTACCTGTAATTAAATATATTATCTTAGTAATAATTTATCGGTTTTGCATTAAAATAATATTTCTAAAAGAGGAAGACATACCAGACGACGGAAATGTTCCGTCATCGAAATCGATCCACCGCACCACTTCGAGGCATATTGCCTAGCCGCCTTGGCCTTCTCCGACTTCTCCTTGTACCTTGGCTCGTCGAATCGAGCCTTCATCGCATTCCACTGATCAAGGGTGATCCAACCTTGGATCGGCTTTCCGGCACGATCACGATCCTTCTGATCATTGATAGCGTCGCGGATCACCTGGCAACGACGGCTGGAAACATTCCCTCGATAAGCTCGGCCCGGTACGGTGGATAGAAAAACATATCCTAGAAGAGCGCAAACCAAATATTTATCAGTTATATATAATATGCAAAAATTATATGATTCATGTTAAAAGCAAATATATTTTAACCTTGAAGCGCGCAAACCAGAAGGCCTTCCTCTCGTCCGGAGCATCAGAGTAGTTAATCCAAGTACCACCATAATTATGCCTCAGCATGTGGCCTAGACGTCTCTGTACCTCTGGGGGACGATATCTATACAAACATATTATATTCATGAAAAAAGTTAATTTATGATAAAAATAGAAAGAAAAAAAATTATAAACCAAAACACCTACTTTGTACCGTCGGCCGAGATCTCCGTCCTCCTCTCCTCCGGAGGTGCGCACGCATCATCTGCATGAATTTAATACTGGGATCTCGAAAGTCCGAATGGGGTAAAATCGTCGGAGCAGAGACCCAATCTGACATTACGCGGATCAGAAGCAAAATCTGGATACTCTCGATCAAAGTGCTTCAATGCTTCTCCATCAGATGGGTGATCCAACACTCCTTCGGTATGTTCCCGCTTATGCCAACTTATATTTTCTGCAGTTTCCTTCACCATAAATAATCGCTGCAACCGCGGCGTCAACGGCAAGTAGTGCATCGAATCGGTAGGCTTCCTGGCACCGACAGACTTTCCTCTACCACTTCCCTTGTAGCGATCGGCACCACAAAATCTGCAGACGTCTTCATCCTTGTCGTCTTTGTAGTACAACATGCACCCGTTGCGACAGGCATCGATTTTTTCGTATCCCATCCAGAGCGATCTAACCATCCTCTTAGACCGGTAGAAGTCTTTAGGCAACTTCGCACCCTCAGGCAATATTTCTATAAGCAACTCCATAAGACGGTTGTAGCAATCTTGCGACATGTTAAAATCGGACTTGATGCTCAACAATCTTGTAACGACCTCCAATGGTGAATGATCCTCACAACTAGGATATAATGGAGTCCTTGCATTCTCCAACAACTCCATAAACTGTGCAGCATCGGGGTTCGGTGCCTCCTCAGGTGCATCATGATCATCCAGATCGAAACTAGGCCCGACCGCGTCGAAAACCATGTTCACCAACCCATCGTCGTAAGGAACGTTGTTGTGGACATCCACATAAGGCTCGTACTCCGATGCTAAAGACACAAGTTCTCCGTGCTCGCTCCACTGATAGTAATTCGACGTGAAACCCTTCGAGTATAAATGATACGTGACATCTACTTCTGGATGATATTTCAAGTTGCGACATCTCACACACGGACACTTAATTTTGGTACCGTCCATGTACTGAGGGAACGCCTTGGCAAACTGCAGGAACTGGTGTACACCCTCTATGAATTCATCTCGCACACCGCACATGTCATCAGGATGACGGTTGTACATCCAAGTACGATTCCGTAAGTAGTAAGTCATATCCATATCCAATTGAAGATAATTCTGTAAGATAGATACATGCACATTGCAGTCATTGAATGAATGTTAAGGCAGTTTAGATATGGTACGCAATTTAGATAGAGGTCAGTAGAAGTGACAGTTTAGAGAAAACTAAGATTATTGGTGACATTTCACTCATTGACACTTCTTCACTATTATTCACAAATGAATTGGTCGTCTCAGCTTGAAAATTTAATATTGTTTTGACAATCATTCAGCAAGTTGAGCTTGGGTTACGTAAGTTTATCATTTGGCACATGAAGGAACAAGCTTCATGCAAAGACAACAAAACAGTTTACAAAAAAAAGATTATTAATTTCTATTTGAAGTTAATCATGGCCAATCATGTAGCTTGAGCAACTCTTGCCAACATAAATAAATTAGTTTAGATGGATTTTATGTCTGGCTCCTATAGAACAATACAAGTCACTACATGTCTAAAATAGTAAAATAGACTGCTACAATGCATCTACATGATATTTGGGGTCAATCTAGGCTAAAGTCAACACTTGGTCAACTCTAGTCAACTACACTAGTCAAACTAGGTCAACTAGGTCAAGCCTAACCCAAATAAGTCTCACTAAGCCTAACCATGTCCATCCTAGCATCCACACACAATACAAGGCCACACAAGTCATCAACACACATTCACTGGTGTATACATGCCATATACATGTGCTATCTCCTATGAATCTATATAGGCTATGAGCCATAGGCTATATGCCATACATATAGTCTATATCACACATTATATATATACACTTAATTTAATATAAATATCATACACATATATACCACTTATTATATTCAAGAATATAAATAATATATATATTTACATATATGCCATTAACATATATATTACATATAGAGGGATAGAGGGAGGGATACATGTGTTGTGTATTTACATTGGATTGAAATGTGTGTGTAGGTGAAAACAGGAAACAGTTTTCAGTTCTTAGTGTGTGTGTCAATGTGGCATATACATAGTGTTGTAGCTAGGGTGAGTGAGTGAGTGATACAATACTGTGTGTGTAGGAAATCAGTGAACAAACTAACATGTGTGTGGTATGTATATGACAGTCAAGTGTGTCTCAGGACAAAATCGAAAAGTTGTCAATATCTCATAATGCATCGTAATGTCAAACAAATATGGAATAATGCATAAGATATTCTCATATCTATGTGAGATATTGACCACGAGATATTGCCAACATCTCATACATTCTCCCTATCTGTATGATATTATAAAATATTAGCATTACAGGATCCCAATCCTCCTTGATCCCTCTAATATAATTGGAAGACAACAAGTAATTTATTGCCTATGCTTGATTTCCAACTGTAGGTCCATCATTTGGATTTAATTGGAAGATAAAAGTAATTTCTTGCCCAAGGCCTCGTTTGGTTCGCATAATCATGGAGTTTAGGAAAGAAAAGTCATTAATTTGCTATGTTTTGGTGTCAAAGGAATTGACGAGGAAAGGATAGTGATTCCCAATGGAAAGAAAATTAGGATGAAAATTGGTTCCATCCATCCAAGCAAGGATTCACTTTCCCACCTTTAAGTATTCACCTTCCGTTCAAACACCAGAAGAAAAAAATGATGAAAATTGTAATTTTTCAAAGTAAAAGAACCACCAAGGAATTGATTTCCTTTCCTTTCCTTTCCGTGAAGGCATCTTGATTCTTGGGCAAGTAAAGTTTGTTGGTACTAGTCCCCAACATAAAGAACTAAGTACTAGGGTTGAGTGGGTCGGAGTGTGGGTGTGTTTGCTCCTTCGATTAATGGGGCAGGATGAAGTCCAAATAAAGGGAAGCCAATATGTAGTTTAGATTACTCCAAAAAAAATTATTCCAAAATCCTTCATTCTTCATTGCAACTCTCGCAGCTTAGTTAGCCTCTAGCAAACTTTGCAAAATCTGATCCGGCATCTAGAGAACTGCTTAATATTGTTTTAATCTACTAAAGTAACAAAACCTAAGAGTTTCAAAATCATAATTAAGCATCCTATATGAAACAAATCCTTCATAATCAATTTTCATCACTGAATCTGAACTCTCCACAGCCAGATAGCACAAGCAACATATTATCGTACCTAAGCTGTACCGAAAAGAGAAAAGCTAGGGTTAGGGTTTACCTTCAGAGGAGGGGGGCGGCAGAGGAGGGGACGGCTCTCGACGATGGAAGAGGGATGGAGGAGAGGGCAGGCGGCGGAGGGGCAGAGGCGCTCTCGACCACGGAAGAGGCGACGGAGGAGAACTCCTTATTTTCGAAATAAAATTTGAGAGAGAGAGAGATGGGTCGGGAATGGGGGGAAAGAAAATTCTGAATCGTTATATTAAAAATTTAGCAACGTCTGTTAAAGACGTCGCTAAGCGTCGCTAACTTTAGTGATATTAGCGACGTCTTAGTCAGTACGTCGGTAAGCGTCACTAATATTAGGATATTAGCGACGTTCACCGACATATCCATGACGTACATTTTTTAATAAAAAAATGTAGTCTCCATATGTTGCCGAACGTCGCTGATAGTGACGTCTTGCGACGTCCTGATATTACGTCGCTAATTTATTAAAATTTAGTGACGTTTTTGTCTAGTGTCGCTAATTACGTCGCTAAATTGAGTTATTCTAGTAGTGATCTCCGCACGGAGGAATAATTTGACATATAAAATATATAATCTTAATCGCAAAGTCTAAGGATGATAGAGCACGATATTGGAATGGAAGATAAAGAAGATTGAACAGTAGCATAGCCATGATACAAATTAAGTCTAGAATTCTAAGACAAATAAATACATATCCTGAAGATAATGATAAGTCTCAACCCACATTCGGAACAATCCGATACAATATGAAATGCTAACTCTAAGCTACTCTAGGGCTCTCTCTAGGCAAGATCCTCCTGGGACTCTTGTGTGCATCCCTCGTATACCCTTGCTCATAGTAGGTAGGACAACAGTCTAAGCCATTTGAAAAATATATACAGTCAGGATTGGAGTGAAGTATAACTCAAATAGCCGTTCTAGTTAATTGACAAGCACTATGAAAATGTAAATAATAATGTAATACTTAATGAACAATTTATAGAGATAAAGTACAATGGGAGAGACAAGTGAATATAAAGCAATTGGAGAAAAGAATGTGAAAATGTATAGGCAGACATATATGTAATAAAGAGGAAAACCTATTATGCAAGGTATACAACTAACAAGTCGGTCAAAAACCAGTATTTTAAAATACCAAGTTGACATGTGAATGGCTAGAGGGTAATATTCGAAAAATCATACACGTCCGTGTGTGGCCGCTATTATTCCAATAAGACCATGGGGGTAGAAAGGGTATGTTCACATGTCTCCTAGGCATTTTTCCACCCGACCAATACACATGGATCCGAATCTCGATACGTATCTCAATAATCCAGAATAAATACATTAGTCCAGTAATTTATTAGTCCGGTAAAAATCATTAGGCATGAAATTATGTATCTCAAGTCAAGGTATCCAAACAATACGAATCCGTGTGTCCATTGTGTCGGAATCAAGTTAGAACACTAATATAAACATGCATCATAGGGCATATCAAAAAAATAAAAACTATCATATAATGTACTCGCTTGTCGTACTGAGCAATGAATGTGAATCGGGGCTCAGAGTGATGTCACACAAACCTAAATATGAAGTATCATGTTAATTAGTGTCTAGGTGTGTCAAACATAAGTATCTAATGTGCAATATGTAGGTCAATTCTAGGTCCTGAAAGTCAACTAGGTTGATACTAGGTCCATAGAGTAAAACCATGCCAAACCCCCTTTGATACCTAGTGGTAATATGCTACCCATGACTTCTTATACGCATAACTAGTATTAAAATGATATATATATATATATATATATATATATATATATATATATATATATATATATATAGGTTATTCCTAGAGATTACCTAGGTTTATATATATATATATATATATATATATATATATATATATATATATATATATATATATATATATGAGGAAGGATCAAGATCCCCACATTTTTTGCATCCCCCCTATTTACATCGTTGGATGATACTTTAAATCTTCTAATCTTAACCGTTGATTTACCAATGGGTTAGATTAGATGACTTAAAGCACATCCAACGAATGTGACCATGGGGATGCAAAAAGTGTTGGGATGCGTATCCTTCATATATATATATATATATATATATATATATATATATATATATAGGTAATTACCCTATTATCTAGTTTGGGTGTTACCTATCACTACTTATAGATAGGATTTTCCATTTAACCTATACTATATGTTCCTATAGGCTCATTTATATCTCTATAGTCTATATAGTTCTATACTCACATCTATTTCCATATTAATATACCTATGTACCTAAATCATATAGATATTGGTATAGGTATAGGTAATACCTTGCCACCCTATTTCCCCCTAAAAATATTTATACCTTGTCCTCTAATAATTCCACCTACCCTACACTCATACTATATATACATATATGTGTACATGGACACATACACTCACTAGTATGCACACTCTCTCACTGGACAACAAGGCCACGCAGGCCTAAGGCCAAGTATAGCTGGACTGCTAACATGGCCTGCTGCTACCCTCTCTGTTATGCACACTTCAAGTGCAGGTCCAAATAGGACATGCCCTTCACTCTCAAGGCCAACCAAGCCCACTCAGGACCTGCTCTCCCTCACTGTCCAACCTATATTCGCATCTAGCCCTTCCCTTACTCTGTCTGCTCAATGACTAAGTGGCCAATGACCAAATGGCCAATGCATATGCCCCTCTGCCTCCAATTGCAGGTCTAACATGACCTGCTCTCCTCTTATATTCATGTCCCCTCCTCCCCATACATCCATATCTGGTTTCAATACCTATACATAGATATATATGACCCTCATTCATACATGTATATACATTGGATACACTCACATATGTCAGTACCCATATCATGCATACATGTATCAGTTTAACCCTTCACATGTTTTCTTCCATGTAGGCTATCTATTGTTGCCTAATAATTTCCCCCTTATCCTCCTGCAGTAGGGCTAAGCCCCATGATGCCTAGGGCCAAAGAGCTCTCGATCACCTGCCTGGCTTGCCCTGCCCCTACACCTGCAGTAGGCAGGCTCCCTAAACCTAAGCACTACTCCAATCTTCCTTCCTATAGCCTGACCTAGGTTGAGGACATAAATCGAGCCCCATATTCCTTTGATACATTATTTCCTCACTGTGGACACGTATATAAAAGAAGAAGAAAATGCTACCTTTTCTTTTATTGGTACAAGGCACCACAAATCGAGTACGTCTAAGAGATCCTGTACTGAGGATCCCCGAGTACAAAAAAGAATTCTGAGGAATAGGACGATGGAGATCGAGCGACAGTTCTCCTTTACTCCGTTGACACTTCGATTACAAAAGTGGGAGAAAACCTAAGAAAATTGCTAACTCTCAGCTCACTGGCAAGAAGTGCGGCAATTTGGCTCTTAAAAATGCTCTCCGTTCTATATGTTTGAAGAGAGAAAAGGCCCCCCTTTTATAGTCGTTCTTGAGCTGGAATGGTGTTATGTGCCCACATGAGGAAACACACTGGTTTTTATGTAGGCACATAGTCCTGTTTTGGGTGCATAGGATGTAGGCGCATACAGGCTGCGAGATCATGGGTTAGTCGTGGCATTGACGTGGTCGCATGCTTCTGTGCACGACTGCTCATGGAGACTGACGTGGTCATGCGCTTCGGTGCACGGGTTGATCATGGCTTTGACTGAGTCATGCTTGGGCGCATAGCCATGTCTCAGGCTATGCTCCCTCCTTTCGAGGGAGTTAGTCTTGGGCGCATAGAACTTCACTGGCTGGGCACATAAAGTTGTACTGACTGGGCGCATGAAACTTCACTGGCTGGGCGCATAAAGTTGCACTGACTGGGCGCATGAAGCTTCGTTGGCTGGGCGCATGGAGTTACACTGACTGGGCGCATGAAGCTTCGTTGGCTGGGCGCATGGAGTTCCACTGGCTTGGGCGCATGAAGCTACACTGACTTGGGTGCATGGGGCTTCATTTGCCAAAAAATTTTTATGCTTCTACAGGACCCCCTTCAAAGTTTTTGATTCTTGAACAAGTTTGAAATACTTTAAAGAACCATGGATCGTCTTCTCGTGATGTAATGGGCGCATAGCATGTCACTCTCTTTGGGCACATAGTATTTGGCCAGCCTATTAGAGAAATACGACTGTTGAGATCTTCCTCGAAATCTGAACTGACAGATTCATCGGAACGAAATTTGAAGCGGTCCATCATTCATACGTTGTCCACGTCAGCAAAGGACAGTCGTATAGTGTGCAGGAAGCTGATTCTCCATGTGGGCGCATATGCTGAAGTGGGCGCATACAACATAATGCGCGCATATAGCAGGTAGGCACATAGTGTGGTCCGTGCCTATAAATAGACCCTTGGAGAAGTAAGAAAGTTCATTATTCCTTTCTCATTGAATTCTTCAGAAAAACTCTTCGTCTTCTTTCTTTGAGGATCATGTCTCCCAAGGTCGTCAAGAGATCCGCGAAGGGGAAGGGGCTGCGCCGAGTGACTCTCCCCCTGCGGCAGCATCTTCGGCAGTCCAGGATCCGATTCTGGGTGAGAGCATGCTTCAGAAAACAAGTCTCGAGTGTTAATTTGTAACGCTCGGACTTTTCTTCTGCCCGGGCGCTTGCGCCTAAGGCAACATACTTCTGTGAGCATTACTATGCGCCCACAGAAGTCATGTGCCAACACTGTGGTGTGCTATGCGCCCACGTGTTGCTATGTTATGCGCCCTCTAGTCAGTGGCACATTATGCGCCCACGCACTATTTATGTGCCCACATGTCTTGCTTTGGGTGCATATTCCTTTGGGCGCATAGTCCTTTGGGCGCATAAGAGTCTTCAGGACTTAGTTTTCTACAGTTTTTCTAAGTCTGACTTTCTTTCTACCCTTGCAGTATCCATGCCGAAGGCTGAGACTGTGGTGAAGGAGGAGATTCTGCCTCCTTTCATAAAACAAAAGTCACCATTTTGTCAAGGAGGAGGTGGTGCCAAAAACTGAGGAAGAAGAAGAGCCGACGCCCGTCGGGGAGGGAATTACTCCCAAGAGTGAAGCTGCTGTAAAGGAGGAGCACCAGCCTGAGAGTAGTAGGACTGGGGGCTCTGACGTTCCTGCTCCAGCTGAGGGCCTTGATCAAATGGATCCCTCATATGCGAAATGGTTGAGGGAATGGTATATGCCTCGCCACAGCTAGGAACCGTAGATTTCTATAAGTGTCCGTATTTTGTCTTGGTATTTTTGTCTATTTTTAGCTTTATATTTCACTTCTTCTGAGCATCAGATGTAATCCTCTACTTCTTGCTTAGGCGAAGAGATGGAGAACTTTTTGTTTTTCTCATGAGATGTAGTCCTGTGAATGTAACTGATTTTGAATAAATAGAGTACATTCGCTCCATTCTTTGCTTGTAATATCTGCGATGATTGTGTTGGAGAGCTAATCATTTGTGTAAAGGGTATCCCGCCAGGGGAGCTCTCCCTTCCTTTTTTTTGGTCGTTACGGCTCTTGTACCCTTTTTTCCATCTCTTGATAGACGTTTAGGTACAAAATAAAGAATCTTTTCGGAAATGAATGTGGTTTTTGTGAAATATCGATGCTAGAGGTAATGTAGACGTAGCGAGAATATTTCTTGTGGGTATTCCACTGGAGAATTTTTTTGTGTGGACCTATTATCCGTTTTATATTCGAATGATTCGAACATATATAATAAGTTGAATGAAGCTGCTAGTAGAGGTAATATGGACGTAATAGCAGAGGATGTTCTATATCTGACCAAAGATAATATGGACATGGAAAGATACATAACATTAAGTGGGAGTGGATAGTTCAGAGGTATGGGGACGTGATTATCCTTAATGAATGCTTTGCTCAGAGGTTATGTGGACGTGGCAAAACATAATCATTTCACTGGGGAGAAAATTATCAGAAAATAATTCAGAGGTAATAGGGACGTGGCTTATTTTCGTCAAACGGAGTTAAAAATGGAAATGATTTCACTGGGGAAATATTTAGTGGACCTATTATCCAGGGCATATTCAAGACTCTTGAAATACGGATAATAGTTAGATAGTTGTTTTTTTGAATCATATAAACATCGTACTGTACATTTACATGATTGAACACATGTGAACAAAAAAGGTTACACATAGTATTTCTTTAAGAACTTGCCGTTGATAGGCATCATGAACAAGTCACCGTCGGGCGTGGTTAGCCGGTATGCACTGTTGGAATACATGATTCTATGACGAAAGGACCTTCCCATTTAGGCTGGAATTTCCCTTTTGTTTTGTGCGTCATGACCATCGGTCTTCTAATTTCTAGGACCAGATCACCGACTTGGAAGATCCTTTCCTTTACTTTTTTATTGAAGGCTCTGGAAAGGCGTGCTTGGTATAGCTCAATGCACTGCTGGGCTAACAAGCATTTTTTGTCTAGCGCTTCGAGCTCCTGGAGTCGCAGACGATATCTTTCTTCAGTAGTCAGCTCGTTGGCTTAGGATACTCGAAGAGAAGGAATCTGGATTTCTAGGTGAAGAACTGCTTCGCTTTCGTAAACCAGAGAGAATGGCGTACTGCCTGTTGGAGTCCGGACCGTTGTACGATAGGTCCATAGACATTCACCAAGCTTCTCATTCCAATCGTGCTTGTTTGAAGACACGAACTTCTTGAGAAGTTTTATGATGGTTTTGTTGAAGGCTTCTGCTAACCCGTTAGCCGCTGGATTGTAGGCAGTAGAGGCTACATTCTGGATTCGATTCTTATCATAGAACCGATAGAACGCATGGCTTGCAAACTGTAGACCATTATAATGGATGATCCTGCGAGGGAGGCCGAAGTGGTAGATGACGTGATGTTTGATGAAACTAATCATGTTTGACGTCTTCACTTCGGTGAGCGGTATAGCTTCTGCCTATTTGGAGAAGTAATCAGTTATAGCTAGGATGAACCGATGTCCCTTGAAGGATGGTGGGATGATTGGTCCTATAACGTCCATGCCCCAGGCTTCAAATGGCCAAGATGCTGCCGTCGGATGTAGAAACTCCGAAGGTTGATTAATAAAGTCGGCGTGGAACTAACAAGCTTTACAATTCTTTGCGTATTCAACAGCATCCCTATCATTGTGGGCCAGTAATAACCCATTCTTTTGAGAAAATCTTGTAATTTGGGGCCTGGCTGATGTGTACCACAAACTCCATCGTGCATCTCCCGGAGTGCATGTTTGGCTTCTATGTCTAATAAGCATCGTAACAGTAGCCCGTCGTAAGAGCATCGGTACAACATCTTGGTAGCCGTATCGTAGTAGAATATGAGGGATCGTCTTTGGATGGATACTGCTTCCTTCGGGTCCTCGGGGAGGATTCCATAGACAGCGTAGTCTACGATAGGAAATCTCCAGTCTTTAGCATAGACGTCTGTTTCTGCTACGTAACTGTGATGAATATGCAAGGCATTTTTTTACACAGAATAGTTCTCGGCCAGACACTGTGATCGACTGCTGAGTATTGGTTGGAACGGTCAAAGAAGCAGCAAGACCGACTAGAGCATCTGCTTCTATATTCTGTAGTCGAGGTACGTGCTCGACGAAGAATCCAGCGAAAGTAGATGCCAACTCGATTATTGCTCTGTGATAGGGGATGAGATCTTCATGACGAACTTCATAATCCCCTCGGACCTGACTAACTATTAGCTTGGAATCGCCGTAAGCTTCTAGATAGTCAACTCCCAGTTGCTTCGCCAGTTGTAGGACGATTAATAAAGTATTATATTCGGCCACATTGTTGGTGCATGGTTCCACGAAAGAATATGCACGGTGTATGACCAGATGATCAGGTGACACGAGCACGATACCTACTCTAGCCACGATATTTCTTTTGGGTCCTGTTCTTGATGCATCGTCAAAGAACATTTGCCAACTCCAAGACATATCTCTTGAACTCTTTATCGTTTTTGTCTTTCACTGACTGGAAAGACGAAAGCTCGTAATTGAAAGATAGATACAGAGTAACCCCATGGCTATGATAGTTGTATACACAAGTATAGCTACCATCGGCCAGCCATGTGACTAGGACCTTGCCTTGAGTTACTCGTCCTCCCTTCGACCCTAAACCTACTATCATGATCTTCTAGTCATTAGGATCTTTCCCTTGATCAAATGCCAACCTAGAAGACTACCTATTCTCAAGAGACTAAATGTTGTGAGCCTCTAATTATTTATTGAAGCTTGGTTTAAATAGAACCCTTACGACACTAGTCTGGCAGGTTTGACACAAATAGAAATTCACGACTCAGTGGTTAGCAATCTTTTCATATGATGTGTCTTAGAGTTGGTTACCCCGTCGATAATCCTTGTATACTATGGACGAGTGGACCCTTCTATTTTATCGACCATGCATCATTATACCCACTCGCTTTCCATTTATTGAGGAACGGTCCTTGACTTGACTTATATCTCCGTATTTCGATATGCCATGCCTTATTCTTTATTAATAAGAGTCGAGGTACAATATCTGGAGTTTGAAATCCTTCTACCTCATTATTCCTAAAACCATATCCTAGCTTCTAAGGTGGGTAGACTGTAAGCCTTCTTGGGATATACAAGGATAATCGATTGATTAGAATAATTTTCCTATTAGAATGATAGTTAGTGCCCCATGGACTCCCACTTTCTGTTTAGATTATTTTGTGCCCCGGCCGTGTCATTAATATTCGGAGCACGAGACCAGCTGTTATCTTCCAACAAATTTTATATACAAGATCTAGACGAGTTCACCTTCATCTAGGTATGTCATGTCCCACTCAAACCCGTCCCCTTGTACTCTATTCTTGTGGTACGACTTTCAGGACAAAAGGACTAGCTATAACCCTTACCACAATACCGGTATACTTTTTCGACTTCCACTAGAGCCTCAACCTTGACTCAGTTCATTCGACCCAATATATGGTTGTAATTTACTCGAAGCCCACTACGCATATGCCACTAGTGTGCCACCCAATTGAGGCCTCATGTGCTACTCACTACAACAAAAAACCCTTTTAATGACGCTCGACAAGAAGTTTTAATGACGGCTGATATATAAGCGTTATTAAGTTGAAAAATACCTTTTTTCTATGACGGTTTGGGCTAATTCTGGGCTTTTTATAACGTTTATAAAACAAAGCGTTATTAATAGTTTAGAGCGGTGGCAAACTTGTAATATTGTTAAGTTCATTTTTGACAAAATCCCGCACTTCAACAAAATTTTTTCTCTCCCTCTGGTTCTGGTCTTCTCCTTCTCCGATCCTTTCTTCTCCCTCCTCTCCCCCAACTCCAAAATCCCATAGATCCAAAACCCTAACTCTAGTTTAGCAACACCCTCCTCTCCTCCTCTTCTTCTCCTTCCTTTCCCCCAACTCCAAAACCTTAACCCTAGATACAAAACCCTAAACCTAGTTAGAAAGGGAGAAGGAGATGGGGAGGGAGCTGGCGGCACGGGTCGGCTTCGGATCGGGTTTAGTGGGATCCGCCATGCAGTTATCTTCTTGGCTTCCGCTGGTCGTCGATTCCCCTTCTTTTCCCTCCTTCCCCCACTCCGATCCACAAATGAGCTCAAAACTCTAACTCTAACCCCACCCCATCCCTCCCCCGGAAAAGGAAAAAAAATGGATCCGGAATTTGAGGGACTGGACGGATTGGGGATCTACTTGCTCAACCTCTTGATCGGCTTCCTCTCGCCGGTCGTGGATCCGGAGTTTGAGGGATTGGACGGGGCCTCGCTGCCGACGAGGGGGTCCGACGAGTTCAAGCCCTTCATGCGTCGCCTTCCCGAGTTCAAGTTCTGGTAATTACTTACTACCCTTTTTTTTAGCTATATCGGTTGAAATCTGAAGATTTCTACCCTATATGACAACAACAAAATAATTGTCCAGCCTTTATCCCAAATGTTTGGGTTGTCAATCCTTCTCTTACATTCAACTCTATTTGATAATCTATTTTGTAAAGGTAGCAGCAGTCAAACACTGAATACTAACAATGTGATATTTGTGTTACCAATGACTACTGGCACTGTGAGGTTAACACTCGGAACCTGTAACAGAGAGAATTCCATATACAGAGTAGTTAAGAATGGAAAGACATGAATGATCTTATCATTCAATGGAGTAATATTTTGATAGATTAATGGATCTTTCTGGTACAGTTGTATACTATTAGTGCAATCAGGACGAATCGATTGTGTATCTGCCTTTGTTTCTTCTGTTAATTGTCATTATATTAAGTACTTGATTGTGTATAGTTTAGATATGCCTATTGTTTGCACATTGTTCGTCATACGGGAATTTGAGCCCTTAGTTTTTGAAGTTACCAAAATATATTTTCTAGCGATATCCAACGACGACACCAATATATGTAGGTACAGTGGATAACTTTGTATCAAATAGAAAGATTGAATGTGGCTCATCTCAATATCAGTGTTTATGCAGAGTGGTGAGCACGCCAGGTTTTATTTCATCGATCTACCAATCTTTAGTGTGATTGTTTTCTTTCTCACAAAACAAGGTCATGGACATTGTTGGAAATATTGATGCAAACCACTCGGTCATGCCAGAAAGCCGATTGGTCTAATTTATTGGTTGACTGACCTTTCGATCCATCGACCATAAGAACATGTAACATACAATTACCACCCCCCCTCTGCTGCAAAATTCTTATTTTCTTCCCTATATATATCAGCAATACATGAGCTTGTGACTTTGGGAAAATTCTGAGATAGATATGCTGCAAAACTTGGTTAAGCATTGTATGCTGCAAAACTCGGTTAAGCATTGTAGGTATATCGAGCCAACAATCTTGATAGATCCTCCATTAAATTGAATGAGTGTATAGCTCCCCTTAGGCGATGATGACAACTAAACAAAGAAAGTGTACTTTCCCCTTTATCCCTTCTTGATTCTTTTAAGGTTGGTGGCAAGTAAAACTGTTTTAGTAGAAAGTGATGAGTTTCCATTCATTTGCAACTTGCCGTGGAGCTGGTGCCATTAATCTTGCACTTTTTGCTAACTGTAGAGAACATTAACATTGTATTATATGATGTCTGAATTCATACTTTAGACTACCATTTTTTCTCGTCTTGTATTCTCATTTATCCTTCAATTTCTTCTCTGTTTCTCTTCCTCGGCCAATGGCGAGGCACACAGTGCAGCCATTATAACTTGTCAGGGGAATTAGAATTAAGGAGAGGAGAGGAAAAAAAGGAAAAGGAAAAAAGAAAAGAAGAAGAACAAGAATTTTTTTGGCAATGATGATTTGGATGCTCCTTCAGATGGCGAGGCAGCTCCATTACAGCCATTTGTTGGAAGAAGGGATGATGAGAGTGGGGGTCCACCTCCAATTGTGAGTGAGTAATCATGGACTGAAGCTGAATCTGAGCCTCTTCTCGCTAATTTATGTACCTCTTGGAGCTATTTATGTTATCATTTTCTCTGCTTATGTTATCATTTTCAGGCCAATGAACTGAAGAGAGAAGATCTTAAAGGTTCAAAGGTAATTTATTTACTATTTTTCAGTTATAGCTGTTTTTATTAGTCATCTTTTATCATTACAGTAAATTTTTTCAGTTATAGCTATTTTTTTACAGTAAATTTTCCGTGCTAGGCTCCTGTTTTTATTAGTCATCTTTTATCATTTGTATGCTTGGAAAGAACTTAGTCCCATTCTACTTTAAACTTAGGAAAGCTCAGAAGGGGCGTGCTGCACTCTTCAAGGTCTTAAAGACTAGTCGTCTATTAGTTTTTTTGGTTCCAGTTGCAGATTTTTTTTCTCTTTTCTTTTTTTCTTTGTCATTTTTTCTTCTCTCTTATTAAGCTACTCTAGCAAGTAAAGGACTTATTAAAGATTTTTGAAGGATACGTCATTATTCTGTTACATAAGTGGGTTAAGTTCATTTGTCATTGCAACGGAGGACTATTGGAAGTTCATTGTTTGCTACTGGTTTTTGCTGCACTTTGCAGCTGTATGAGATATTTATTTGCATTTGGTGGAAAAAGCCCCTGCAGGTTCCTTACTTTATTGCAAGCTACTTTATTATACCTTAATCCTCTGATAATGGTGATTTCTCTATATGTCTTCCAGCTTGCATAGTAGTGTATGCAACTTAATTTTCTATCCTTTCATGATGCTATTCCTATTTGAAGTGTGACATTCCAAATGCAATATGGTTGTAGGTCAAAGTCTGTGATATCTGTGGAGATGCTGGCCAAGAGGAGTTAGTTGCCATCTGTAGTAGATGTACTGATGGCGCTGGTGAGGGTTCAGGCGAGAGTAAGGGATTGAGGCTCTCCCACGACTGCGTCGGCTGCAGCAGCACCAAGTCGTCGCTCAGCTGCGACACTACTTCTCTTTGGGACTCCCAATATCTTCAAGAGATGGCAGAGAGAAGATCCATGGTCAGAATCTACATAAGTAAATATTTCTAATAATTTGGTTAGCAAAAGAGAGATTTATTCCTATTTTTTGGGTACATTCTGTATTTGGATATTCAATGTAATGAAGATGTTGATATGTACTCTATTTTGAGAAATGTAATAAAGATGGTGATATATAATGTTAAGTTTTTGGAATGTAATATATACTGTGCAGTATAGAGCATTATAAATGTGCTAATTTGAATAGTATAAAGTGTTATAAATCTGCTGCATTGAGCCTGTACATATTATCTATTCATGACGTTTTAAAATTGTTCTGAATTGTGCACTATATATTAACTATTCATAACGCTTTTATAGAAACTATTCATGAAGGTTATTTTATGACGCTTTTAAAAAATATTTATAACACCCGTTTTCATAACGGTTGCTGTGGAAAAAAAGCGTCATGGTTCGTCATTAATGACGCTTTTTAGCCGTCATTAAAAGGGTTTTTTGTTGTAGTGACTTAAACACAAAAGTCACTGAAGGCGCATTTCAGGCTTATGGACCTAGCTAACCAACCCGACTAGCAACTAGCTCAACCACTTGGAAAGAATCCTATTCTAGGTTACCCTAACCTACTAGACATAGTTTTATCTTGGGATCTTGTTCAGTCAATATAGATTGAAGTCCAAGGTTCATCCAGCCAACGAGTGATGTCCAATTAGGGAACCTATTAAGACCTAGTAAAACCCATTCATGCATACCACTATTCTTGGACTATAAAACTGAACTATTTGAAATAGGTCCCTGTACCTATTATGTAGTCGCCACCTCTTAGAATGTGAAGCCATTCGTAACCCTTATTTCATCTACCTGGAAGTTGTGATACGATCTTGTATTGTATTTTATCCCTTGCTCGTGTGTTTAAATAACCATGGAAAGGATCACAACCTTGATTTTCAAATTCCGTTCTATTATGGAACCTGTTCAGAATTTCGAGAACAGAACTTCTGTATTGTACGGATTACAAGTCCCTCTAAGAAACAAAGGCTTCTTGATTTAGCAAGTGACTGGACCAGAGTTGCCCAATCTAGCAAATAAGTCAATGGTTCATAGACTTTCTTTCTCTCTACAACATTGGATACTCTCCACTGCTCTTGAAACTTCACACTTGCTCCCGATTATTCTGCTTTATCTTTCTGTCCTTCCTACTTTGGAGCGACGAATAGCCATGCTTACTAGAAATTACCAATATTTTAAGCTACTTGTGTAAATTTGTTGCTGTTAAATTTTGGATTGCTTGATAGATAGGATAGGGTTGTAGATGCCTTATGCTACAGATATCTGTCGGTAGTTACTTTTTGCAATTAGCTGGGGGGTTACAATGTTATGACGTCAGGTGTTTGAAGTGGGTAGTGTGACCAAAGGTGGATAGAAGTCCTCGATGATTCGTAGTTACGGAATAGCTAGGAGGAGGTATAAATATTCCTGAGAAATTAAATTTGAGAAGATTTTGGTAATAGTAGATTTATTCTTTTACTTTTATTTTTGAATTTTAGGCATGTTTATGAGTTAGAATTTCGAGGACGAAATTATTTTTAAGGTGGATAGATTTGTAGCTCCCCTTTCCGAAAATATAGAAATATTTTATTATTATTTATTTTATTTGAATGCTTATTTTTAGATTTTATGAATAATTATTTAGTTTATTATTATGGTAGATGATTTTAGTCATTGTTAGGAATTTGAATACAAAGTGATTAGAAATCGTAGCACGGATAGTGCAATGGCATGCTTTGACTAGTGTATTAGCCCTGGTAGGGAAGGCCGAGCCATAGTAATGACCTAACTAGGAAAAACCAGGCCAAGTTGCGACTTGACTCCTATAAATAATTTTAATTATTTTAATATTAAGATTTATGGCTTGCAGAAGAACCGGTTGTGCCAGTTCAGCCCGAATCTAGTCCAAGCCCATATAGTCATGCGGGACGTCCGATGACATGCGTGTTGATGTATTATGATGAGTGGGTGGTTTTCCGTTTTAATGATTTAATGAATACTTTCTAAATATTCACAATTTAAATATTATAATATCATATTGGTTGATAATCAATGATATTCAAATAAAGGGGTCCTTGTACATTTCGGAATTTTTTTGACTGTACAAAATGGTATATACACCCTTATTGATTTATTGAATTTTGTTATTGTTATTATTAGTATTATTATTATTATTTTTATTATTATTATTATTTTATTATCGATATTATTGTGGTTATTATCATATAATATTAATATTATTGGTTATATTATTATTGTCAATAAATGTTATATATATATATATACATGTTCATATTTATAAAAATAGGCTCTACATAGGAATGATATTTTTGGATTTATCTAGAATTTATGGAGTATATTATATAAGTAAATATATAAATATATAGATAAGTAAATGTGTATATATATAAAAATATATATATATATATATATATATATATATATATATATATATATATATATATATATATATATATATATAGAGAGAGAGAGAGAGAGAGAGAGAGAGTAAATAAATACATATATAAATACGGGTGTATGTATATATAAAAATATACTATATGTGTATGTGTGCGTATATATATATATATATATATATATATATATATATATATATATTTTTTTTATATATATATATATATATATATATATATATATATATATATATATATATATATATGTGCATGTATATATAAATATATAAAGGTATACGTGAGTGTATATATATAGGCGTATAGGTGAATATAAATATATACGGGCGTATATGCGTATGAATATATATTAATATACATGAATATATATATGTGTGTGTATATATATACGTGCGTACGTGTATATATATGTGTGTGTGTGTGTATATATATATATATATATATATATATATATATATATATATATATATATATATATATATATATATATAGGTTTTAATTGTTAAAAAGAAAAAGAAAAGAAAAAAGAAAAGGAATAAGAAGCAATAGCAACAACAACCCAGCCCAGGGCCAGCTGGTGCTCGAACCCGAGCCGAGCAAACTCCCTCAACAGTATTAGTTTCTTTAAACCGAGCGTATAAATCCTATGAAGCTCGAGAGAGAGAAACACGAATAAACCCTAGTTCTCTCCTTCCCTGACCTCGCGCCCCCTCCCCGTACGCGCGCGCGCTTGCGGCCTCCGTGCCGCCGTCGTGGCGGCCGGCCGCTGGCCGGAGGCGGCAGCAACGGCCGCGAGCGCAACAAGAACAGAAACAACAGGAGCAGTAGCCTTCGAAGAAGACTTCACGACGTGATATCTCAACGCGCGATCGATCGTTTTTCGATCTACTCCTTCATGTTAGAACCTAACCTATACACCTCTTAGCCCCGTCAAATAGTTTTATTTAAAATGGATTAAAACCCTGTAGAAATTCGATGAGAAATCGACCAAAAATCTGTTCGAAACAGGACGTAGAACTGCCCTAACATCCAATGTTTGCGGTCGATTCGTGACCAGAATATCGCGAATATTGGAAAACCGTTTAAACAGACTTCTAGACAACCTAACCAGCATTAAAACCCTATTTTTAGATTATTTTTATAATCAGTAGATGCTAAGATAAATCGACTCAAAAATCGAAAAAAACTCGATAAAACAGTTTTCAAAAATCAATGAAATCCTTCGATACGACGTGCGTCCCGTCAATCCGGGCGACGTGATCGCAAACTGAAAGCATCGAAAGGTGCGTAACAGTTTCGTGGTCGTGTGGACTTTGACGGAATTCAAATTGGTCGTGTGTGCGCGACGAATTTGATGCGTATCCGTCGAAATTTACCGTATCGGCCTCTGTGTAAATTCCCCAATTACTTTTGCACACTCGTTAGATCGAGACGAAACTTGTGCCAACAGGACCGTATCATTTTTTTGGTCCTGTATGCCAAGTTTGGTACAATTCTGAGACAGTTGAATCGGACCGCCGTTTTGCGGGCCCCACGGTCCGACTCAACGGGCGATTTTGCACACGGCCCGCCGAAATCCAACTTTGGACATACGGTTGGGTTTGTATCAAAAAACTGGACCTATTGACATATAGTTTGATGACTTTAGAGATCGTTGACTCTTGTACGCTTTTCGGTGCAAAGCGGTACAACGGCGGACATCGTTTTGACCCAAAATTACCGTTTTGCCCCTGTGTCCAGAATTGGACTTAAAGATAGGCAATCCTAGCTAATTTGACTATATTGAGAACGTTGGTAATGTTTATTTCAACATCTGGAGACTTTTTGCATGTGTTGACTTTAGTAACTCATCTGATGTGGTTGTACTATCGGTTTCTCCAGCTAAGGACCTCAGGCAAGTGCACTTTCTGATTGCTTTCGATTCATAGTAGTCTTTTCATTTCATGTTTATACATATATCTTGCTGCTTGTTGACACATTCGTCACACGGAGTAGTTGGGAGAAAAAATATCTTAGTAGACATGTGGACTACCCAGAACTATCCTCCGTGTCTTTCGTAGAGAATAGCAGCTGCACACGACACGTGCAGGGTGCCGGATTTACCCCCTAGCCGTTCACATGTCGAAACGAATATTTCACACCACATAGGTAGTTGTCTTTTATTTATTTATTTTTCCTTTTCTTCTCCACCGTGCCATGTCATCAGTACTTTCCAGTTTTCATATTTCATATGTTATTTTCATGTCTTGTTAATTCTATTGTATTTTCGCATTGCCGTCAGTTTGTGTACTTGTTCCATTCCTGACTGGAAACCAACATTTTTCAGGTTTAGCCGCGATCACTCTTAGCATTAGGAAGGCTTGGGTATGCTGAGGTCAACCTAGAAATAGATAGCAGTTGTATCAATTTTATTTATTATAAAATCTTGCACTTTCTTTAATTATAAATGTTGTAAATGTTGTAACAAATTTAGGAATGTGAATGAGCAGCAAATGTTATATTTTGAGCATTTATTTCTTGCGGGCTTGACAGCGTTTTACCGCCGACTCTGCGGCGTAGGCTGGCTTGGACATGTCTCGTATCCGAAAAAGCGGGTACAGGTCGTGACAAGTTTTTGTGGTGGCCCATGCAGGTCATTTTTCGTAAAAGATTACGAACTCGTGATGGTACTTAAGTTAGTCGTACCATTGCGAGCCTGCGACTAGAAAATGCTCATTCATAATTAGGATTGAATTGATTTAAGAGAATGACTAGGACTATGAGTCCCTTATTCAAATTGACCGTGGGGTAGTTAAGGTTGTCAGATAGGCTATGCAAGTAAGTTAAGGAATTATTGAATTCAGATAACTTGCCAGATCTCTATAGAAACACTATTACTCTTAATATGACGATATGATCCAACGTGGGTATTCTACTCACTTGGCTAGTTAGGCTTTCCCTAGAATTAAGGCAATAGAGATGAGAGATTATCACAGTCTTGTGCCGATATTGGAGTATCAGTTATACTGTATTTTATTAGTTAACTTTGGACTTATATAATTCAGTCTATTGTTTTAAGTTCCAATCCATATTGTTTAGTCACCTGACACTTTACCTATTAGTGTTCACCAGTGGCTCGATTTTCAGAGGTTGTTCAGTCCTTGTACTTCATCGTTCAGTCATTCATTTGTATCCAGTCTATAATCCTCTATATAAGTTAATTCCATATCCCTATATATGTACCAGTCCCTATCTCTTTTGTTTAGTATTTATACTATCATCAGCCTTATATTCCATATATTGTTCAGTCCCATTTCAATTGGCATTCACTAATAGGTCTCAGTCAATGCATTATGATTAGTTCCATCTCATTTTTGGTACAGTCCTCTATTGGACTTTAAGTATCAGTCCCTTGTGTTTAGGTATGAGTCATATATACAGGTGTGGGGTGATGTGTGTCATACACATACTTACATATGTGACAATGTGTGTTTATTAGTATGTCAGTTAGGAATTAGAGTACCAGTGAAGTATAGTAGAGGGGATTGTCTGCAGTGCACTTGTAATAGCAAGAGAGTAGCAGTGGGCTCGAGTATGGACTGTGTTGTGTATATATTTGGTTATGTTAACTGATATTAAGAGGAATGATGTGAAAGGATTGGTATGAGTGAGTGGTTCACTAAGTTAGAGAGGTAGAGGCTCAACTCCATGCTATAGGTATCAGTCATAAGAAAGGACAGGGGAGACTGTGATACTCATTTGTATCAGTGATAGGGTATTGGACAGTAGCAAGCCTTGGACCTTGGCTTGGTCTGTGGTTTGCTTAGAAATGCAGGTACAGTAGAGGATCTCGGATAGGGGTATATTTTGAATGCAACCTTTATGGTATCAGTCGACTGATACTCATAGAGTATCAGTCTCAAACTATACTCTTCAGTCCACCTGGGATAGTTCGGTCCCTGGTGACATATGAACATGTATTAGTATGATACCACTTGTGTATCAGTTAGGTCCAGAGAGTAAAATGTGAACATAGGTCAGTGAGTAAAATCAGTATATTTAGTGTTAATTGGTGAGTACCCATGTGAGTGTAGAAGCATGAATTTTTTTAGCAAATAAAGCCCCATGCACCCAAGTCAGTGTAGCTCCATGCGCCCAAGCCAGTGGAACTCCATGCGCTCAGCCAACGAAGCTTCATGCGCCCAGTCAGTACAACTCCATGCGCCCAGCCAACGAAGCTTCATGTGCCCAGTCAGTACAACTTCATGCGTCCAGCCAGTGAAGTCACATGCGCCCAATCAGTACAACTTCATGTGCCCAGCCAGTGAAGTTCCATGCGCCCAAGACTAACTCCCCTGAAAGGAGGGCGCATAGCCTGGGACATTCTATGCACCGAAGCCTGACTCAGTCAAAGCCATGATCAACACGTGTACCGAAGCGCACGGCCACGTCAGTCTCCACGAGCAGTCGTGCACCAAAGCATGCAGCCAGGTCAACGCCACGACCAACCCACGATCTCACAGCCTGTATGCGCCTACGTCCTATACGCCCAAAGCAGGACTATGCGCCCACATAGGAACCAGTGTGTTTCCCCATGTGGGCACATAACACCATTCCAGCTCAAGAACAACTATAAAAGGAGGGCCTCTTCCCTCTTCAAACACACAGAATGGAGTGCATTTTCAAGAGCCAAATTGCTGCACTTCTTGCCAGGGAGCCGAGTGTCAGCAATTTTCTAAGGTTTTCTCCCACTTTTGTAATTGAAGTGTCAACGGAGTAAAGGAGCAACTGTCTCTCGATCTCCATCGTCCCATTCCCCAGAATTCTTTTTTGTACTCGGGAATCCTCAGCACAGGATTTCTCAAGCGTACTCGATTTGTGGTGCCTTGCGCCAATAAAAGAAAAGACAATGTTTTCTTCTTCTTTTTATGCGTGTCCACAAAAATAGCGACTCTGCTGGGGACTAGCTTTTCCTCTGACGAGAAGGTGGTGATGCAATCCGATACCGACAAAGTAGGGAGTACTCAAAAGATGCTGATCGTAAAGTTCGATCACCAGGCGTTCGAAGAGATGCTCTCGAGGGATGGCTCTACCCTCTCAAAATCAGCGAAGCCAAACAAGTCTCGTAAGACTTGGCTTCCGAAGGCTCGCTGCGCATATCCTGCTAGTGTCATAGCAGATATACAGCTGGAGGACTCTGTCACCTGGGTGCAGGACTCTGCCACAGAAGTCCTCCAAATGGAGAAGGCTCACACCGTTCTGGGCTCTACTAGCCCAGTGACTTCTTCCCTCCACAACCAACAACAGAGTGTTCAACACTCGAGACTTGGCAGAGAAAAATCCTACGATGCCAAGAATTAGGGTGTACGGCACTCTGGCCAGACCCGGCAAGGCTCACGAACGAAGGAGGCGGAACTGGAAGAAAACATCGCTGCTCCACCAAGCATGCGCCCAAAGCCATGCGCCCAAGGGAGTGTTTGGGCACATAGCCCCAACCAGGACACTTCAGTCTTCAGCAGGCTAGGCATTCAGAGTCATGCGCCCAAGCTTTCTGGATCCATACTATGCGCCCACATCAAGGCAACTCAAACATGCTGTCAAGAAGCATGCGCCCAAACCCAGTCTCCAAGGCCTATGCGTCCACAGCAAAAAGACAGGCCCCAACACATATAGCACGGGGCTGTCTTCAAGGACATCACAGAACTTAGGTGTGGGGGGTGCTCCTGCATATGAACTAAGTCTGGATGCGCCTACTCTCCTTACGAACCCGTATGCAAAGCTCGACAATGCATGCAACATGGGTTGTAAGACAAAACTCCCTTCCGCTGACTTACGCGACATGATAAATCATAAGCGTAAAGTGAGGAAGAACATAATAATTCATAGTGCACTTTCGTGCACCAATATTGTTATCAACTATTGTTTCTCCAAAGTGACAAGAGTGCCTCAGAGAAAGTCTGTGTTTCGACGGCTGCACTTCTCTGACGACGAGAAGCCACTATGTGTTTCATCCAATATGGCTTCATGGGGTCCCCCTTACGGAAGTCCCAATCGAAGACGGTGGACCACCAACCCAACCTTCTCTCTCAGTTCTATGAGAAGGAGAAGACAAAGTCTACTAACAGATGGCCGACAGGCTGTCACATCTGAATGAGTTTATATGGGCACCCAATCAAAAGTGAGATTCCGTACAGAAGATGAAGAATCCCAAGCCGGGGGTAGCATTCCCTCAGAATCTGAAGCAGACGACCCCCATACTGGGGTAGCCTTCCAGAGGACGATGATCCCTCCGAATCCGATGGCAATTATCTACCTCCTCTACCTGAAGATGAAGGACTTGGCCACTCGAAGACAGACAATATCAGCACCAGTTGCACTGCTTATCCTCGCATGCTGTCTACATACATGATGGATGGAGAAAGACCTGAAGAAGCCAGTGATCAGACTAGTAAACGGCTAGAGGGTTTCGAAACAGTATTATCCAAGATCGCTGATATGCTTACCAGCATCATGGCGGTTCAAGCTGCTGGGGCTGTTCCTCCACCTCAACAAAACGTCTCAGCCCATGCTAGTTTGGCTCACAACAACAACCCTCCTTTCCTACAAAAGGAGTATCATTCTGTTGTGCCTCCTCTAAATCTTGAAAATGCTGGGGGTGGTCATTTGCCAACAACACCTGACAATCGTTCGGCAGCCGTTTCCCAACACCTGCTCAATCAGCAGGATACAATTGACACCCTGGTCGCTCGCCTCGACACCATCTCACATAAAGACGAGTTGCAGAAAATAGGGATATCTCAACCGTATCCCCCTGAGTGGAAGAACGCTACTTGCCCTCCAAACTACAAGCCGCTAACGCTGAAATCATTTGACGGTTTGACTTCTCCTTGTCAGCACATAATGTACTTCAACACGTAGACCCTACACTTGCCCCGAGACGATCCGTTACTGTCAAAGCTGTTTATTAGCACCTTGCAGGGAGTAGCCTTGAAATGGTTCTGCAGTCTGCCTGACGGGTATATCAATTCATTCAAAGACTTGGAGAGGTTGTTCCTCAATAGGTTTTACGAGAGTAGCATGCATGTTAATATGTCCACTCTCATCGAGACCAAGCAAAGGAGGACTGAGTCTGTCATCCCCTTCATAGAATGCTTCAGGCGGCTAGCACTGAAGATGCCCTTTGGCATACCAGACTCAGAACTTATGGATACTTGTCGGCATAACTTCCTTTCTACAGTAAAGTTTTGTCTAGGTATACATAAGTATGATACATGGCCTACTTTCATTGGGGCTGCTGATGCTGCTGAAAACGACGTTCCTAACTTGGAACTACTAGGGTTGAAGACACCCAAATCCGAAGACAAGGGCAAGCATCCTCAAACGATCCCTGTTCGTAGGGGTAAGAGGAAGAAGTCCTGAAAGTTGACACATCCAAAGGAGCTTCCAATTCTCAGGGAACCTTCGACAAGCCTGAGGAGACCTTCTCCTTCGACGAAGATGATTTTATTACCATCTTCCACACATTGACGAAGGATAATAAGCTGACATTGCCTCCACCACGGCGTCCTGCAGAGGCGAGCCAACTCAATGATCCCAAGTACTGTCTCTATCATCAGTACGTGCATCACTCCACCAAGGACTCCATTATCCTGAAGAAGAAGATACAATAGCTCATCGACAGCCAAGTGATCAACCTCGAAGCTGAAGACAAGGTCGTATCTGCTAACATGATCTCTCTTCAGTTTGGCGACTTTTCTCCTACAGAAGTCCCAGATGGCGTGGTCCCGATCCCCAAGGCGATGATGAAAGTCGTCAACCTACCACCAGCTCGCAACTCGACCTTGGTCCCACTCACAACTAGACGTGGTGAGATCATGTGGGTCCACCCGAACCTTGTCCAAGAGGTGACGCAGGGGATAGCACTTCCCAAATCAAGGAGGGGCAAGAAATTCAAGCCATGCCATATGGTATCCTCCCCATCTACGAGGTTCTATCTGGCGAGATGCGATCGGGAAAGACTTATCTTCAGACGTACGATCCCGCACAAGAAGATGCACTACCTTCTCAAGCTCCTGCTGCCCCCACAAGCTCAGAAGCTGGCCCATCCAAGCCTCAGACTATAGGACAAATCCAAGCAGAAGGAGACACGGTTTGACAAATCTCTAAAGGCGCCAGCTCCCGAAGGCATGGATCGACCCTACAACTTTGACATACTGGCTCAGCTAGCCAATACACCTGCCAGGTTGTCTCTATTCGATATATTGCGACTCTCCAAAGAAATGCGGAAGGCCTTAACTGAGGCATTGCTACATGCCGACTCTTATCTCGCCGAAGTCAAAGCTCCCGCTGAAGATCCTGTCTCCTGCCCTCACTGCCATAGTACTATGGAAGTGGTGCCCAACATCACCTTCTCACAAGAGGACATGCTACTCAAAAATAATTCTCATGATAGACCCCTGTACTATACAGGGTATATCGGGACGATCAAGGTGGACCGCATGCACATCGATCCAGGATCCTCCCTTAGCATCATTCCTAGAAGTTTGCTTTAAATCCTGGCAATTCCTCTGCACAAGATATTCGCAACCAACACAACCATCATGGCTTTTAATGCCGATCGAAGCCATCCGCTGGACAAGATCCGTCTCAAATGCCAGATCGGTGATCTCCGAACGGAGGTTTCCTGCTATGTGATCGACGCCAACGTATCCTACAATGTCTTGTTGGGACGTCCATGGATACATGAGAACATGATCGTCCCTTCCACACTTCACCAGTACTTCAAGTACGTCAATAACGACATTGTTCTCATTCTTATGATTCCTCCCTCTGGGACTCAGACTCCAGCATCGGCGACATGTTCAAAGCAACTCTGTCCGTCAACATGGTTTCTGCCGACCAAATTACAGGCGATGTCCAATCAATCAAACTTGAACAATGGGCTCAGAAGATGGACACCAGGTAGGAGCTGCGCTTCGAACAACAGGAACCACCTACCGAAGACGAAGTTATCCAAGTCAATCTAGGAGATGAAGCATCCTTCAAACCAATCTTCATTAGAAAAACTCTATCTGGCGATGAATGCCAATCTCTTATGCAGCTTATAAGAGAATACATCGATGTCTGGAGCTGTGAAGACATGCCAGTCTTGGACCCTAAAGTCGCCATGTACCGCCTGAACATTTCGTGTAAAGCTAAGCCAATGAAACAGCAACAACGACGATTACGACCAGACGTCATGGAAGCCATCGAGAATGAAGTCAAGAAGCTCATTGCCAGTGGATTCATTCGCGAGGAACAACACCCATACTAGGTTGCCAACATCGTCCCAGTCATGAAAAAGAATGGTAGAGTTCGAGTCTGTATCGACTACCGTGATTTGAACTCTGCATGACCGAAAGACGAGTTCCCTCTACTGATCACTGATGTAATGATCGACAATACTTGCGGCTTCGAGCGGATGTCCTTCATGGATGGGTTTTCAGGCTACAACCAAAATAAGATGTTCTCCGACGATGAGAAGCACACATCTTTTCGAACACCGTTGGGGGTATACTGCTATAAGGTGATGCCCTTCGGATTGAAGAATACAGGGACAACATACCAGCGAGCCATGAACATAATTTTTTGCGATCATTTGCACAAAATTATTTGCACAAAACTGTGGAGTGCTACGTAGACGATATCGCAATCAAAAGTCGTCTCAAGGGCAACCACCTCCAAGACTTGAGAACGGTCTTCGAACTAATACGTGCACACCAACTCAAGATGAATCCAACCAAGTCATTTATGGGAGTCTCTGGCAGCAAGTTCCTTGCTTTCGTCATCACTTTAAAGGGTATACATCTAGACCCGGAGAAAATGAAGGCTATCCTCGACATGCATCCTCCAAGAAACCTCAAAGAGGTACGCGGACTACAAGGAAGGCTAGCCTACATCAGACGATTTATTTCAAACCTCTCTGGAAGGTGTCAACCGTTCATCCAGCTCATGAAGAAAGGCGTATCTTTCGTCTGGACTGAACAATATCAACGTGCATTCGACAATATCAAGGCGTATCTTACAAGCCCTTCAATATTGGTAGCTCCAATAATGGGGAAGACCTTCTTACTATATGTCCGTGCTATGTACCATTCTCTTGGCATCCTATTAGCTCAGAAGAATGAAGGCGGCCATGAACAGGCAATCTACTACCTCAGCCGCACAATGGTGGGTGCCGAGCACAGATACACACCTGTGGAGAAGGAATACCTTGCACTAGTATTTGCCACCCAGAAGACACGCTACTACGTATCTGGGTAGACTATCCACATCATATCAAAAGTCAACCCTCTCAGAATACTCATGACTAAACCGGGTTCTCTCAATTCTCGTTTAGCTATATGGACAATGCTGTTGACTCCATATGATATGATCTTCGTCCCTTAGAAGACAGTAAAAGGCCAAACATTAGTTGATTTCCTAGCAGCTCATCTGGTACCGGAGTCGTCCAAACTCTACGACAAAATCCCCGGCGAAGTGGTGGAGTCTAACACTGCAACTGAAGAAATCCCTATTTGTCAAATGTTACGGTGCATCAAGAACAGGGCCCAAAGGAAACATCGTGGCTGGAGTAGGTGTCGAGCTCGTGTCACCTGATCATCTGGTTATATACCGTACATATTCTCTTGTGAAACCATGCACCAACAATGTGGCCGAATAAAATGCTTTCTTAATCGACCTACAACTGGCGAAGCAACTTGGAGTTGACTATCTAGAAGCTTACGGTGATTCCAAGCTAATAGTTAGTCAGGTCCGAAGGGATTATGAAGTTCGTCATGAAGATCTCATCCTCTACCACAGAACAACAATCGAGCTGGCATCTACTTTCGCTGGATTCTTTATCGAGCACGTGCCTCGATTATAGAATATAGAAGCAGATACTCTAGCCGGTCTCGCTGCTTCCTTGACCGTTCTAACCAATACTCAGCAGTCGATCACAGTATCTGGTCGAGAACTATTCTGTGTAAAAAATGCCTTGCATATTCATCACATTTACGCAGCAGAAAAAATCGTCGATGCTAAAAGGCTGGAGATTTTCCTTCATAGACTACGCTGTCTATGGAATCCTCCCCGAGGACCCGAAGGAAGCAGTATCCATCCAAAGGCGATCCCTCAGATTTTACTATGATACAGCTACTAAGATGTTGTACCGACGCTCTTACGATGGGCTACTGTTACGATGCTTATCAGACACATAAGCCAAATATGCACTCCGGGAGGCGCACGATGGAGTTTGTGGTGCACATTAACCAGGCCCCAAATTACAAGATCGCCTCAAAAGAATAGGTTATTACTAGCCCTCAATGATAGCAGATATTATTGAATATGTAAAGAAGTGTAGAGCTTGTCAGTTCCACGCCAATTTTATTCATCAACCTTCGGAGTTTCGACACCCGACGGCAGCATCTTGGCCATTTGAAGCCTGAGGCATGGACGTCATAGGACCAATCAGCCCGCCATCCTCCAAAGGACATCGGTTCATCCTAGCCATAACCGATTACTTCTCCAAATAGACGGAAGCTATACCGCTCACTGAAGTAAAGACGTCAAAAATGATCAGTTTCATAAAACATCACGTCATCTACCGCTTCGGCCTACCTCGCAGGATCATCAATAATAATGGTCCACAGTTTGCAAACCGTGCATTCTATCGATTTTGTGATAAGAATCGAATCCAGAACGTAGCCTCTACTGCCTACAATCCAGCGGCTAACGGGCTAGCAGAAGCCTTCAACAAAACCATCATAAAACTTCTCAAGAAGTTCGTGTCTTCAAACAAGCACGATTGGAACTAGGAGCTCGGTGAATGTCTATGGGCTTATCGCACAACGGTCCGGACTCCAACAGGCAGTATGCCATTCTCTCTGGTTTATGGGAGCGAAGCAGTTCTTTCCCTAGAAATCTAGATTCCTTCTCTTCGAGTAGCCTTAGCCAGCGAGCAGACTACTGAAGAAAGCTATCGTCTGCGACTCCAGGAGCTCGAAGCGCCGGACGAAAAATTCTTGTTAGCTCAACAGTACATTGAGCTATACCAAGCACGCCTTTCCAGAGCCTTCAATAAAAAGTGAAGGAAAGGATATTCCAAGTCGGTGATCTGGTCCTAGCAGTGAGAAGACCGATGGTCATGACGCACAAAACAAAAGGAAAATTTCAGCCTAAATGGGAAGGTCGTTTCGTCATAGAATCGATGTATTCCAACGGTGCGTACCGGCTAACCAAGCCCGACGGTGACTTGCTCATGATGCCTATCAACGGCAAGTTCCTGAAGAAATACTAAGTGTAACCTTTTTGTTCACATGTGTTCAGTCATGTAAATGTACAGTGCGATGTTTATAATATTCAAAAAAACTATCTAACTATTATCCGTATTTCAAGAGTCTTGAATACGCCCTGCATAATAGGTCCTCTAAATATTTCTCCAGTGGAGTCATTCCCATTTTTGACTCTGTCCAAACTCGGTTTGACGAAAACAAGTCACGTCCCTATTACCTCTGAATTATTTTCTGATAATTATTTCTCCAGTGGAATGATTAAATGTTTTTGCCACGTCCATATAACCTCTGAGCAAAGCATTCATCAAGGATAATCACGTCTATATTACCTCTGAATTATCCAATCCTCCCTAATGCCATATATCTTTCCGCGTCTGTATTACCTCTGGTCAGATATAGAACATTTTCTGCTATTACGTCCATATTACCTCTACTAGCAGCTTCGTTCAACTTATTATCTATATTCGAATTATTCGAATATAAAACGGATAATAGGTCCACATCAAAAATTCCTCTGCGGAATACCCACCAGAAATATCCTTGCTACGTCCATATTACCTCTAGCATCGATATTTCACAAAACCACATTTATTTCTGAAAAGATTCTTTATTTTGTACGTAAACGTCTACCAAAAGACAAAAAAAGGTACAAGAGCCATGAACGGCCAAAAAAAGAAGTTACAAAATCTACGGGATACATAGACGATTGATGCTGTCCCTCAGAGCTACGATCTCGGCCTCAGACTTCACAGCAGCTCGGCGCCGTGCCTCCTCCTGGCGAGCGGCTTCATCTTGGAAGAGGATCAGACTCTGATGCTCCCCCTACAACTTTACCAGCTGGTCGTTTAAATGAGCAGAAGTGGTGGCAGTCATGGCAGCTTGAGACAAGTATTCCTCCTGTTTAGATGTCTCCGCCCTCAAGTCAGCTTCCAGCTGGGCGGTCTTATTCTTGACTTGTGCAATGTGATTGTATTTCTCAGTGATCTACGCAGCCAGCCTATTCTTCGAAGCAACACGGGCCTCACTCGCAGCATTGAACTGGCCACACCGGTCAGCCAGCTCGCCAATCCCCTGAACGAGAGCGTCCTTCCTTGCCTGGAAGGTGACCTTCTTCTCCGCAAGAGCCATCGTCAAAGCGTCGTCCTCTATACGAAACATTAACGTCGGGCTCCGATGTTTGATGTCCCAGAACCTAGCCACCTGACCCTCCAGGTCGTTCAGAACTTTCCTCAGAGCATTGGTCCGCTCTTCATAGCCGGCAATACTCTCGAGGGCCGCCACTTGGCACTCTGCAACCGCCTTTACAGGGCCGAAGGCGGCATTCCGATTCAGGACGCCAGGAAGTTTCACTTTTAATACAGAGTAGAAAGCCCTGACAACTTTCTGGGC
Organism: Iris pallida; assembly: GCA_029216955.1. Lineage (NCBI taxonomy): Eukaryota > Viridiplantae > Streptophyta > Magnoliopsida > Asparagales > Iridaceae > Iris > Iris pallida. The sequence continues at coordinate 25,034,439 of JANAVB010015600.1, forward strand.
CATCTTCTCATCTTCGGTGGAGGTCGTCGGAGAAGAGGCTTGGAAAGTTTTTTCCACTTCTGGAAGGGACGCCTGACAAGAAGTCGAACCTAACAGAGAAAATAATATAAATCAGTAACCAAAGAATATGAAGGAAATGCGAAGGAAGTTGTAATTTCGTACCATCGGCTTGCTCAACTCCAGCCTGGATTGCGCCATCAACCTTGGTCTCAGGAAAACGAAGAACAGGCCCAGACTGTTCAAGAAGAATAATGTCAAGGCCCCGAGCAGCATCGGGCCTACTTTCTTGCATAAGATCAGCCGAAACAGGAGCAGACTCGGCAACAGCCCCTCAACAGGCTGCTCGACCTCCCTTTCTGTAGCCGGCATCGGCTCGCTAGCAGCTCCATCCACAGCAGTAAATTTGGAGAAGCCAGGAACAACTTCTATCCTTTCTTCAATGGAGGGGACTACTCTCACGAGGGGTTATCTCCCCTTATTTGTGAGAGAGCATACAGTCGTGGTCAGCTTCACGAGGAGCATGCAAAATTGAAGTCTAAAGATCTCATCCAAAGAGAGACACAAAGGCAACGTATCCACAGGAGGATAAGCCGATTGGACTTGGTTCTCATTCAGCTCTTTCATCGCAGTTCCTATTATAGACATATCTCCCACAGATATGTCATAGGAGAAACTGATCTTCTGACTACCATCAGGGTCTGGGCCTTCTGCTTACCCCGTCGCTCAGGTCTTACGGCCGACGAAGATCCGTCCTCATCCAACATTCGAGGATGAGTAGGGGACATTGTTGCCACCTCCACCTCCTCAGAGGAGGAGACACCTACCTCAGCTGCAACTTCGGGGTCCTGTGCAAAGGACAAACGCAAGAGTGAGAAAGCTGCTAAAGGCTTGACCAGAACGGTTATGGAGTCTAGGAAGGGATCTACCTCCCAGATAATAACGGTCCGTGACGCCGTTCCTCTTCCAGTTTGCCGAGAGGACCTCCTCAAGGGAGGCGAGCCAGCACCCACTTCATTGGCTCTCCTCAGGGCAACAATTTTCTTCTTTCACTTTAAAGTTGGCTCCTGGGCCAATTCGGTTGAAGCCTTCCTCTTCTGAGGAGGATGGAGAAGAGAAGAATCATCGTCTTTCGTGTCCCCCTTTAGAGACGCTGTTGGCTCCCTAAAGACAGCTTCTGATAACAGTACTATGGCTGGTTCTGCAGTGGGAACAGTACTTTTCTTCTTACGGCCTTTCGGCGCCTTTTTTACGGAAAGGGGGTCAAACCGAGTCCCTGATATCAAGCTATGTTCACGATTATACTGAGGATAAAAAGTATTAATCTGGACGTAAAACCTGGCAGCGGCATAGCACAAATGGGTCTCGAGCTTATCCAGAGGCAGGACGAAGGTCGCACCCGTGCACCCGACGTTATAGTACATCCAAGCACGTGCCCCGTCAATCAAGCTGCCTATCGAATCCAAATGCGGGCTGGCAATTCCCAGAAGGAGCTGACTATAGCCGAACTGTCGCGTAAAACGGCTCGGAAAATACGACTCCAGATAGACATGATTCCAGTTTCGGAGTACCAGATGAGATGGTCTAATAGACTGAAGCCAGTAGAACGCCCCAGCAGTCAAATTGGTGGCATAAACTCCTTCATCCACTAAGATATCTCCTGCAGTACCGCTGCCGGACGGAGGGGATATTCTAAAGAACTCATAGTTCTGTAAAAAGCCTAAAGCCTTTCTACAAGCAGGTACACCGGTGACGGCCCAATTTGTATCACGAAATCTACGAAGAAATACGTCTTCTGCCACAGAGTCCGCCACTGGACTAACATTCATTAGGGAAGGACAATGCAGTAGCAGCCACCCCATCAGGAAATGATACGAAAGCTCGGTCCGGGTGAATTGGGGCCTACCATCAGGAGTCACTGCATCCCTGACAAAGTCCCGCAAACCTCGTCCAGTGGCACAAACCATCGCCGGAAGCAACACGAGACGGTGTCCAAATGCCAGCTTCACAGCCGAAAGTATCATAACCCGGCTTATTCTCAATGGACCCTGAACCTCCAGGGACTACGCAGTCATGAAGCCAGATCATTAAGAAAGCCGCCAACATAGCTTTCTCCGACAACGGATATTCGGCTTGACGGAAGTAGTGGCCAATCGGAAACCCAGGATCATCGCTGTTCTCAGTATTCGCCGTCTCATAGTCCGCCATCTGGGCCTCTATATCGGACTTAGTCATAGGTTTTAAGATCGAAAAGGAAGCTGGATCCTCCCCTTGAACGAAGATATAGCCCGTCCAGGCTCTCGTGTAGGGATTGGCCCCTCGGTCCTCCCTTTCTTATTAATCCTATGACAGATAAGAAGGTGACAAAGCAATTCCTTGTATACTTCAGTCATCTCGGAGTTTTCATTCTCCAGGTCCCGGAGTTCTTCATCACAAGGCACGTACTCTTCATAGGGCTTCGTACCCCAGGAAAGCTTCGACACTTCCTGTATTTCATAGAGAGCCAATCCCATCTCTCCAGTCGGAGTAATGAAGGTACAAGTATAAAGGTTATATAACTCGGCCAAAGAGACAAACATTGGCCAGTTGACCCTCACACCATATTGAGTGGCCCTAATAGCATAGTAAAGGCCAGCAGTCTTCAAGGCGGCTTCATACGTAGAAAGAATCCTGCTAGTGAGATTGCTCCAGAATGAAAATCGGTACCGCCAGCCCTCTATCTACATCTTTCCTGCAGGATATGACACACCCCCCGTCATCATCAAGTGGCAAAGTGTGTCAGCGGCATACGAATGGAGGTTAGTAGGAATGTCGTTCACTACGGCACCAGGTTACAGTCCCCTCGTAGAGTAAGTTGTAGAGCCCTGGACACAGTTGAAAGTGTCTTTCCTTCGATCGCCTGAGTCAAACTGAATTCTTCCAGAGACGATTCCGGGAAGCTCAGGAGTTAGCTCCCACTTTATCCGTCGCCGCACAGCTAAGGCAGTGAAAGCAGACAAAGGATACTGGCGTTCCATCGACGGCAGCCATATCCTCTGATTTTTAAGACTGATCACCATAGGGTTTCTCAAACGTATGGTCTCGTCATTTTCAAAACCTACACTATCACCAAATAGAAAGTACGGTTTCTTGAAGCGACATGTCCCTTCACGTTCGAACTTCTCATCATTAATTATCTTCCGCAAAAAAGTCTTATCTTGTTCAAGTATAGCGAGGGTCCGCTCCATAGACTGATTTTGACTAATCTTGGCCTGAATCGCGCTGAGCATATCTGTTATGGGACTGGTATCAAGGGCCTGATAAGCGAAGCCGAAAGGGATTCTGTCAAACTCTGGGATAAACATGTTTACTGTAAGGGCAGAAAGGAAGTCACTCAGGAAACTGCAGAAAAAACTAAGTCCTGAAGACTCCTATGTGCCCAAAGGGCTATGCGCCCAAAGGGATATACGCCCAAAACAAGACATGCGGGTGCATAACACACGAACAGTGCATGGGCGCATAACATTCCACTGCTTAGAGGGCGTATAACATGGCAATACGTGGGCGCATAGCACACCACAGTGTTGGTGCATGACTTCTGTGGGCGCATAATGATGCTCACAGAAGTATGTTGCCTTATGCGCAAGCACCCGGACAGAAGAAAAGTTCGAGCGTCGCAAATTAACGCTCGAGACTTTGTTTTTTGAAGTACGCCCTCACCCAGAATCGGGTCCTGGACTGCCGAGGACGCTGTCGCAGGAGGAGAGTCACTCGGCGCAACCCCCTTGCCCTTCGCGAATCTCTTGGCGACCTTGAGACATGATTCTCAGAGAAAGAAGACGAAGAGTTTTCTGAAAATTTCAAAGAGAAGGGAATAATAAACTTTCTCTCTCCTTCAGGGCCTATTTATAGGCACGGGCCACGTCCTATGCGCCCACTTAATGTATGCGCCCATGCGCCCATTGCGTTGTATGCGCCCACAATGGCCTATGCGCCCACGTGAAGAATTAGCTTCCTGCACACTATGCGACTGTCACTTGCCGACGTGGACGACGCATGAAGGATAGACCGCTTCAAATTTCGCTCTGATGAATCTGTGAGTTCGGATTTCGAGGAAGATCTCAACAGTCGTATCTCCCTAACAGGCTGGCCAAATACTATGCACCAAAAGGAGAGAGCCGTGCCATGCGTCCAATGCATCACGAGAAGACGATCCATGCTTCTTTCAAAGTATTTCAAACTTGTTTAAGTATCAAAAACTTTGAAGGGGGTCTTGTAGAAGCATGAAAAGTTTTCTGTAAATGAAGCCCCATGCACCCAAGTCAGTGAAGCCCCATGCGCCCAACCATTCCAGCTCCATGCGCCCAGCCAACGAAGCTTCATGCGCCCAGACAGTACAGCTTCATGCGCCCAGCCAGTAAAGTTTTATGCGCCCAGCCAGTGAAGTTTCATGCGCCCAAGGCTAACTCCCCCGAAAGGAGGGCGAATAGCCTGAGACATGGCTATGCGCCCAAGTCTGACTCAGTCAAAGCCATAATCAAAACGTGCACCAAAGCGTACGGCCACGTCAGTCTCCATGAGCAGTCGTGCACCGAAGCATGCGACCACGTCAACTCCACGACCAACCCAAGATCTCACAGCCTGTATGCGCCTACATCCTATGCACGTAAAGCAGGAATATGCACCCATATAGGAACCAGCATGTTTCCCTATATGGGCGTATAACACTATTCCAGCTCAAGAACGACTATAAAAGGGGGGTCTCATCCCTCTTCAAACACATAGAACAGAGAGCATTTTCAAGAGCCAAATTGCTGCACTTCTTGCCTGTGAGCCGAGAGTTAGCAATTTTCTTAGGTTTTCTCCCACTTTTGTAATCGAAGTGTCAACGGAGTAAAGGAGCAACTGCCGCTCGATCACCATCGTCCCTTCCCAGAATTCTTTTTTGTACTCGGGGATCCTCAGCACAGGATCTCTTAGGCGTACTCGATTTATGGTGCCTTGCTCCAATAAAAGAAAGGACAACATTTTCTTCTTCTTTTTTGTGTGTGTCCACAGAAAGAGTTCATGGGTCCTTAGTAAGTGTATAAAACCCTTTTCTATAGAACTTGATTAGGTAAGCGTTTGGATCTTTTAAGTCGTAATGACTAGCGTGTGTAGGTTGGTGTTTGGTGTTGTGTAGGACATGTATGTCATATGTGTAGCTTGATCATTCTAGTCCGTGTGGGTGAACTTTGTTGGAAGGAAGAGACTAGTGTTGTGCTTCCAATATCAAAATTACAGTCGAGGATATCAAATGATACAGATAAGAGTAGACGTTATGAACCACTGTTTTATTAGTTTAATTGGAGCCAATCTATCATAATCATTTGATAACTCAAAAGAACCCTACTTTCTTAGGAAGGCTTACCTATACTTCAGCAATTTCTGTTCTCAAATTTCCATCCAAGATACGATTCTTCGATAGAATAGATTTGAAAAATCAAGGTCGCTATATTTACCTTGGTTATCTAAAGGCACGAGCAAAAGGATATAAAATACAATACGAAGATTGCATCACAACTTCCGAACATATGGTAGAACGGTTACGAATGTCATCCTATTCTAGGAGGGAGAGTATAATATGTTCAAGGTACTACCTAACTTATTGGATTTGGGTATTCGTAGAAAGCACAGTAACTGGGCTTCTAAGATGGTCAATTCTCGTGGAGATGTATGAGGATATGAGATACTTCTAATCGTAGTCATGGACTCTATAGGAAGCCAAGGTATTACTTACTTGACATTGTCCATATATTGACTATGTTTCATTAAGGCAGTAGGGGTGGTCTTGGTCAAGCCTAACCGAAAAAAATTGGTACAACGGGATTCCATTCATCGCATAACATGGGTACAAAGAAATACGGTTAAGAAATTTATGGACGAAGGATAAGTGGACCATGAGATGGAGCCATACATAATATGTATCGGGACCTATTTCATAAGTTTTTGTTTTATAGTTCAAATACGTCGATATGCATGGATGGGTTTAACTAGGTCTCGAAGAGTTTCCTAATTAGACATCAATCTTTGATTATGTTGACTTGAATTTTAATCTATATTGGCAGGTCAAGATGCCATAAAATCAATCTGAGTCATTCCTAGTAGGTTAGGATAATCTTTTATAGGTTCCAAGTCAAGTGGTTGGGCTAATTGCTAGTCAGGTTGGTTAACTAAGTTCCTTAAGCCCAAAATGCGTCTTCTGTGACTTTTGAGTTTAAGTAGCACAAGAGGACTCAATTGAGTGGCACACTAGTGGCGTGTGCGTAGTGGGCTTTGAGTAGATTACAACCATATATTGGGCCGAAAGGTTTGAGTCGTGGTTGAGTCTCTAATTGTAGTCGAAAAGTATATCAGTATTATGGAAAGGGTTCTAGTTAGTCTTTTGACCTAAAAATTGTGTCATAAAAATAAAGTACAAGGGGACATGTTTAAGTGGGACATGATATGCCTAAGTGAAGGTGGACTCGTCTAGGTCTTATATATCTAATTTGTTGGAAGGAAACAACTGATCTCGTGCTCCGAATATCAATGTCACGGTAAGGGACACCAAAGAATCTAAATAGAAAGTGGGTGTTTATGAGGCACTAATTTGTCATCTTAGTGGGAACCAACTTATCCTAGTCAATCGGTAATACTAGTAAATCCTAAAATTAAGAAGGCTAACAATCTATTCATTCTAGAGCCTAAGATATGGTTTTAGGATTAGTGAGGTTAGAAAATTTCAAGGTCGTAATATTGTACATCGACTCTGGTTTATAAAAGAATACCACACAATGTAATAGCTGATGTGAGATGGTCAATACGAACCAAGTTCAAGATCGTTCTTCGATTTCAAATAGATAATAAACGATTGTGTAATGGCCATAGGTGATATGGTGAACTAAGAGGGACAATCTGTGTCTATCTTCCTTCAAATACGAGTATTTATTTTTTGAATTAAGTAAGGCAAAAACAAAAAAGAGTCAAGGGAAAGGGGATCGAACGTGAGTATGATGTTCCAAGGGCGATTGAATAATTCAAGAGAATTGTCAAGGCAGTTGCGGATGAAATTATGGAGACATCTATATCTCAATCCACATAGGTCAATCATATAAAGAGCGAACCGATGCACTACGGTTGATCATACCATAATACATTAATTCTAATCAGAAAATATATTAGTGGGCGTCCCCAATAATCATATGTCATTAACAAGCTCGATAAGGAATAAGCTTGCAAATCTAGGCTATAATAGCAGCATTAGTCAATATATTCCAAAAATATAAGTATACGGGATTTATGAATGAAAGAAGGCACAAATAGTTCAACTTCATCAAAAACTAGGACTCGTCCGATGTTGGTGCCTCTATAGTTGTCATACCTATCTTTTTATTTAAGGCCTTAGTCGATCAATGGGTCAGGGACCTCTAAAATCTATAGTCTCAGTGAACCGATTAGTGACAGTCAATTACGTCATTAGTACATCATGAGGATAATGGGATGGGAGTCATGCTACCCAACTTATAGAATTTCTACCAGTATTGGCTTTGAATTAATGAGACATACAAGGCATTTTCCTAACCTCTATAGTATCAGAAAACTATAGTCACATCTGAAGTCATTTTACCAAAAATTATGCCTCGCCAGTGTACACCTGGCTGTAGTAAACCCTTGGTTTTATGACTCAAATATGATAAGATTATCGGATATTTATTAACTCTATCCAATATTGACACAAGGGTAATTAAGATCATAAGAGGACCACTAAGACATAGTGTTAACAACAGTCGATGACATACGGTTACTTGAAATAGTTTCAACTTTTAGGGGTTGTGCCTCGTTAGTGCGCTACTAGCTGCAGTGAATCCCGTAGTCTCCATAACTCAAATAATTGGCAACAGTGCGCTGTTATCTTGCCATCGTAAGTCATCAATATTATTCCAACTATATCCCTAAGAATTTTAAGAAGTTTCTAGAAATTCAAGCAAGTTGATCATAATAGAAGATGTAAGTATCTATCCTATAAGTCTCAGTCCTTAAAAACAAAAAGATTGATCAGGGGAAATAATTAAAGACAATAGGAAAACAAACACCCTAACCTCTATCTCATGTATATTCAAATAATTAAGGGAAAGCTTTGAATCAAAACTAACTCGAGATTTGTATATGAATAACATAATCAAAAATTATAAAAGTAATTCCATATGTCAAAATGGGGATTATATATGCAATTCTGACTTATGATATGAGGATAGTATCTAAAGAGGTCAAAAGAAAAGAATTGAAAGATTTATCAAAGTTACAGCATTAATTCTAGGAAGGCCTAACTAACCAAGTGAATAGTCAATCTACATTGGATCATATCGTCATATCAAAATACAATAGTGTATCTATGGGGATCTGTCAAGCTATCTAAATTTAATAATTCTTTATCTAAATTGTATGACCTATGTAACAACCTTAACTACCCAACAACCAATTTGAGTAAGGGACTCCTAGTCCTAGTCATTCTCCTAAATCAATTCAATCCTAATTTGTGAATGAGTATTTCCTAATCGCAGGCTCGCAATAGTACGATTAACTTAAGTACTATCATGAGTTCACATGATTTGCGAAAACAGACCTGCATGGGCCATCATAAAATTTGTCACGACCCACACTCACTTTTCAGAATATGAGTGCGTGTCCAAGCCAGCCTACGCCGCAGTGTCGGCGGTAGAAGCAGTCAAGCCACAATTCTCAAAATCACAAATAATGCTCATTCATAATAACTAAATTAAATTATAATAACCAAGGATTTACATTTAATACAAGGTACAATGTCTCACAATTTATAAAGAACAACTGAACAAATACTAAACTATCTAACTAGTCTCTAGGTTTGGCCTGCAAGTACACCCGCCTCCCCAATGCTAAGCATAGTCTCGATTAACCTAAAAAATGTTGGTTTACCCAGTCAGGATGGAACGACTACAATTAATTGAATGCAGTTCCAATATATAAAAATGACTATAAAGCAGAGGTTAGCCATTAAATATATAATTTAAAAAATAAATAGAAAAAGATATGAGAAAACTAGACAGAAATTGGACAGTAAATAAAATAAACAAATAAAATACTTTCTAGGTGACTGAAGTACCTTTGATATGTGATCGGTCTAGGGACAGTTACACCACAATGTCTATGATGTCTAAACAATGTCTACGATGTCTACTTTGTAATAAAATAATATTGTCTACGATGTCTACTTTGCAATAAAATAACACTGTCTATGATGACTACTTTGCAATAAAATAACACTGTCTATATGTCTACTTTGTGATAATAAATTATTGTCTACGATGTCTACACTGTATAAGGTCAAATCACACATCCTTGGTACTTCTTCTTTCCGGCACGACAAAATATGACAAAACATAAAAGAGAAAAAATTCACATAAAGAATGACCAACAGTAAAATATAGTAATAATTAATATCGAAAACAAACAACAAAATGTACCCGCCTGGGGTCCTTTGCAGGTGAAACCGATAATACCAACAGCTCAATGTGACACAAAATTCCAACTCGCACAACAGTCTCTGTGGGCTAAAACAGATATTACCCACATGTTTAGAATAGTCAAATTATCTAGGATAGTCTACCCATAAGTCCAATTTTGGACACAGGGGCAAAACGGTAATTTTGGGCCAAAACTATGTCCGCCATTGGACTCGCTTTGTACCGAAAAGCGTGTCAGTATCTACAGTCTCTAGAGTCGTCAAACTATATGTCTATGGGCCCGATTTGATGAGACGAACCCAATCGTATGTCCAAAGTTGGATTCCGGTGGGCCAAGCACAACTTCGCCCGTTGGATCGGGTCGCGGGCCCACAAAAAGGGCGTTTCGGTCGACCTTCTCAGAATCGGACCAAGCTTGGCATACCGGACCAGAAAAATGATACGGTTTTGTTGGTGCAAGTTTCGTCTTAAGATGACGAACGAGCACAAAGTTATAGGCTAGTTTGCAAAGAGGTCGAAACGGGATATCTCGACGGATACGCTTCGATTTCGTCGCATACGCACAACCAAATCGAGTTCCATCGAATCCCACACGTCGACAACACCCATACGCGTCTTTCGATACTCATGGGTTGCGACCATGTCGCCTGGTTTGTCGGAGTGCCCGACGTATCGGAAATTATTTTCTAAAATTTCTAAAGTTTTGAAACAGTTTTTCGTCAAATTGGGAATCTGATTTGTTGGCGTACAGTCATCAAAATCGACTTCCGTAAAAAGGATTCTGCAGCCCTATATGTCTCTGTATTGTCATGCCCCAGTACCAAAATACGGGGACGGACGTCGGCCAGCTACACCGTATAAGGTACGAATACGTTATACGGCGTTGACGGCTGTCAATCTTGCTGGGTATCCTAGCATGCAAGTATCTATGGCCTAAATCCGATCTCATATCCACAGGCAATAACAATAAAATACTGAACAAGAGAGAGAATCATATGGAAAGCAGGAAATACTCATATGATAATCAGGAAATCTACAGTACAGGATAATAATGTAGATGAGTATACCTTCCCACAGTTCCTAGCATGGTCGGGAACTAAAGCACATCCTCCACGTCGAGTCTGGAAGATCCACAGGGTCGGTCACAGGCAATCTGGGAACAATCCAGGGTCGGTCATGCCAACCGTAGCAAGTACCAGAAAGGAAGGCTCAAGGACGGGCAAAGAAAAGCCAGCAGGATAAAGTATGACAGGAATAACATATAAAAATAGTAAATGAGGGTAGGAACGTGCGGTACCAACGTACGGTAGCAAACCATAACTAATGTAGCTAAATAACCAATAATCATCACATTCTCCCTAACATCCAATAATACCTGCATCGCCAACTGGAAATCGATATCAGTCGACTGGGCAAGCAACAAGCCAAACAATTTAGAAGAATAAGCGGCCACTCAAAATGCCTACGGCTCTCTATGTGGAGGTTGGGTTACCCCAACAATGCAAGTATGGGAATCCTCAGATCGTGCCGTCCCAGCAGGGCTAGCGGGGCCAAGTATAGCTAGACAAGATAAGCACCAATCTCTCGTAAGGCCACCGTACGAGCAAGAGAAGTACATAGTACATAAGTAGTAGCCGGATCTAGCCGTCCGCTAGTGCAAATGGTAACAACATCCGTGGCGGCCAGCCTGCAAATCATGACTAATGTTTGTATTAAGGCTAGTATTGCACGATCTCGGAATTTCGTTCTCTCCCAATGCTTCTACCATTTTAAGTTGCCTAGATTATCCATACATTTATCCGGAATCACATGCCGGGGTCACACGATCATCCTCCTAGAGGTCGTACCTCAGTACGGGAACGCTAAGTAAGAATCAACATCGGCACCTATAGTCCCAGTTGTGATTCAACTGTAGCGTAATGCACAAGCAATCAATCAATCCTGATCCACGCTAAGACTATAGTCCAACTACCAGGGTACCCGTACAGGTAATCATATCATATAGCTAGAATATCAGGATGGCATCGCAATGCCATATAATCATGGAAGTAGCACCTCAAAGTGCCCGTAGACAAGGGGCACCGTAGTGCTAAATCAGGGCCAGTACCTCAAAGGGTAAGCTGGACTTATAGCACGGGTACAAGTAGTCTTTTCAAGAACAAGGACAAATCTGTCAACCATATGAAATTATCTGCCCACATCGTGGCATGGATATCAGGTCAAGTACAAAATCAGAATCTCTACCACAATATCATCTCAAACATATATGGGAGCCTACAGCTCCAATCATCAAGTCGGTCCATCCACCAGATCAATCTAGCAAGAGTCTTCCATCCATGATGGAGTGAATATCACATCAAGAAAAACAATCACAAAATACCAACTCATCACCATAACAATGCTAAGCCCTCTGGCTCACAAGAATCCCCTGAATCGATGATCACAAGCTATCGGCAAACAAGTCTGACTACTACCAAGATATAGCAAACAAACCAAGTTTTGGGTGCTTAGGAAGTCGAGTAAAAATTATATAATAATACACTCGATATTCTCCTCGTTCCGCGAAATGTTCGCGATCCTCAAAATCCAAGAATCTACATAATCATGTCCGATCGAATTGGAACATCATCAAAAGAAATAGCAACACTCTCCAAGAGTCCACGTGAGTCTATCAATCAATATTCTCGAGATCATACTCTCCATAATACTCAATCCTCATACATATCCCAAAATCACAAATCTCGATGCATAGGACAACTATCAGTCCTAACTGGCTAGACTAGGATAACTCCTAGAATGAATAATCAGGGGATAAGAATATATTAATTAAATGCCGTCGAAAAAGTGGCGAGGATTGCATGAACCGCTCTGGAGCAGTTTCATAATCCTTAAACCAAACAAGGACCAGGGTTGCAGACCGTCTCCCGGGTGGAACTACGCTCCTTACGCTATCCGACGGATAAGACAGGTCAAGAATTAGACGACTAATCTAGTCAAGAGTCTACCTAGCAAGTACGAAAATCAGACCACTATATCCAAAATAAGTAAGCACGAGTCTAGATTACCAAACCAAAGGAATGGTTCTGCCTAATTCTTCGAACCAAATTCCCGATCGGGAATTCTGGAAAAATTCGGCAGAGTCTCCTTTGTATTCTGGACGGGAGCTCCCAGCAAATTGGGGCTAAACCCACTCGACGCAACCCGCCGCAGAATCGCAGGCTGAGAACACTAAGTCTCAGCTTCCAGCAGCGCTATCATGCGTACTGGAAAACAAACCATAGCCGAGAATACTAAGTCTCGGCCTCCAGCAGCACTATGATGCGTACGGGGCACCAAGCCAATACATGCAACAAGAATCGCCACGCAGGGCGCACCAAGACCTACAATCACAATCCAAGCCACAAGCAAAGTCATGAAAATAGTTAGCCAAGTCGTTGCCCGACAGCGAGTCGGACCCGGGGCATATGGGGACAATCCATACTCGTGAGTCGTGCTCGTGTCCTCGGAGGTGTGGATGACCCGTCCGAGTTGTCCGATACGATCGTAAACCGGTATCAAACCCAGCTATCCTAAGTTATCCTCATTGCAGTTCTACAACTAAGCTACACTAATCATGGTTATACATTTACAGTTATAATTAATTAAATACAATAAATCCAGGAGAGAGGACAAGAGCCGTCGATGAGCAAGGGGTACTTGCCTAGAGGGCTCGGCTAGGTAAGCAAGTATTCGGCAATCGGGATCCAGGCTAGCACGTCCATCGAGGTCCTCAGAACACATAATAAACAATCATTAGAATTAAATAATAAAATAACAACAAGAAGCATGGAGGATGGCAGGAGGCTATATCGTGCGGGTCCCGCAAGCAGCACAGGGATCTGGTACAGAAACTGAGGCACGCGGACCGATACGGGCACACAACTCGAGATGTGCACGTACATCGAGATGCGCACGAGAATCGAGATGACTCAAAGATTGAGATGAACAGGAGACGTGCACGAAAATCAAGACGATCCAAGGTCCAAGGAGAACATAAATCGATGCGACACACAAATCGATGTGTGCACGCAAATCGATACGGTGCAGAGTCCAATGCGGCACACAACCGAGGCAGCACGCAAAATGATACAGGCATGCAAACCGATGTGGCACAAAAATCGAGAGGCACAAAGGCCAAAACACGAAAAACGAGGCAACACGCAAACCAATGGGGTACGGTGCCCGAGGCAGCGCGGGGATCGAGGCGTCCCACTGCCCGAGGCAACACGCGAATCTTGGTGCACAAAAACTAAGGCTGTACATAATTCGAGGTACACATGTTTCGAGAAATACGAAGAACAAGAGTCTGCTGCTCGAACTATACGAGGCAGCGCACTGATCAAGACAGCGCGTACACCGAGGATGGCACAGAACACGAGGGCACACATAACAAGGCTGAACGCGGATCGAGGTGACACAAAACTCGAGCAGCGCGGGGCCCAAGGCGTCCTGCTGCTCGAGGCAGCGTGCCCCTAGATGCACACAGAACAAGGAAGAGGAGAGAGGAGTGTTCGGGTCGTCGCCGGCAGGCTCGAGCCAGGTCGGCATGGAGGATCTCGGCCAAACGAGTCGAGCTCCTAGCCGCGGAGGAAGGACGACAGCAGTAGGCGGTTGCCGAAGAAGAATAAGGGGAGAAACGATGGCGAGGGGGGCACTCATCGATGGGGAAAGGAGGCGACGCCGACGGTCGGCCGAGGAAGCTCGCGGCAGCGCTGGGGAAGAAGAGAAGGAAAGGCCGGGAAGATGGCGGCCGACGGAGATGGGGGCGGCCATGGAGGCTGTAGCTGCGGTGGTGGAGGCCAGAGATGGAGGCGATGGAGACGATGGTACTGGTGGCGCTCAGGGAGGATGGCGGAGAAAGGGGGCTGTGGTGGTGGTGTCTGATGGCAGTGGCGGTGACTGATGGCAGTAGTGGCGGTGACTGATGGCAGTGGCGGTAGTGGTGACTGATGGCAGTGGCGGTGGCGGTGACTGATGACAGTGGCGATGGTGGTGACTGATGGCAGTGGCGGTTGCGGCTCGAAGAAGAGGGAAATGCGGAAGCGACGGGGAGTGGTGGTGGTGGTCGCCGGCGGCCATGGGAGAGGAGAAGGGAGCTTGGGAGAGAGAGCCAGAGAGATGGAGAGAGTGTGGGGAGAGGGTGTTCTCCAGTGAGGGTAAGAGAAAGAGAGGTGAGCGAGAGAGAGAGAGAGTGGTAGAAAAATGGAGGGGGAGGCTGGTCTTCCAGCACATGAGATAGAGAGAGAGAGTTAAGAGAGAGGGGAAGTGAGAGATGAGAGTGAGTGAAAGTGATGGGATGGGTTAGGTAATGGGAGGGGTAGGGTTAGGTATAGGAATATAAAATAATAATGATAATAAAATGATAATAACAATAGTGGCAAGAATAATAATGTGGATAAAATTCACCCTCAAAAAAATATCAATAAAATTTTAACAATACCCAAATTTAAATTTCCCAAAAAATACAAAATACAGCCAGATACCTATTTCAAAAAAGGGATTTGACATCCTACCCACCTTACAAAAATTTCATCCTCGAAATTTCAAAATTATCAAAATAGGGTTTTCAAAACTAGTACATATATATATGCCAGGAAAACTCTACCCACCTTACAGAAATCAAGTAATACAACAAGAAATGAACAAAATCTCAATATGAAAACATCAAGAAGAACAATGTCTAGCTACACAAATTAACTCTCTGGGTAAATCCATAATACCAAGGAATCTCAAAAATCAAAATCTCATATGCACGAAATAGCCCCATAAATCAAAACAAAGTACGAAATATCGAAAACCTGGAATCCCTACTGCATGAAAATCCACAAAATCATAAAATAAAGGATATATGTCTCAAACCGACGACCGTAGTTTCCGAATATCCAAAAAATGTATGTCATAATCATTACTTGCCACGCCATCCGGAATGGCTGCAAAAGATGCATCAGGGTACTATAATCGAGCGGCTGTAACTTTCGTTACCACGCCGTCAATGTACACTAGGGTCACCCGGTTACTCTTGACAAATACCCAAAACAAATCAAATCCATATCCAAAATATCCAATTCACTAAAATCATGAAATCCCTAACAATATAACGAGAGTCCTAGAAAATAATCAAAATCCAAATACAGGTGAATCGTAACACACATCCAAAAATATTTTCAATAATAACCACAAGATAGCTTTTCTAGGAAAATACTTCATATCCGTAGGAAATACTCCAAATAAAGGATCCATATCAAAACATAATGTATAAAAGGTATATCTATAATCAAAATAATATCTGAAACAGATAATCATGAGTGAAGAACTATCCGGAATCAAGGGAGCATAATTGATACGAGAATATCCCTTGGATACTCAACAATGTTAAATATCTAATCTCAGAGTCCTGATGAAATCTTTATTCCATGGCAGTCAAGCCAACGCTCGAAGAGGGCGATAATGATACTAAGTCAACACGAAGTCAACGCATGAAATAGATAACAGGAAATCAAACAAGGCAAAATACCGGTAGAGAGTACAGAACCCAAGATAAATAATCATATAACCCAAATGATGGAGATAAGATAACATCTCATCAAATAAGGTGATCGACATGACCAACTATAGGATCATAGCAATCAAACAAGGATCAGAGGTAGATAACACGAATAAGACATGGCCAAGCAAGATAGGTCTAAGTAGAGATGAGGACCAGTTCATAGGTTCAAGGGAGCGAAGGACAAGTGTAACAAGTGGGAATACCAAGGAATAGTGGACTGAGATCAATAATCATATGATACCCAACAAAATCTCAAAACGAGACCAGCATGGGCCACCACTAAAATTGTATCACGCTCCAGTACCAAAATACGGGGACGGACGTCGGCCAGCTACACCGTATAAGGTACGAATACGTTATATAGCGATAATGGCTGTCAATCTTGCTGGGTATCCTAGCATGCAAGTATCTATGGCCTAAATCCGATCTCATATCCACAGGCAATAACAATAAAATACTGAACAAGAAAGAGAATCATATGGAAAGCAGGAAATACTCATATGATAATCAGGAAATCTATAGTACAGGATAATAATGTAGATGAGTATACCTTCCCACAGTTCCTAGCATGGTCGGGAACTGAAGCACATCCTCCAAGTCGAGTCTAGAAGATCCATAGGATTGGTCACAGGCAATCTGGGAACAATCCAGGGTTGGTTAGGCCAACCGTAGCAAGTACCAGAAAGAAAGGCTCAAGGACGGGCGAAGAAAAGCCAACAAAATAAAGTATGACAGGAATATCATATAAAAACAGTAAATGAGGGTAGGATCATGCGGTACCAACGCACGGTAGCAAACCATAACTAATGTAGCTAAATAACCAACAATCATCACATTCTCCCTAACATCCAATAATACCTGCATCGCCAACTGGAACTCGATATCAGTCGACTGGGCAAGCAACAAGCCAAATAATTTAGAAGAATAAACGGCCACTCAAAATGCCTACGGCTCCCTATGTGGAGGTTGGGTTACACCAACAATGAAAATATGGGAATCCTCAGATCGTGTCGTCCCAGCAGGGCTAGCGGGGCCAAGTATAGCTAGATAAGATAAGCACCGATCCCTCGTAAGGCCACCGTACGAGCAAGAGAAGTACATAGTACATAAGTAGTAGCCGGATCTAGCCGTCCGCTAGTGCGAATGGTAACAACATCCGTGGCGGCCAGCCTGCAAATTATGGCTAATGTCTGTATTAACGCTAGTATTGCACGATCTCGGAATTCTGTTCCCTACCAATGTTTCTACCATTTTAAGTTGCCTAGATAATCCATACATTTATCCGGAATCACATGTCGTGGTCACACGATCATCATCCTAGATGTCGTACCTTAGTACGAGAATGCTAAGTAAGAATCAACCTCGGCACCTATAGTCCCAGTTGTGATTCATCTGTAGCATAATGCACAAGTAATCAATCAATCATGATCAACGCTAAGACTATAGTCCAACTACCAGGGTACCCATGCAGGTATTCATATCATATAGCTAGAATATCAGGATGGCATCGCAATGCCATATAATCATGGAAGTAGCACCTCAAAGTGCCCATAGACAAGGGGTACTGCAGTACAAAATCAGGGCCAGTACCTCAAAGGGTAAGCTGGACCACCACTAAAATCTACTTAATTGGCGACGTAAATTTAGCGACGTTACAAATATATCACTAAATTGTGGACATTAGTGACGTATAAACGAAATATCGGTAACCGTCGCTACTAGCTACGCAAATAGCGACATGACAACGACGTATACTAGTTACGTGGGCTAGTCATCGCAAAACGTCGCTATAACGTCGCTAATTGTGACTGATTTAGCGACGTTAATAATAACGTCGCTAAATTTCCAACTAAATTAAATTTCTGATTCATTTTCCCCCATCCATTTTGCTCTCTCACTCTCTTCCTTCGGTGCTCTTGCTCTCACTCTCTCCGTCGCTCTCGCTCTTACTCTCTCCGGCGACTCTCTTCTGGTACGTGACTCCCTCTCTCTCTCTCTATTTGTTGTTAGTGGTTGGGGGGTGTTGGTGGCTCGGAGGAAGGAGAAGGGGGGTACGGGTGGTTGGGGGTGAGGAATGGTTGGGGGGTGGCTGGGAGGGTAGGACAGGGGGGTGAGGAGGGGGACTGGGGGAAGGGGAGGGTTAGGGTTCGGGTTAGGGGGTGAGGGAAGGAGGGGTTGAGGGCGGCTGGAGGGTGAAGGTGGAGGGGGGGCTTGGGAGGGAAGGGGGGATGGTGGGGGAGGGGTTGGGGATATGGTTCGGGTTAGGTTTAGGGATGGTGTAGGGGTTGGGAGGGCTGGAAAGGGGGGCTGGTGGGGGAGGGGTTAGGGATAGGGTTCGGGTTAGGGTTAGGGGTGGTGTAGGGGGGAGGGGAGGGGGAGGGGTATGGGGAGGCTGGGTTAGGGGCACCGATAGTGCCAAAAAAACTGATAATTTAGTAATAGTTATTTGTTTTCCGACACCGAAAAATGTGATACTCTGATTCAAAACCACGTACCGATAGTGCCGATATTTATAACACGTAGTTTTGTTGGTTGGTTAATTTATAACACGATAGTGCCGATATTTGTAACACGTACCGATAGTGCCGATATTTGTAACATGTAGTTTCCTTGATCCCGATACTCATAGGAATGGTCCCGAGTCACGACCGTAGTATGTAGTATATTCGTTTTAGTTTGTAGTATATTCATTTTAGTTTTGAAGTTTATTCGTTTTAGTATATAGTATGTAGTAGGAATGGTCCCGACTCATAGGAATAGTCCCGAGTCACGGCCGTAGTATGTAGTATGTAGCATATTCGTTTTAGTTTTAAAATTCATTCATATTTGCAGATATTTAGAAATGGCTATATCCATGTATCTGCTAGACCGTTCGTGGATGTACAACCGTATTCAAGATGACAGGTGCGGTGTGCGAGATGAATACATCGCCGGAGTAAAACAATTCCTCCAATTCGTGAAGGCGTTTCCTCAATCCATGGACGGCATGGACATTAAGTGCCCGTATGCAAAATGTCGGAACATGAAGTTTTAACCAGAATTGGATGTGACGTATCATTTATACACAAAAAAATTTCTTCTGAATTACTACCAATGGACCACACACGGAGAGCTTGTACCTTTAGCATTCCAAGCAGAGCCTTATGTGGAGCCTTTTGTGGAGCCTTATATGAATGTCCATAACCGAACTGGTGTCGACAACGAGTACGTGAACATGGTCTTCGACACTGCGGGGCCTAGTTTTGATCCATACAATCGTGACGCAGCTGAGGAGGCACCGAATGCCGATGTCGCAAAGTTCATGGAGTTGCTGGAGAATGAAAGGACTCCTTTATACCCTGGTTGTGAGGACCATTCACCGTTAGAGGTGATCACTCGGCTCTTGAGCATAAAGTCTGACTTTAATATGTCCCAAGAATGCTACAATAGAGTGCACAAGTTGATTACCGATATCTTGTTGGAGGGTGCCAAGTTACCGAAAGACTTCTACCGCTCTAAGAGGATGGTGAGATCTCTCTGGATGGGATACAACAAGATCGATTGCTGTCAGAACGGATGCATGCTTTACTACAAAGATAACAAGGATGCAGAAGTGTGCAGATTCTGTGGTACTGATCGCTACAAGCCAGCTGCTGCAGGCAAGTCTAGAAGACCAACTGCTTCAATGACTACTTGCCATTGACGCCGCGATTGCAGAGATTGTTCATGGTGAAAGAGACTGCCAAAAATATGAGTTGGCACAAGCGACAACAGACCGAAGAAGTGTTAGATGACCCATCTGATGGAGAAGCATGGAAGCACTTCGATCGAGCATATCCTAACTTCACTTCTGATGCGCTTAATGTAAGGTTGGGGCTCTGCTCTGATGGTTTCACCCCATTTGGTCTTTTAGGCTCCCAATATTCATGCTGGCCAGTAATCCTCACTCCGTACAACCTACCGCCTTGGATGTGCTTGAAGACACATTATATGTTCTTAACTATTATCATCCCCGGTCCGAACAACCCGAAGAGGAACATCGACGTGTACTTACAGTCGTTAATAGATGAGCTGAAGCAGCTATGGGAAACAGGAGCGTACACGTATGATGCTTTAAAAAAACAGAATTTTCAGATGCGGGCAGCACTAATGTGAACAATCAACGACTTTTCCGGCTTATGGAATATTATCTGGATGGAGCACTCATGGTCGGCTTTTATGTTCGTATTGCATGGACCGCACTAAGGCATTTTGTTTGAGACACGTAGGAAAGCCATGCTTCTTTGATTGTCACCGGCAGTTCTTGCCGAAAGACCATCCGTACCGTAGGCTGCATTCCGTACCGGAGCTATGGAGAAGGGCGATCCACTGCCAATGTGGTCCGGAGAGGACATATGGGAGCAAGTAAAAGAAATCTCAAGTGCTATTGAAGATCCTATAACGAGCAGCCGTTGCGAGGGATTTGGCAAAGATCATAACTGGACCAAAAGAAGTATATTCTAGGATCTGCCATATTGGAGCACAAATCTGATTAGACATAACCTTGACGTCATGCATATCGAGAAGAACGTGTTTGATAACATAATTAATACTGTAATAGACGTCAAAGGAAAGACAAAAGACAATCAAAAGGCTAGATTGGACTTAGCCGAAATATGCAGATGCCCTACATTGCACATGATAGACAACAGGAAGGGAAAGCTTTTGCGGCCTAAGGCAATCTACTTGCTGGACAAGAAGAACAAAGTGAGACTTTGTAGATGGATCCAGGACTTGAACTTTTCGGACGGATACATTTCCAATCTAAGAAGATGTGTCGACATAAAGGAGTGTAAACTGACTGGAATGAAGAGCCACGATTGCCACGTATTCATGGAGAGGTTAATTACTGTTGCATTTTGAGAATTATTACCGTCGGTAGTCTGGGATCCATTAACAGAGCTTAGCATATTCTTCAGAGATCTTTGTTCTTGCAAGTTGCTCGTCGATCGTTTAGAGAAGCAAGAGAAGGACATTGTGGTAACACTTTGCAAACTTGAGAGAGTTTTTCCTCCTGTATTCTTCGACTCAGTAGAGCATTTACCGATTCATCTTATCCATGAGGCTCTTATTGCTGGACCTGTCGGTTATCGTTGGATGTACCCGTTTGAGCGACAGTTGAACCACCTCAAGAGGAAGGTAAAAAATAAGGCATGGGTGGAGGGTTCTATTTGTGAAGAATATGTCCTTGAGGAGATTTCAAACTTATGTTCCATGTATTTTCAGCCTCATCTTGCTACAAATAGAACAAAGGCTCCCAGAAATGATGACGGCTATGAAGTTGGTATTGAGGCAAAGCTGAAAGTATTTACTGTCTACGGAAAACCATCTAGTAAAATGAAAAAAAGATATCTAAATGACGACGAGGTTAGCGCTGCAATGTTATATGTATTGCTCAACTACGACGAAGAAGAAGTGGACAAGCTAGAGGGGTAAGTAAAATTATTTCACGTGCTTCGTTGCTTCTGAATATAACTAATATACCTATGCTTCGTTGCTTTCCAGCATGTTTAAGGATGAGGTAACGTCCAATAATCCGTACGCAACCGAGGAGGAAGTAGAACGGCAAATGAGACTTCATTTTTCTTTTTGGTTAAGAGCATATCTACGGACGTAGTCACAATTTACTTTTTCTGTACATTTATACTTGTACATAATAATTAAGTTAGCATCGTTTCTATGGTATTTAGGTTGATCGTCCGTAGGCAATCCTTGAGAATGAGTATATTAAAACTCTAGCCAAGGGGCCAATTTATCAAGTGAAGATCTGGCTAAGTTACTGTGTAAATGGTTTCAGGTTTAAGTCAACAAATGCTCGAATAAGAGACGACTTCTTGGATTTGGATTCTACGAAGAATAGCTGTTTGTGCATAAAATCTTCAAACTACAAAGACGTCGACCCATGCAATGACTTCTTTGGCGTCTTACGGGAGATTGTGGAATTGACATACAATTATACTATAGAACCTTGTAAGATCGTCTTGTTCAAATGTGACTGGTTCGATCCGATCCAGGGTCGAGGTTGGAGAGTTGACAAACATGGTCTTGTTGACATAAATTATCGCCGTCGATATCAAGCTTATGAGCCGTTTGTTCTAGCAAGCCAGGCTCAGCTAGTTTACTTTACCAGCTATCCAAAACGAAGAGCCGGGAGATCAGATTGGTGGGCATTCTGTAAGACTAAAGCTCGAAATACCTTCGATGTCGACGAGATAGCTTATCAGGAAGACGAACTACCTTTTATTACTGATATTATTGATGTAGACTCAACGAAAGTTCTTCATGACATGTTTCATCAATTAAAAGAGGTAGAAGTATCAGAAGAGGAAGAGAAAGTTGATAGAAGTGAAAAGGAAGAGGAAGAGGAAGAGGAAGAGGAAGAGGAAGCGGAAGAGGAATCGGAACAAGATGAATTTTCAGAAGAGGATTGAATATGTTTAATTTTCAGATGTAGTATGGTTTACTTTTATTTTTTCAGATGTAGTATGGTTTACTTTTGTTTTAGCAACGTTAATAAGCGACGTTTTCAGATGTAGTATGGTTTACTTAGCGACGTTCCCTGGCTGTAGTATGGTACACTTTTATTTTTTTAAGATGCAGTATGGTATACTTCTGTATTTTTCAGATATGGCTCCACGTGGATCATTTGGTTCCGGTGTTGGTGGAAGTCGACGACCCCGATCGTCTCCATCTACCACTCCTACCGAATCCTCATCCCTCCGCTCTCCACCATAGACTAGCGGTCTAGTCGCCGGCAGTGCCTCCATACTCGGCTCTAGCAGTTCGAGGGCCTTCTTCTTCTATGCAGCCAGAACCGTCGAGTATTCCAGAGGTCGACCCCACTATTGAGGAACAGGCCGAGGCCGAGGCCTACGTTGTGGTCGAGGGCGATGGCGAGGCCCACGTCGACTGCGAGGGCGAGGCCGAGACCGAGGGACAGGCTGCGAGCAGGGGCAGGGGGCGGGGCAGGGGCATAGTGCAGCTCCCACTTGAGACGGATCCTCCGTATCGCCCGAAAGGGTATCTGAGGTTGGAGATTTGGGCCTGTACTCGGACCAGGCGGTAAGTAAAATTGTTGCATTTAATGTGTTTAAATTTATTATAAACTTGTTTAATAAATTTTAATTTTTATTTTACAGGTATTATTCCTCCTCCGCACACTGGTCGCTGGGTACATTCCTGCGACAGAACTACGGGGGGCCTGGATCAACTGGAGGGATGTCCCGGCCGACAGGAAGGCCTTCTGGTTTGAGCACTTTTCGGTACGTAAAAGTTTATTTTCTTTTAACATTTAGTATGTTATGTTATAATTTATGTACTTCTATAATTTTTCAGTGGACTTACTTCTTCCCTCCCCACCGTGCTGTTGCTGTCGAGGCTATATTTTCCGGCATCGCCAGCAAGCTCATTAGGGACGCGATCGTCGACCAAAAGGATCGCGACCGCCGGAGAGAGCCTATTCAGGGTTGGATCTCTGCCGCCGACTGGGCGGTAATGAAGAGGAGATTCGAGGAGGAAGCCTACAAGGAGAAGTCCGCGAAGTCTGAAAGAGCGCGATAGGCGGGGTCGCCGTGGTGTGGTGGATCAAGGTCCATCATAGATTTCTTCACCCATATGGTACGTATCTCGCCGTATACCCATAATTAATACTTTATAGTAATATATTTCTTTCAACTTAACTGACAAATTATATAATAATTTTGTAACAGGTTGAATCGGGAGAAGACCCGAATATGGTGACCTTGTTCTTCGCCACGCACAAGAAGAGGGAGTGGTTCGTAGACAACAAGGCCCGGGACACCTACGTAAGTTTTACTTAATGCTAGTTCATTTATATTAATTTTTAGTTACGTAGATAATTTATATAGATGTTATTTCTAGGTCGAGTTTTAGAAGTTTTACTTAATGCTAGTGCATTAGTATTAATTTTTAGCGACCACGTGAGAATTCATATAGATGTTATTTCTAGGCCGAGTTTTTGAGGCTTAGGGACGCCGGGCCGACACGGTCAGAGGAGGCTGGTGCTAGCACTTCCCAGCAGCCCCCGGACGTCGCAGCTCAGTCAGATGACGAGCTGTGGATGAGGGCCGTTGGTGGCATGCATAGGGGTACGTACTATGGTACGGGCTCCTATGGTGCCTTCATTGCATCACAGGCCTCTGCGACCGCCACTAGTGTGCCCGACCCCGTACATACTGAGGAGTCGCTCCGCCAGTAGCAGAGTGACATCCTTGCGCAGATCGCAGCTCTGCATGACGAGATGCTGGAGAGGATGGGGGCGCCGCATACAGATGATTCTGCGCTCATCTCACGCTTTGAGAGGCTGGAGGAGACTAAGGAGGCGCTGCAACAGATGACCCGTGCTACGCAGGAGGCTACGCAGCGGTTGGTCGAGCAGATACAGCATTTCCAGGAGATGGCAGTGGAGCGACCGTCTGCTGGTATGCCGGGAGCATCGTCTACATCCGACGGTGCACGGAAGGACATGCTCGTCCACCTGTTGTCACCGAAGGAGTATTAGACGATCCTGACGCTGCGACGACAGTCATCTGGTGGCGCACCTCGTCTAGCACCGGGTCCAGCTCCAGGCGATCAGTAGTTTTGTTTTTGCATTTTGGACTGTACTATATTTTTTACTTTGTACGTATTTAGGGATATTCAGTTTTTTCGTTGAGGATATTGGATTTGTACGTGTTTGCGGATATTAATTTGGTTTGTTCAGGATATTATATATTGACATTGTTTGTTGCGGATAGTATTTTTTATATATTTTTGTATATTCTGGAATGTATTGTGCGTGCCGGTGTTGAGTGTTCTACCGAGGGGGTCCGCGAACCCAGGGATTGGATTCTGTATTTTGTATTTTGTATTCTGTATTTTGGCTCAGGCTCCAGCTCCATTTGCATTCTTGAACCTATTTTTTTCATATTTTTTTACCTTAGCGACATTGTTAGCGACGTTATTATTCGTCGCGAAATTTTAGCGACGTTAGTAGATGTCGCTAAAAGCGTCGCTAAATGCTGACGTGGCACCACGTGGCACCATAATCTGATGTCAGCTCGTCGTCGCCAAAACATTACAAGAGTGTCGCTAAACGGCGACCACACGACAACGTCGCCTTATACGTCGCTAATTAGCGACAACGATCAAACTTCGCAAATAACGTCGCTACTTAGCGACATTAATAACGTCGTCCTAGCGACGTTTTGCGACGTTTTATCGTTTAGCGACACATTTTTTCGTTGTTTTCAAAATGTCGCCCAAAACGTCGCTAAATACACTTAGCGACGCTTTCATCGAGTTTAGCGACGTAATGTAACGTCGCTAATCTGATAAATTTTTGTAGTGGACTTATAGCACGGGTACAAGTAGTCATGTCAAGAACAAGGACAAATCTGTCAACCACATGAAATCATCTGCCCACATCGTGGCATGGATATTAGGTCAAGTACAAAATCAGAATCTCTACCACAATATCATCTCAAACATATATTGGAGCCTACAGCTCCAATCATCAAGTCGGTCCATCCACAGATCAATCTAGCAAGAGTCTACCATCCATGATGGAGTGAATATCACGTCAAGAAAAACAATCACTAAATACCAAGCTCATCACCATAACAATGCTAGGCCCTCTGGCTCACAAGAATCCCCTGAATCGATGAGTAGTAGCCGGATCTAGCCGTCCGCTAGTGCGAATGGTAACAACATCCGTGGCGGCCAGCCTGCAAATCATGACTAATGTCTGTATTAAGGCTAGTATTGCACGATCTCAGAATTTTGTTCCCTCCTAATGCTTCTACCATTTTAAGTTGCCTAGATTATCCATATATTTATCATGAATCACATGCCGTGGTCACACGATCATCCTCCTAGATGTCGTACCTCAGTACGGGAACGCTAAGTAAGAATCAATATCGGTACCTATAGTCCCAGTTGTGATTCATCTGTAGCGTAATGCACAAGCAATCAATCAATCCTGATCCACGCTAAGACTATAGTCCAACTACCAGGGTACCCGTGCAGGTAATCATATCATATAGCTAGAATATCAGGATGGCATCGCAATGCCATATAATCATAGAAGTAGCACCTTAAAGTGCCCGTAGACAAGGGGCACTGTAGTGCAAAATCAGGGCCAGTACCTCAAAGGGTAAGCTGGACTTATAGCACGGGTACAAGTAGTCATGTCAAGAACAAGGACAAATCTGTCAACCACATGAAATCATCTGCCCACATCGTGGCATGGATATCAGGTCAAGTACAAAATTAGAATCTCTACCACAATATTATCTCAAACATATATGGGAGCCTACAGCTCCAATCATCAAGTCGGTCCATCCACCAGATCAATCTAGCAAGAGTCTTCCATCCATGATGGAGTGAATATCACATCAAGAAAAGCAATCACCAAATACCAAGCTCATCACCATAACAATGCTAGGCCCTCTGGCTCACAAGAATCCCCTGAATCGATGATCACAAGCTATCGACAAACAAGTCTCACTACTACCAAGATATAGCAAACAAACCAGGTTTTGGGCACTTGGGAAGTCGAGTAAAAATCATATAATAATATCCTTGATATTCTCCTCATTTTGCGAAATGTTTACAATCCTCAAAATCCAAGAATCTACATAATCATGTCTGATCGAATTAGAACATCATCAAAAGAAATAACAACACTCTCCAAGAGTTCACGTGAGTCTATCAATCAATATTCTCAGACCATACTCTCCATAATACTCAATCCTCAGACATATCCCAAAATCACAAATCTCGATACATAGGACAACTATCAGTCCTAACTGGCTAGACTAGGATAACTCCTAGAATGAATAGTCAGGGGATAAGAATATATATTAATTAAATGTCGCCGAAAAAGTGGCAAGGATTGCATGAACTGCTCTGGAGCAGATCCACAACCCTTAAACCAAACAAGGACCAGGGTTGTAGACCGTCTCCCGGGTGGAACTGTGCTCCTTACGCTATCCGACGGACAAGACAGGTCAAGAACTAGGCGACTAATCTAGTCAAGAGTCTACCTAGCAAGTACGGGAATCAGACCACTATATCCAAAACAAGTAAGCACGAGTCTAGATTACCAAACCAAAGGAATGGTTCTGCCTAATTCTTCGAACCAAATTTCCGACCGGGAATTCTGGAAAAATTCGGCAGAGTCTCCTTTGTATTCTGGACGGGAGCTCCCAGCGAATTGGGGCTAAATCTACTCGACATAACCTGCCGCACAATCGCAGGCTGAGAACACTAAGTCTCAGCTTCCAGCAATGCTACCATGCGTACTGGAAAACAAACCATAGCCGAGAACACTAAGTTTCGGCCTCAAGCAGCACTATAATGCGTACTGGGCGCCAAGCCAATACATACAACAAGAATCGCCATGCAGGACGTACCAAGACCCACAGTCACAATCCAAGCCACAAGCAGAGTCATGGAAACAGTTAGCCAAGCCGTTACCCGACCGCGAGTCAGACCGGGGGGCATATGGGGACAATCCATACTCGTGAGTCGTACTCGTGTCCTTGGAGGTATGGATGACCCGTCAGAGTTGTCCGATACGGTCGTAAACAGGTATCGAACCCAGCTATCCTAAGTTATCCTCATGGCAGTTCTACTGCTAAGCTACACTAATCATGGTTATACATTTACAGTTATAATTAACTAAATATAATAAATCTAGGAGAGAGGACAAGAGCCGTTGATGAGCAAGGGGTACTTGCCTAGAGGGCTCGGCTAGGTAAGCAAGTCTTCGGCGATCAGGATCCAGGCTAGCACGTCCATCGAGGTCCTCAGATCATTAGAATTAAATAATAAAATAATAACAGGAAGCACGGAGGATGGCAGGAGGCTATACCGTGCGGGTCCTGCAAGCAGCACAGGGATCTGGCACGGAACCTGAGGCACGCAGACCGATATAGGCACTTAACCCGAGACATGTACGTATATCAAGATGCACACAAGAATCGAGATAACTCGAAGATCGAGATGAACAGGAGACATGTACGTAAATCGAGACGACCTAAGGTCCAAGGAGCACATAAATTGATGCAACACACAAATCGATGTGTACACGTAAATCGATACAGTGTAGAGTCCAATGCGACACACAACCGAGGCGGCACGCAAATTGATACGGGCACGCAAATCGATGTGGCACAAAAATTGAGAGGCACAAGGCCAGACACGAGAAATAAGGCGACACACAACCAATGGGGCACGGTGTCCGAGGCAGCACGGGGCTCGAGGTGTTCCGCTGCCCGAGGCAACACGCAAATCTTGGTACACAAAAATTGAGACTGTACATAATTTGAGGTACACGTGTTCCGAGAAACACGAAGAACGAAAGTACGCTGCTCGAGGCAGCACACTGCACAAGGCAGCGCACTGATCAAGGCAGCGCGCGCACCGAAGATGGCACAGAACACGAGGGCACACATAACAAGGCTGAACACGGATCGAGGTGACATAAAACTCGAGCAACGCGGGGCCCAAGGCGTCCCGCTGCTCAAGGCAGTGTGCCCCTAGACTCACACAGAACAAGGAAGAGGAGAGAGGAGTGTTCGGGTCGTCGCCGACAGGCTCGAGCCAGGTTGGGATGGAGGATCTTGGCCAGACGAGTCGAGCTCCTAGCCACGGAGGAAGAACGAAAGAAGTAGGCGGTTGCCGAAGAAGAATAAGGGGAGAAACGGTGGCGAGGGGGGCATTCGTCGATGGGGAAAGCAGGCGACGCCAGCGGTCGGCCGAGGAAGCTCGCGGCGGTACTGGGGAAGAGGAGAAGGGAAGGCAGGGAGATGGCGGCCGACGGAGATAGGGGCGGCCATGGAAGCGGTGGCTGCAGTGGTGGAGGCCAGAGATGGAGGCGGTGGAGACGATGGCGCTGGCGGCGCTCAGGGGGGACAACGGAGAAAGGGGGCAGTGGTCGTGGTGACTGATGGCAGTGGCGGTGGCGATGACTGATTGCAGTGGCGGTGGCGATGACTGATGGCAGTGGTGGTGGTGGTGACTGATGGCAGTGGCGGTGGCGGTGACTGATGGCAGTGGCGGTGATGGTGACTGATGGCAGTGGCGGTTGCGGCTCAGAGAAGAGGAAAAGGTGGAGGCGACGGAGAGTGGTGGTGGTGGTCATCGAAGGCCATGGGAGAGGAGAAGGGAGTTGGGAGAGAGAGCCAGATAGATGGAGAGAGTGTGGGGATAGGGTATTCTCCAGTAAGGGGAAGAGAAAGAGAGGTGAACGAGAGAGAGAGAGTGGTAGAAAAAGGGAGGAGGAGGCTGGTCTTCCAGCACAGGAGAGGGAGAGAGTTAAGAGAGAGGGAAAGTGAGAGATGGGAGTGATGGAATAGGTTAGGTAATGGGACGGGTAGGGTTAGGTATAGGAATATAAAATAATAATTATAATAAAATGATAATAACAATAGTGGCAAGAATAATAATGTGAATAAAATTCACCCTCAAGAAAATATCAATAAAATTTTAACAATATCCAAATTTAAATTTCCCAAAAAAATACAAAATACAGTCAGATACCTATTTCAAAAATAGGGATTTGGCATGTATTAAGTTAGTTTTTGAAAACTCCTAATGTAGGGTTCACAAATTGCCTTCGAAATCAGGGGTTTGGGACTATTTTCAGTCCTGTTTCGTAATGGTTTTTCTTCGACTTTGCATCAAAATTTTGGTCTGGTCTTTCGACTATATCAAAATTCGTCTGTTGGGATTTCGAGAGGGTCATGCCATCTACAAGTGAGACTTTACGGCTCGACAAAGCATTAACCGCATAGGGAGGGAGGTGCTGATGAAGTGGAGTACCTGGCACTGTGTTCGGTTTAGTGCTACTGCTGCAACATCTCCTCCGATGTGTGCGCGCACGACTGTGTCTACTCTGGCGGTGGACCGCGGTTGTAGACCATCGTGGGGGGTCGCCGAAGTTGTGGGTCTGCCTCAGTGGTCGGGATTTGGCAATAAGTCGAGAGGAGTTTTTGTAAATTTTGGGGTTCATATGAATATACTGTCGATTGAGAGTATGAATCAACTCTATCTCGACTGTT
The DNA here is from genome assembly GCA_029216955.1 of Iris pallida. NCBI lineage: Eukaryota > Viridiplantae > Streptophyta > Magnoliopsida > Asparagales > Iridaceae > Iris > Iris pallida. The sequence continues at coordinate 25,064,606 of JANAVB010015600.1, forward strand.
TGCAAAATTTAAGGATAGTATTCCACTTTTGGATATGACCAGTTATTTAAGTCGGGGTTTAAAGGTTTTTGGAGATGAAATTTGTGGTGAAATCCTATCGAGGGTTATAAGGAATAACAACTCACTAGATTGAGTTCAGCCCATACCTATCTCGTATGAATATAAGTTTTAAAAAATGAAATTAATGCTCTAAAATATACACAAATTTAGCAAACTCATCTTTAGGTTCATATATTGTATCCATTATTGTATATCTTTGTAAAATATATGGTTGTACATCTATGTTTGTTTACACCCATATTCCTATACCCAAATAAATTTAATAAATTATACCCCAACATCAAAATACTTCCTAAAAAATAACTATATATATATATATATATATATATATATATATATATATATATATATATACAAGATAGCTATTGTATATAGTTACTTGCTATTCTTAATGATAATAAAATCATTATCACACAAGGCTTATCAAAAATTAAGAAAATACTATCAATTTTAGAATAAAATAAAAATTAATAATAAATAATTATTCATTCAATTTTATTTTAAAAGGCTATTAATAATTAGGAAAATACCAAATAAATATTTTAAAAAGATAAAAATAAAAATTTTGAAACAGGGGATTTACAGGAAGAGTGGCGGATTCGGGTTGAGTGTTGGTGGCGTGGTGGTGATGGGGTGACGAAGGTGGTGGCAGTGTTCGCCGATGAGGCTTTGGCCAAGCGGTGGTAGCGTTGATCGACCACTGTGAAGGAGTTGGTGGGGGTGCTGTCGGTCGAGCACTTCATTGCAGTGGTGGTTTCGATGGTTTTGGGGTGGCTGTGGAGACACGGTGGGGGTCTGAGGAGATCCAGTATGTTGGCGGAGGTGTTGTACTGTGGTGGGGTGGTCGATTGACTGGTGTCATGGCTGTACAATGGAAAAGGGTCAAGATGGTCGAGGGGTGTGGTTCTGGCAGTTTGGAAAGATGGGGAGTAACAGTGGTCTATAGCCACTACAACAAATAAGGCCTACAATTGCAGTTTTTCTATAGCGTTCAAGTGTACCCACTATAGAATGTTATCTGCAATAACGTTTTTTCTGCAGTGCTATAAAGATATCTATCTATTGTGTTTCCTGAATGCTGTAGAATCTATAACATTCATATATTACTTTTTTTGTATGTCAAAGCAGATCTCATGTTCGAATCCTAGGAGAAGCAGCGTACATTATTACTTTACATGATAAAAAACAGACTATAACATATTTGGCGTGAAAGCATACAAATTTACAAAACCCGCGCCCAACATTTACAAAACCATAGCCTAAACCCCCTAATATTTCTTTTTCGTGTATAACTATCGGCCCTAAATTTTTTCTCATAACACTTCAAGAATGGAGGCTTTAGGCCACAAAATCTGGAACGGCAAAAAAAATTTAGTTGCCCACACTAGAGCAAAATATATTAATAACGACACTTTCTTTACGACACTTTCTAAATAAGTGTCATTATTTTTCTGTAGTGATGACACTCTACCAAAACATGTCGTTGTAATGAAATATCTGTCATAATCTACGACACCTTTTAAAAAGTATCGTAAACGTAGATTCAACGACACTTTTTAGGTCACTTAAAAATGTCTTAAACAATTATATATCAAATACAACACTTTTAAAATAAGGTTATTTACACTAACTATCTCTATGTTTTTGATTTATAACACGGGTTACCCCTACTATTTACACTGACCATCCCTACTTTTTTGGTTTATTACACGGGGTACCCCTACTTTAAGATAAAAATAAAAATTTATAACACTAACTACCCCTATTTTAATTTTATTTTTCTAAAGGGACGGATGGTTTGTGTAATTTTTTGAAAACATGACTACCCCTTGTTATAAACCATAAACATAGGGGTGGTTGGTGTAAATAACCCTTAAAAATATCATAAATAACTATATACAAAATCCACAATTTTTAATTGGTGTCTAAAAATTTCATTTCGCACAAAATATTTCACTTTACCGCTGTGCCAAAAAAATGGCACTCATTTGCTGCCGATAACTAGGTTTTTTTTTTCCCTCTCCTTCAAAATCACTACAACAAAATAGGTTAACAATGCCACTTTCTTTACGACACTTTCTAAATAAGTATCATTAATTTTTTATAGTGATGACATTAATCTAAAAGATGCCATTGTTATTAAGTATTTATCATAATCTACGGCACTTTGTTTAAAATATCGTAAACATAAATTCAACAACACTTGTAAGATTATTTAAAAATGTCGTAAACAATTATTTCCTAAATACAACACTTTTAAAGTGTTGTCTCAAATTTTATTACCCATAAAAAAATTCACTTTGCCGCTTTTGCCAAAAAATTGGCATCCATAGCAGCATTTTCCCCCTCTCCCTTCTTCCAGTTTTCGTGGTCTCTCTCTCCCTCTTCTTCCTCTCTTTTCTCTCTCCTTAATATTGTCCCATTTTCTATTGCTCTCTTTCAGAGGTTGGGACCTGTCGTCACCACCGTGTATTTTGGATGGTTGGATGTTTGCAGCACCTATTTCGTTCTTCTTTTGCTCTCTCTAATCGATTGATGGCAAAAACGGTGAGGAAGATGATCGATCAGGAGTAGGGATGGGATTTCTCACAGAAGGGGATCACCAAGCTGAAGAAGGGCTCCCGGAACCCCAGTTCAGCTCCGAGACTACGTGATGATCCCGAAACCCCCTTCTCTTTGCTCTTGAATCTAGGATTAGTTTTTTTTTGCTGATGCCATTGTTTCTTTATTTTTGTTGAAACGACTACTCGCAGCAGTTGTACGATACGTCGACGGTGATTTCCTGACCCCAATTTTTTTTTTTTTAGGTAAATTTATGTCATTGTATGTTGTATTAGGAGGGTTTAGGTTCCAGTTGTCAACATGATTCATGAATATACGATCGAGGTCTGGTTCGGGCCGAGGATTGAACAAATCAAAGAAGGAAGAATAAGGAGGGAGGTGGTTCCTCTCTCAGAGCCATCTCTATGCAGGCCCCAGGCCCCTATGGCTCCTGTTGAAATGAGCACTCTTTTTCTTTATTTCATATTCTCTTTAATATTGAAATTTGGAGTTATTACTATGATTGGTGTAGCAAATATCATGACTTTTAGGTGACATTGCTACGAATTTGGTCTTTTTTTACACGGGCATGATGCCACATACTTTATATGATAAATTTATTGGTTTAATCGGGGCTAATATTGTGATTGTCAATTACATCCATCAATTTATTGGTTTAATTTGGTAGGAAAACCTACCTTATTGATCATACAATTTAAGCTACTGCAAATGTAGAGCAGTTTCAAATAATGTCTTAAAATAAATATTAGTCTAAATACAGGAAAGGTATAAGGTTTGCTCTAAGTAATTAAAATAATCTCGAAGTGCAATATTGACAAAGGAATCATGTATTTTGCCATCCTATGCAGCAGTAAGTGGCCGAGTCCCAAGTGGAGATGGGAGGTGCAGAGCATGGAGAAAGCAGCCATGAGGAATACGTGCAACAGTGCAAGTGCGCAACCATGTGTTGAGCTTTTAGTTGTAAAGGACCAAACATACCCTTTTGAGCCAGGAACCAAATTCAAGATGATATAGCAGGTTATGCGAGATTTAGATATCTAGACAAAGTAGAAGGATGCTTCCTTTTTTCCAATAAAATGTAGGTTACAACATGTTCTACTATAAGTGAAATGTTGTACTAAATGACTTCCCATTGAACTGAACAAACATATTACTTCATTTGATAAGGTATATATATGAGGTTCTTTTCATTACTTTTTTTTTAAATCTGGGAAGAGAAATTTTTATTTACAGTGCCTTATGAATGGGAGGGCCAGATAGCCCGAGTTACTTTTGATGTCTATGAAGACATATCTTATCAATCTTGCTACCCATTATCATTTATCCATTATGGATTGAATAATCTTGCTATCCTTTATCATTTATCCTTTATCTGACATACTGACTGTTGGCTTCCTACAAGAACTGTTTGTTGGCTTTCATCTTGCATTTTCAAGTTCAGGTGAGGATGTATGAAAACTCCATTCGCATACATATAGCTTATATGGACGATTGGATGAAAATGCTAGAGAGAAGGTATTTCCATTTCGTTGCATCTTTTATTTTTTGTTTTTTTGTGCGCTTCCATTCATATGTTTTTTCCCCAAAGAAATGGTTATATTCTTAGGAAGTTTAATATTTGAATTGAAACATTTCCTTGTGCATCAGTGAAGTCACTGATATATAGCAGTGAGCAGTGTGTCGCAGTGTGAGTGTATCAGTTGTGAATTATCAGTGAAATTTATTATATATATATATATATATATATATATATATATATATATATATATATATATATATATATTTCTGATTGTAACTACATTTCGTTGTCCAATAATGGCACATACAGAAAATGCACATGACTCAGCCTATCTGGTTAATTATATATGTTATGAACATGACAATCATACCGGTAGTATCACTGCATATATTACACACTCCAGTATTGTTATATATGTAAAATCAAGAAAATTGAAGATAAGGCACACCTGGTATACTTCGAAGCAACAGAAGGTCAAATCGCATTCTATAGAGAAACAAGACATTGAGGTTGCAATAAAAAGTTTCTTTAACTTATATGCCATCAATAGCTTATTTGGCAAAAAATAGATTCCAACAATTTATAAACTTGTAAGGAACCAGCGATGTCATTAGTTTTGAAGGGCTTTCCTGCAAGTTCAGCAGAAATATCAATTTCAATCGTGCAAACAACAAATCCCCATCGATACTTAATATCTTCTATATCTTGAAAGACGTATTCTTTCTAAATAGAAGAGATGGCATGTTGGAAACTGAGACCCTACTGTTTGACCCTGAATGTTGTTTGTAAACCTTACGTTATCTAAGAATCTTGGTAATCTCTCTCTCAAATCTCAAGTTCCAACTGAGACTTTATGTTACCAGATGGCTGATAATAAATACCATAATAAATATGTTCTTAGAAAATGCCATGTAAATTTTGATTGCAATCTTATCTTAAATGTTTGACAGTCTAAAACTAAGCTACAACAATGGTCAAACAATATAATTCCAACAACAACTTTAGCATCATTAGCTCATCGGTCTCTTTTCCCATAGCTATTGTTCTTCCTTTGTTCATTCTATTTTCTTCTTTTGTTGCTTCTATTTCTTTTTTCCTCTTCCTCTACTATTCTTATTGATATTGTTGCTTTTGACCATATTCTTAGTTGCTTTAAAGATTAGTCTTTTAAGAAGGATATTTAGTTCTTTTTACACTTTCTATTAGGGCCAACTTGAAAAAGAGCTATATTAGGGTATTCAAGTGAACAAAATAAAGTTCAGGATATCAACTTGGTAAATAGTTTAGTATATCAACTTGAAAACTGGATAGTTCAGAGTACTAAAGTGACAACTTGAGTTTCTTCTATTCTCTTTTAGGTTAAAGAGTACAGAAAGTTTGATCTCTAATTTGTTGACATTACAATGAAGAGGTTCTCCCTTTTTATATCACCAAGGGAGCCTTCAATGAAAGATAGGACTCTTATTTCCTTTTACAATTTCTTTATACCTATGCATGTTTACATGAACCAAACTAGGGAGAATCACCACTAAACAAACATATTGACCCAAATATGTTATGTCTGTGAGCACGCCCTTGCGACTTGTCAACTGTAGTAATACATAGCATAAACCCGAGAGTCCAATGAACTTTTGACTGCAGACTGGTTGCATTATTGAGTTGTTTGGAATTCTGGAGCATTATTTGACATCGATATGAGGTTTCAAGAAACATATAAAGGCAAAAGCTAGTAAATCGTAAGGCTCGATGGCACCATATCTATTGGTAAAAGTCAAAAGCTAGTAAAACGTTTCAACGATCCATCAAAGGTCTGTTGTTCTCTTGTAAATTTACAGTGTCAGTGCTTGGTTTTTGAGTTTAAGGCAAGAGATCTAATCTTGAAGATGTCTTGTAAAAAATTTCGCGACTAAAATCCAATTTTTGTAGTGATATGAAGCAAACGTGTGAGTGATTATGTTTTGTTGGTGCATATGTAGTTACAAAAGGTGCTTGGTGATATTATCATTGAATTAATGCCATGTGAGTATATTGGTTTAACGATATTAGTGCCACTAGTACCATATGACACCAACGTGGTGCTTGTGTTTTCTCTGTAGTTTAACGATAATAGATTGCATATTCTATACTTGAAGATCTCTACATCTATTGGTTTTATACTCTCTTATAAATTCTTTTATGTATGATATTTCATGTCCATTTTTCTCTCAGCACCATATAGAAAATTTCTCATAATTGGCTGGGTCGGCGGATATGTAATTCCTATTTTTACTGATGGCCATGGATGAGTAGAACTTCAAAGAAGCTCCCTTATATCTGGGGAATGCATGTACGCCAGTGTGCTTGGTTCTTTCTTATTGGATGACAATTTCAGGTAAGAGAGTTATAACATATTTGTATACTGTTTGTCTTATTACCTCTATAAGTTGATACGGATTTTCATGGTTGAGAAGATTTGAGACTGTTTATTTTTTGGATGAACAACCAAGTGCTCGTCCAGAATGTCACGATCCTTGCCCCTCATGATTCTCCAAATAGAGATGGCATCAATCAAGGTTAGTTTCTGCCACTTGTACACACACACACACTCTTTCTAGTCCAACTTTTTTCTTACAAAGGTTTTGTAGATGTATTGCAACTTAGTGTGTATTCTGGCATGTAGTTAACATATGTAAATTGATACCAGATCGTTAGAAAAGTAGGAGGAATACTGGAATACAAATGCAACAAAGATAAACGTTTATGGAATACATGGATACATGATCTTGTGTGAACTTTTTTATATGTAATAATGCTAATGTATTTTCTTCTCAATTTTGTGTAGATTGGCATGTAAATTTTTGAAGGTTGTGGATATAAGCTAGAAGGAAAGAGTCGATCGAGCTCCATTTTGGCCTACAGACATTTTGTATGAAAATAGAATGGTTTAGTTGAATTTTGGACTAGCATTAGGTTACAAACATTTTGTACATCTTGGATTCTCTTTACATGAAAATTTTATTTTGGACTACTATTTCGATCTCTTTAGGCTTACAACAATTTTTGTGTATTTTGAATGTTTTAATAAAAAATGTATGAATTTATTTATTTTGGCTAACCTTTTCTATATCTAGATTGATTGAAATGGAAGTTGTGATTGAAATTGTTGAAATCAAAATTGCAATTTAGCATAAATTTTTATGATGCACAGGTTAATTGTATGTCATACAAAACATGTTATTCAGATATGAAATTGTGTAGCAGATTTAAGGCACTCAAAACGCGACAAAAAATCGACAGTATTCAGAAATGCTATAATAAATCAACAACATTAAAGAACGCTATGCACCATCTACAGCATTTATGAATGCTATTATTTACCAATAGCATTCAAGGACGCTATAGACCATCCACAACATTCATGAACGCTATTATTCACCAACAGCATTCAATAACACTATAGACCATCCACAACATTCATGAACGCTATAATCAATCTACAACATTCACGAACGCTATAAATGATCCACAACATTCATGAACGCTATAATCTATCAGCAGCATTCAAGAACGCTATAATGTTATATCATTCATATAATATAGCGAGGGCAATTATAGCGGACAAAATACGTTGATCGGTGAAAGATAGAAAAATTTTAGGATAAGAAAATAAATTCGTCCTCAAATTTAAGGACTACTAGGATAGATGGACTTGGCTGATCGGTGAAAGCTAGAAAAATTTTAGGATAAGAAAATATTGATCAAATAGGTGAAAGAAAATAAAGAAAGAAATTAGGGTTAGGGTTAGAGTTCGGGTCCAGTTTGACCAGTTTAACACAACCGGGTCTTCTAAAAAGTTAATATCTTAATAAATAATAAATTAAATCTTTTATAGGGGTCAAGTCACAACTATGTCTGATTTTTCTAGTTAGAATACACCTATGGCTCGGCCTTCCCTACTCTAGCTAAAACACTAGTCAAAGCACCCGACTACACTTTTCGTGTCATAATTCCTAGTCGTTTTGTACTCCAAATCTTAACCATGACTAAAGTCTTCTATCATAATAGCTATTTAATTAAAATATTTATAAAATTCTAAAAAAATAATATTTAGGTCAAAATAAAATATATATTTTAAAATTTCAGGAAGAGGGGTTACAAATCTACCCACCTTACTAAGTTTTTGTCCTCGAAATTTCAAAGGGTAAGGTTAGGCACTACTAAGAACATAATCAAGAAAAGTGATACGACTAAAAAATTAGATGAGCTTACTCGCGGATAGAATCGAAATAAATAACAAAAAATGTGATTCGACATGATCAATTATACTCAAAATGATCCAGTCACGATCAAAATTTCTTTAGAACGATCAAAACTTAAACGAAGTCTAAATCGAAATTAAATTTTTTGGCACGAGCATGAACATGATCAAGATAGTCATGATCATAGTGGAATAAAAATCTAAGCATTAGCAATAATAGAATTTGAAATATAGGCACGACTATGACTATAGTCAAAATATTTTAGTCACGATCAAGTCGTTTAAGAATAATCAAAATTTGAAATATTTGGCACGAGGCAAAAATTATTTAGTCACGATTATATAATCAAGATTTAGGAAAATATGTGAATCGACACGATCGAAATATAATCAAAATAGTCTAGTTGCGATCAAAAGTCGTTAAGGGTGATCCAAATCGAAATCGTTTTAAGCACGACCAATTATGTAGGCATGACCATAGAATCATAATCTAAGTATGATTAGGAATCTAGTTGAAGGAATTTAAAATAGGTCTAGATAATTTCTAGGAAAACTAATAACGATACAAAAGAAAAAAAGGTAGAATGAAGGGTTCAAGAAATGAAAGAACTAATCAAATTTTAATCGAGAGTACATGGAGTTGTGAACCATGAAAATCAATAGTCACATGCCAAAAGGATGTAGCCTCTATAATATTCGAAAACCATAAGTATACGTGAAGTCACTTTACCGAGAATTCATGTCCCACCAGTGTATATCTGGCTGTAGTAAACCCTTGATATCATGAATCAAATAATGGTATGGTATCGAATACTCTATCGACTCTATCTAATATTGACATAATAATTCAAGATTAAATAGGACAACCAAGACATAGTTTTAATAATATTCGATAACCTATGCTTACTTGAAATTACTTCAACTTAGGGGTCATGTACGCCAGTGTGCTGCTGGCTGCAGTGAACCCACAATCTACATAAGTCAAGTAAATGGCGACAGTACACTTTTGTCTTGCCATTGTAAGTCACTGATCATTCTTTCAACTATATCCATAAAATTTCAAAGAAGCTTCTAAAATTCTTAAACAAATTGATCATGATAGAGCAAGTTAAAAATTCAAGAAATTGATCATGACAGGAAAAGTATACATATATGTCCTTGAAGTGGAAGTATCAGTTTTGAAAATCCAATGATCGATTAGGAAGAAGATGACCGAAGACAAGAGAAATATAAACTTTAATTTCTATTTCTCCAATATTCAAGATCGAGGGGGAAAAACACACACACACACACACACACATACACACACACACACACACACACACACACACACATACACACACACACACACACACACACACACACACACACACACACACACACACACACACACATATTGAATTCTCAATAAAACATGGAATAACTATATGGATAATCGAATCGAGTTATGTTTAAACTCAATAGATGGAAAAATAAAGAATCTTAGGAAAAATAATTACTTATGGCCAATGGAAAATAAATAATGGTGATAATAATTAGAGAGGACAGAAAAGATAACTTGATTAAATTGTGAAGGTTAGGGGCTAAATTTTAGGAAGGCCTAAGTTATCGAGGGAATAGCCTACCCACCTTTAATCCTACCATCGTATTGAAATAAAATAGGGTATCCTTCTATGATAATCATTTAATAAGGTTTATAATTCAATGAAACCTTGGCTAAGTCATATGGCCTATTTAGCAACCTTAACTACCCAACAGTCAAATTAATAAGGGACTTCCTAGTCCTAGTCATCCTCCTAAATCAAATGAATCTTAATTATGAATGAGCACTTCCTAATCCAATGCTTACAGTAGTACGACTAATAGAGGTACTACCACAAGTTCGCACAATTTGCGAAGGCTGACTTTTATAGGCCACCATAAAAACTTGTCACGACCCGCACCCGCTTTTCGGGATACGAGTGCATGTCCAAGCTAGCCTATGCTGCAGCATCGACGGTAGAACGCTGTCTATCCACAATGCTCAAAAATCACAAATAATTACTTTATTAATCATTCACCAACTAATTTAGATTACAAAATTCATAAGTTTACATTTGCTAAAATATAAAATGTCACACAAAATAGAAAAGATAACTAACTCAACTATCTAGTCTTCTAGGGTTGACCTCCGCATATACCCATGTCTTCTCCAATAATCCAAAGCATAGAGTAGCTGCGACAAAACTAAAAAATAGGTTTCTAGTCAGGAATGGAACAAGTACATTCTAGCAGCAGTTCCAGTAATTTGACAAAATCTATAAAACAGTAAACAATACTGAAATACATGATGGGTACATAAACAAGAAATCATGGTATGAAACATGTGAGTAAAAGCAGGACAACATGGCATTCAAGACAAGGAAGTAACAGTAATAAAATAAGACCGCATCTAACTAGTGAGTTGAAATACACTTTCGACATGTAAACGACTAAGGGAATAAATCCTACACCCCACACGTGAAGAGTGCGACTGCTATCAGACAAGATCATACAAATGAGATTTTTTTGGGTATATTTATATGTCTATTAATGTACTTCCCCATCCGACTAGTACTCATGGATCATAACAAGTCACGAACACGGTAAAATATTGGTCACGAACAATATGTAAAGAATCCATAACTACCATATCGTGTACCCATCGTGTCGAGAAACAACAGAACATCAATGTAAAATACTACTAAATATATGGATCGTAGAGATGATCAAATATGAAAACTATTAGAAATGTTCTTGCTTGTGGTCCTTTGCTGGTGATACAAATAATACCATTGTGTTCAGAATAGCCCACTTAGCTAGGGTCGATGGGCAGGAAACCCAAAATTGGCAAAAAAGGATAGGAATAGATTAGCCATGGTCAAGGTCAATATTCAAGGAATTTTGTAAACAAATATTATATACTTCATTTTGAAAATAATTTATAACTATTTAGGTAAATTTATAAATTATTGAAAACTACATTTTACTAGTTTAACTAATTTAGTTAAATACTTAGAAAATATGGAAAAATCATTTATGACCACTTTTTAGAAAATAGTTATAATACTTGAAAACTATATTTATTTTGAAAGCCTAGGAATATCATTTTAGGCTAAACTCACATACAATATTTTTGCTACAATATAATTTTGAAAATAATAACAATATATAATTTCCCAATAATAATTAGTTTTATTAATTAGTTAGGAAAACCATTGAGTAAAATTAATAGCAAACTAACAACTGATAAAATTACAAATATTCATAATACTTTAACTAAATAGTTATAAAACATGACTAATATAGTATATCAAAATGCTAAGTAAAACCAATACAAGCCCTATTAATATAGGTATCTTTATACAGTGCCAAAATAATTAATAGTAACATTAATAATTATAATAGTAATATTATTGTTAATAACTATCTACAAGCCTAGATATTATTAGCAATAGAATTAAAAGCAGAGGACTGAGAATAGGGATTCAAAAGGGGGAAAGTGGAAACACAGAGAGGGAGCCAGTAAGAAGAGGGAATCGAGAGAGAGAGAGAGAGAGAGAGAGAGAGCATTGGGGAGGCGAACTCGTCGGGGATGGTACGGTCGGCGCGTAGAGGCGTCTCTGACACAGAGGACGCGGGACGTGGTCGACTGGTGGGTGGTGGGCGGCGGCCGACGAGGGGCCAGGTCACGGAGCCTCGAGGCGCGATAGGTCAGGGCACAAGAGGACTGGTGGCGCGGGTGAACTCCGGTCGTACGACGCTCCAGGGTGGCTGCTCAGATCTGTGAGCACTCGAGCGTCGACGAGGGAGCTGGCGGCGTGAGCCTGCTCGTGGAGGTCGCCGATGCAGCCTAGAGTGTGGAGGCTCAGAGGGGAGAGTGGCGGATTCAGGTGAGTGTTGGTTGGCAAAAAGGGATAGGAATAGATTAGCCATGGTCAAGGTCAATATTCAAGGAATTTTGTAAACAAATATTATATACTTCATTTTGAAAATAATTTAAAACTATTTAGGTAAATATTTATAAATTATTGAAAACTACATTTTACTAGTTAAACTAATTTAGTTAAATACTTAGAAAATATGGAAAAATCATTTATGACCTCTTTTTAGAAAATAGTTATAATACTTGAAAACTATATTTATTTTGAAAGCCTAGGAATATCTTTTTAGGCTAAACTCACATACAATATTTTTGCTACAATATAATTTTGAAAATAATAACAATATATAATTTCCCAATAATAATTAGTTTTATTAATTCGTTAGGAAAACCATTGAGTAAAATTAATAGCAAACTAACAACTGTTAAAATTACAAACTATTCATAATACTTTAACTAAATATTTATAAAACATGACTAATATAGTATATCAAAATGCTAAGTAAAACCAATACAAGCCCTATTAATATAGGTATCTTTATACAGTGCCAAAATAATTAATAGTAACATTAATAATTATAATAGTAATATTATTGTTAATAACTATCTACAAGCCTAGATATTATTAGCAATAGAATTAAAAGCAGAGGACTGAGAATGGGGATTCAAAAGGGGGAAAGTGAAAACACAGAGAGGGAGCCATTAAGAAGAGGGAATAGAGAGAGAGAGAGAGAGAGAGCATTGGGGAGGCGAACTCGCCGGGGATGGTACGGTCGGCGCGTAGAGGCGTCTCTAACATGGAGGATGCAGGACGCGGTCGACTGGTGGGTGGTGGGCGGCGGCCGACGAGGGGCCTGGTCACGGAGCCTCGAGGCACGGTAGGTCGGGGCACAAGAGGACTGGTGGCACGGGTGAACTCCGGTCGTGCGACGCTCGAGGGCGGCTGCTCAGATCTGTGAGCACTCGAGCGTCGATGAGGGAGCTGGCGGCGTGAGCCTACTCGTGGGGGTCGTCGACGCAGCCTAGAGTGTGGAGGCTCAGAGGGGAGAGTGGCGGATTCAGGTGAGTGTTGGTTGGCAAAAAGGGATAGGAATAGATTAGCCATGGTCAAGGTCAATATTCAAGGAATTTCGTAAACAAATATTATATACGTCATTTTGAAAATAATTTATTACTATTTAGGTAAATATTTATAAATTATTAAAAACTACATTTTACTAGTTAAAGTAATTTAGTTAAATACTTAGAAAATATGGAAAAGTCATTTATGACCCCTTTTTAGAAAATAGTTATAATACTTGAAAAGTATATTTATTTTGAAAGTCTAGGAATATCTTTTTAGGCTAAACTCACATACAATATTTTTGCTACAATATAATTTTTGAAAATAATAACAATATATAATTTCCCAATAATAATTAGTTTTATTAATTCGTTAGGAAAACCATTGAGTAAAATTAATAGCAAACTAACAACTGTTAAAATTACAAACTATTCATAATACTTTAACTAAATATTTATAAAACATGACTAATATAGTATATCAAAATGCTAAGTAAAACCAATACAAGCCCTATTAATATAGGTATCTTTATACAGTGCCAAAATAATTAATAGTAACATTAATAATTATAATAGTAATATTATTGTTAATAACTATCTACAAGCCTAGATATTATTAGCAATAGAATTAAAAGCAGAGGACTGAGAATGGGGATTCAAAAGGGGGAAAGTGAAAACACAGAGAGGGAGCCATTAAGAAGAGGGAATAGAGAGAGAGAGAGAGAGAGAGAGAGAGAGAGCATTGGGGAGGCGAACTCGCCGGGGATGGTACGGTCGGCGCGTAGAGGCGTCTCTGACATGGAGGATGCAGGACGCGGTCGACTGGTGGGTGGTGGGCGGCGGCCGACGAGGGGCCTGGTCACGGAGCCTCGAGGCACGGTAGGTCGGGGCACAAGAGGACTGGTGGCACGGGTGAACTCCGGTCGTGCGACGCTCGAGGGCGGCTGCTCAGATCTGTGAGCACTCGAGCGTCGATGAGGGAGCTGGCGGCGTGAGCCTACTCGTGGGGGTCGTCGACGCAGCCTAGAGTGTAGAGGCTCAGAGGGGAGAGTGGCGGATTCAGGTGAGTGTTGGTTGGCAAAAAGGGATAGGAATAGATTAGCCATGGTCAAGGTCAATATTCAAGGAATTTCGTAAACAAATATTATATACGTCATTTTGAAAATAATTTATTACTATTTAGGTAAATATTTATAAATTATTAAAAACTACATTTTACTAGTTAAAGTAATTTAGTTAAATACTTAGAAAATATGGAAAAGTCATTTATGACCCCTTTTTAGAAAATAGTTATAATACTTGAAAAGTATATTTATTTTGAAAGTCTAGGAATATCTTTTTAGGCTAAACTCACATACAATATTTTTGCTACAATATAATTTTTGAAAATAATAACAATATATAATTTCCCAATAATAATTAGTTTTATTACTTAGTTAGGAAAACATTGAGTAAAATTAATATCAAACTAATAACTACTAATAGCTAATAAAATTACAAACTATTAATAATACTTTAACTAAATATTTATAACTAAATATTTATAAAACATGACTAATATAGTATATCAAAATGCTAAGTAAAACCAAAACCAATACAAGCCCTATTAATATAGGTATCTTTATACAGTGCCCAAATAATAAATAGTAACATTAATAATTATAATAGTAATATTATTATTAATAACTATCTACAAGCCTAGATATTATTAGTAATAGAATTAAAAGCAGAGGACCGAGAATGAGGATTCAAAAGGGGGAAAAGTGGAAACACAGAGAGGGAGCCAGTAAGAAGAGGGAATCGAGAGAGAGAGAGAACGTTAGGGAGGCGACTCACCGGGGATGGTACGACCGGCGCGTAGAGGCGTCTTTGAAGCGGAGGCCGCGGGACACGATCGACTGGTGGGCGGTAGGCGGCGGCCGACGAGGGGCCAGGTCATAGAGCCTCGAGGTGCGGTATGCCGGGGCACAAGAGGAGTGGTGGCGCGGGTGAACTCCGGTCGTGCTACGCTCGAGGGCGGCCGCTCTGATCTGTGAGCGCTCGAGCGTCGACGAGGGAGCTGGCAGCGTGAGCCTGCTCGTGGGGGTCGCCGACGCAGCCTAGAGCGCGGAGGCTCAGAGGGGAGAGTGGCAGATTCAGGTGAATGTTGGTTGTGTGGTAGTGATGGGGTAACGAAGGTGGTGGCAGTGTTCGCTGGTGAGGCTTTGGCCAAGCAGTGGTGGCATTGGTCGGCTACTGCAGAGGAGTTGGTGGGGGTGCTTTCGGTCGAGCAGTTCATGGTAGCAGTGGTTCCGATGGTTTTGGGGTGGCTGTGGAGACACGACGGGGGTCCGAAGAGATCTACTATGCTCGCGGAGGTGTTGTACAAAGGTGGGGTAGTTAATCGACTGGTGTCGTGGTTGGACACCGGGACAGGGTCGAGATGGTCGAGGGGCATGGTTCTAGCGGCCTGGAAAGACGAGAGTAACAGTGGTCTGTAGCGACGATGGTGGGTGGCTCAACTGTAGGGACAGGGACCATGGAGGTGGTCGATGGTGATGGTGATGGTGATTCGGGTCCGGTAATCACGACGATGATGGCGGTGGAGGTCTATCGTGATGGTGGGGGATGGAGGTGATGATGTTTGACGGGGTCGGGGCTGGACAGGTGGTAGAGACTAGGGAGTGTTGGGATGGCCAAGTGGCCGAGAGGAAGGGTATGATGGCCGGGACCAAGGATGGTGTTTGTCAGCTGGTGGCTGGATTGCAGATGAGCATCCAGTAGCATCGCTGACACATAGGAAGGCTGATGGTATATACAAGTTATATAGATAATAGATGAAAGAGTGGTGGGTTACATAAAGAGATCAGAATATAAACGAGAGAATAAAGGGAGCCGATCTTTATGAATTTGTATAGAGTATGATTCACTGATATGGAGGAGATAAACAGATACTTATCATAAAATCTGGTTTAAAACTAAATAAGATTATTTCCCTTATTAAAAAAAACCAAAATTAATATAAATTGTAAAACCTTAAAATTTAATACAACTTTTAAATAAATAATTGATAATATCCAATAATTTAGATCATATAAAAAAAATATCTGCATCACTTAAATGATCACTCTAATAATTAAAAATAATTTTATTCACATATCTAATATTATCAAATAATTTTTAAACCTACAAATTTAAATATCAAATATTCAATTAAATTATATATATATATATATATATATATATATATATATATATATATATATATATATATATATATATATGCAAAAAAAATAAAATATATATATATATGCAAATGACCTTTAGCCTAGTGGTTAAGTTAGATGCATGCGGCCCGAGTGGTCAGGAGTTCGAATCCCAGTGGAAGTGATTCCAGAAATAATTTACCTGGTTCCAATATATATATATATATATATATATATATATATATATATATATATATATATATATATATATATATATATATATATTATTTTTTTTGCATATATATATATCTATATATATATATATATATATATATATATATATATATATATATATATATATATATATATATATATATATATATGCAAATGACCTTTAGCCTAGTGGTTAAGTTAGATGCATGCGGCCCGAGTGGTCAGGAGTTCGAATCCCAGTGGAAGTGATTCCAGAAACAATTTACCTGGTTCCAATATATATATATATATATATATATATATATATATATATATATATATATATATATATATATATATTCTTCTATGAAATTCTCGTCCGGGGGGGTAACGTAGCCATCACACTAGATATGGAAAAAGGCATACGATCGCCTGGACTGGCAATTCATGATATGGGTTCTCAGGGCCTTCGGGTTTTTCGAAACCTGGATCGACATCATCTTTAGATCCATAAGCAACTCTTGGTTCTCCATTGTCATCAATGGGCAAGCGGACGGCTTCTTCAAATCTAGCCGCGAAGTTTATCAAGGAGACCCTCTATCCTCCACCATCTTCATCATTGCCGCTGAAGCCCTCAGCAGAAACCTGAACAGCATGGCTAACATCCTCAGATTCCACTACTTTTATACCACCGCCGGCTGTCCTTTAATCACTCACCTGGCCTACGTCGATGACATCCTCATCTTCTCCTCCGGTGATGTCGGTTCTGTAGAGGTGGTCTGTAGCATCCTTGAGAAATACACCAGATGCTCCGGACAACGGATCAACCATAAAAAAGTGTCATCTATACCCACCAAAAAGCCGACAGGAGCCACTCGGCCACTCTAACCCATCTTACCTCCTTCTCTACCGCATACCCACCGTTCACCTACCTAGACTGCCATCTGGTTTGTGGCAGATCTAATTCGGACATCTTCGGCGGGCTAGTTAACAAGGCGAGGAAGAAGATCGAGGGTTGGAACAACGCGACCCTCTCTCTAGGCGGAAAGATGATCCTCATCAAACAGATTCTATCCTCCATCCCCATCTACACCCTGGCCGTTTACTCTCCACTAAGAAGGTTCTATCCTTCTTAGAGGCCCTCTTCGCCAACTTCTTCTGGGGCCATCTCGATGATAAGGATAAGCACCACTGGGCCAGCTGGGACACGATGGCCAAACCTACCGACAGTCTCGGCTTCATCAAATTATCGCACATCGTGGACGCCTGCTCTATGAAATTGTGGGGGAAGCTGAGATCGAATAACTCTATCAGGACGCGGTTCATGAAAGCTAGATACCTCCAATATTCTCGTCCCGCGACGGCCGTCGCCAACAATCGATCCTCCTCATCCTGGCGCCGTATTCTTTATGGCCGTCACCAAGCCGAGCCCCTTATCTGCTTGCGTCTTGGCAATGACAACTCGCCGCCTGGCCACGAACGCTAGATCGGTAATACGGTCCGCCAACTTTCTCCGAACGCCCCCCTAACTGCACGATCCGGGATCTTTGGGACCCCGCCTCGGGTTGGAGGTAGAAGCGGATCAGAGATTGGATGGGGTCGGACGCGACGATCGAGCTAGCCGCCGCGGACGTACAGATCAATGATCTCCCGGACATCTTAATTTGGGGCCCCACAGTCGAAGGTTTGTTCACGATGGCCTCTGCTAGGCATGAGATAGGGGGCGTCGGTGTGCCGTCTCCACTGATCGCTCCGTTTTGGAAATCATGTATCCCAACAAGTAGTTTTTTTGATCTGAAGAGCCCAGCACAGGAAGCTTCCTACCGACGATTCTCTCACCTCTATCGACTTCAGCCTCGCGTCCAGCTGATACTGCTGCACCTCACATAAGTCAAAAATGGCTGAGCACATCCTGCTCTCCGGAGATCTATATACTCAGATTTGGAGTGACCTATCTCATCGTTGCGGGAAGAGACATCGGCCAGGGGGCTTCAACTATCTCCTGGCCAACTGGGGCAGATCCTATGGACATCAGATCGTCACAGCCGCTGGGATTTGGGTACTCTAGAAGAATCGAAACAAATTCAGGTATGAAGGTTGCCAATACAACCCATTACAACTGATCCGAGAAGTCCTCCAACAAATTCTTAAACTCAGGAGTCGTTGCACCCACTCTACAGAGCATTTTTGGCAGGCTCTGATCTAGGCGCAGGTATCGGCTACCCTCTGTTGTTCGGCTAAGGCCGTTTGGTTTTGTTGTTTCTTCGCGCTTAGCGCGCTTACTTGTATATGCTTCGACATTTTGCGCCTGATACATCAATAAAAGTCCTTTCGTTCAATATATATATATATATATATATATATATATATATATATATATATATATATATATATATATATATATATATATATATATATATATTCTTCCGTCAAGATAAATAAAAATATATCCCCATAATTTAAAATTCTATTTAAATATGTTTAAAAAACCTTTAGCTATAAAAATTTGTTAATGGTTTTTTTCAAAACGATGCTTTTGACTAATATCTGACAACTGCTACCTGCTATCTGACATTTGATGCTTTGATAACTGACAATTGTTAGCTGTCAATCTATAGGTGTATTCTGACACTTGTGTCAGCGTGCCATCAATGCTGAAGTGATGGCCCAAAATAAGTACTGCGTTCTAGGCACTATGCTTTTGGGTCTTCCAAGGCGGTTTATTTTTGGAGCTCTGAAATCACTGTGCTTTTTGGGACATTTTAAGTCAACACCTCCTTAATTGATGTCACTTTGTGGGGCTTTGAGAAGAAATGACTAAGGACTTAGTCAAAAGTCTCATAAATGAGATTCATTATGATGAATAGTAGGTTCATCTAGTTAACTCGGAGCCTTTGACTGGTTGCCACTTGGCGTATGGGTTTTGACCACACATATCCTATAAATTGGGGTATTTTTAAGGCACAAGTCAGTCATGCACCCTTCTCTCTCCCAATGTTGTATCCTGTCGAGTCTCCTCCTTGGCAAAATTTATGCCAGTCGGGGGCTAGGATTTTAGATTCACAGATGTATCGAGTTTGATGAATGAGCTTTTGAGATGAACCTTGCTGACTATGGAAGGAGTTGTCACTGTGTATGGAGCGTGCTAGTTGAGCTTTGGCTCGATACAACACCAAGTGCCAAAATAACGAATATTAAGTTTGGAGTTGATGTGCCCCAACCCTCATTATGCTGGAAGAGCCACAAGGCGGCAGGTGATGTGCCTGAGCTGAGATGAGGAAGTGATTCGCTTGACGAGGAAGTGATTCGCTCTGACAAGGAAATAATTCGCTCTTGCATTTCTGTCACGCCCCAGAACCAGAATACTGGAGAGCGGGGGCAGACATAGCCAGCTACGTATATTGAAGTGCAACCCACCTCGCTATACGGTCACGGCTGTCTAGGATACATGAGGGTTTAACTACAAGCCAGCAGTCTCCTAAGGTCATGAACAAGCCTATTGTCTCAATCACAAGCAAGTAAGTAAAAGTTACAAGATGTATGATCATTAAATATACAATAATAAGGCGTCCCAAATATTACATATTCAGCTGATCATGAAGCTAGTCGTACAAAATGTCAGGACTAGCAAGAGTTTAGTCATACATGATCAACCCTAGGATCTGTTAATCATGTTACAGCCCGTAGGCAGACAGTAAGTAAGTGCAATCGAGCTAAACAGGTGCTCGTCGGCTAAACGCCTCAAAAGAATAATTTTTACAATAGAGTGGGAGAGACAAAAAAAATAACCCACTCGTTGCCAGGATTCCTTCTAGTGGCCACCATCTGGCTGGAAAGCCGGTAGATCCTCTGGAGCTTCTCCAAAATCTGGCCACACAAAACCAGCTGGGTCAGACCCCAGAAAGAGCAAGTGCCACAAAGGAGCTTCACTTAAGAACTAAACCAGCAATCAGCACAGGAATGTAATAAAAGACAGGAAATATAAATAAATGGTAAAAACTGGAAATAAGGAAAACATGCCAGGATGATATACGACGAGATAACCATGGAACTATTCAGATAGCCAGGTTACAACCCGTAAACCAAACAAGGACCGGGGTTGTAACCTTTCGTCTGAACAGAACTTGGAGTTCTCACCATTTATCGGTAAAATAAATGCAAGCATTCTGGTCATTCAATAATCTGGAACAGGATCAGGGCAAGACTAGACTAGTTAAACTCCATCCAATCATTTCACGGCCAAGCAAGAATTACGGCTTGATACTTTAACTAACTAGGGTTGTCACAAGCCTAATTACTAACAAGATGCAGTGAGATTATTCCACAGCCACAAGCCCTGCAGACCATCCAGGTTACCCAGGTCGAAAGATTAGGGTTGAATTCAGGTGGGTATATCGTCCAGGAAACGCATGTACCCTTAAGTAGCTTGAAGGGTGCAACACATGACAGTGTGCTGGAAATGTGCCCTACTCGACGGCAGGCTACAGATCCCAGGTGCGCCCAGGTAACGGGATTGCCTGTAGCTGGGAAATCTCTTCATGACTAATGTATTAATCTAGTTGTTAGTCCTTAGTTCATTTCAATAGGTACTCCTGACCGTGGTACTCAGGAGTCCCATCCTAGACATGATGCAAGACAAGTCTGGTTTATTTATACAAACACAATCGCCCACGGTGTCCAGGTTATTATACAGGTCATGCCATGTCAAGTAGCCGTCGTAACAGCTTATCAAGATATAACCTGTCTGGTTATCAGGTCAAGTGTACTAGTCAGCAGTGCGCCACGACGGGCCACTATCAGGTCATGTCAGGTTACTCATGTCGGGAGTGCACCACTACGGGTCACTATCAGGTCGTGCTCAATTATCAATTCCAAGCATATCAAGTAAATTCGGGAATTATCAAGTTCCGGTAAAAAGGCGTAAGGATATAAAATGGACGTAAAATATCTAATAAAATATTAATATACAGGGCTATAGAGGATCCAAGATAAGGAAAATAAAACCAAACTGACGTGCTGATATAAGATCAAATCTGCCAAGGGCCATACGCTCAGGTAAGCATACGCTCCCAAAAGGCAGCGTATGGGGGGGGGAGGGGTCACAAGGCTCTCGGGTTGAACCAGGGTGACAAGATAGGCTAGCGTACGCTCAAGCCAGCGTACGTCTTGCTCGCTTAAGCTAGCGTACCAAGGCACGCGTACGCTCAAGCTGGCATACTAAAGGGTCCATACACTTCCGATGGGAAGCGTACGCAAGGGTCAGCGTACATAAGGGCACGCTCGAGCTACAGGTCGGCGTACGCTCAAGCTAGCGTACGCTCAAGCCAGCGTACGCTTGAGCTAGCGTACGAAATGGTCCAGGGCACGCTCACGCTAGCGTACGCTCAAGGCAGCGTACGCTCGAGCTAGCGTACCAAAAGACACGCTGCCAACAGACAGCGTATCAAGGCTAGCGTACGCATGCTAAAGAGCAGCGTACCCAAGTCAGCGTACGCTCGCTAAAGAGCAGCGCACACAAGTCAGCGTACGCTTGCTAAAGAGCAGCGTACAGCACAGCGGCGAAGCTAAAAAGCTAGCACACTGCTCACTGTCTTCTCCAAAGGGCAAGAACAGCAAGAATAGCAAGAACTCCATGGATGGAACCCAAAACTCCAAATGCTCATAACTTGGTCAAAACAAGTCCGAATCCAACTTTCCAAAGGTCAAAATTGGGTAGAATGAAATTCTCTACAGCATGGAACCATAAAAACTTGAAAATAAGGAAGCTTGATAGATCAAAACCACCAAAAATCTGAAAATAGTAAAACTCTAGATCTACAAGAATCAAAGTCTCAAAATGGAAAATGACAAGTTCTAATGTGGTTTAGAATCATGAGAAGAAGCTAATGGAACCATAAAAATGAGTTCTCTTGTGG
The DNA here is from genome assembly GCA_029216955.1 of Iris pallida. Lineage (NCBI taxonomy): Eukaryota > Viridiplantae > Streptophyta > Magnoliopsida > Asparagales > Iridaceae > Iris > Iris pallida. The sequence goes on from JANAVB010015600.1 coordinate 25,087,239, forward strand.
AAGCAAGTTGCACTTGCCTAAGGGTTGGGGAGTTGTGGAGAGGAAGGAAGAAGAAGAAGAAGAAATAAATGAGAGTTATGGAGGAGAGAGAAGGTTGGTGGGGAAATAAATATCATGGGTTGTGGTAGGTAGGGGGTTCACCTTGGTCCATGATGGACCAAGCAACCAGCCGGCCAAACCAAGCCAACTCAAACCGAGAGTTAAACCAAGCCAAAAAAAACTAAACAAGGAACAATACAAGAAAATACGTACACGTATTTCCAAAATACGTAATACGAACCACAGGCATTACAATTTCTGTACGCTGTGCGTTTGTGTCCTGTACTTTTGTATGCTGAATAAATTATGTACTGTACTTTTGTATGCTGAATAGGTCATGTACTATGCTTTTGTACCCTGAGTAGATAGCTTTTTGTATAATCATGAACATGAAAAAATCTGTAATAGACTTTTGTAATCATGATTAAATAAAGAATCTCTTTCATGCATTTCTGCTTTGTGTTTCTCAAGTGCACAACAATTTTAACTACGCTTTATAAGCACTGCGCTTTCATGCTTCTACAGTAAGTTGGAAGGAAAATTTGTATTTAAGAATTGGAATTAACTCTCTGGAAAAATCATGAGATTAAATGACTATAATAATAGCCTTATATAGGATTTACAAGCAAGTGTATCACTTCTTTGAAGCCCTAAAGAATAGTTCACAACCCCCTTATTTAGCAACAGTCATTTGACTGATTAAAAAACAAATGGTAAAGCTTGAATTATAACTAACATGCCCCATTAATTCAAACATATCTTATTACTCCCATTGTTGTTCTGAAGTTATTAAACTTGTCATCCGTCAGAGACTTTGTGAAAGTATCAGCTACTTGGTCATTGGTCTTGCAATACTTCAGCTCAACTTCTCCTTTATGCACCATCTTGCGAATAAGTGATGATGATCTCTATATACTTGGTTCTTCGTTGATGGACTGATTTTCAGACATTGCAATTGTTGATTTGCTATTGCAGTAAATTTTAGAAGCTCCAGCTTGATGAAAATCCAGATCTTCTAGAATCCTTCGAATCCAAATTACATGACAAACCGTAGAAGATGCTGCACTGTACTATTCTTTTGATGAAGATAATGCTGTTGTGTCTTGCTTCATTAACATCTAGCAAACAGTTCCAGATCGAAGATTGAACAAAAATCCAATAGTGCTCTTCCTATCGTCTATTGAACATGCCCAATCACTATTACAATAGCCATTCAAATTAAAGTTAGTCATATGAGAATACCAAATACCATAACCTATGGTTTCATGAATATATTATAAAATGTGTTTTGTAGTACCAAGATGATGTGTTGTAGGCCTGTGCATAAACCTCGATACCAAACTGACAAAAAACAAAATGTCAGGACGACTATGAGTCAAGTACACAATTCCTCTAATGATGCTTCGAAAATATTTGGGTTCAACATCTTCAGTTCCATCTGCAAGACATAACTTCTCACAAGCATTCATTGGTGTGTTAGAAACCTTGCAATTAATCATTTGATATTTTTTTAAAAGATCATATGTATACTTTTATTGTAATAAGAATATACCGTCTTTGGTTTGCTTAATTTTCAAGAAGTAATGTAAAAGAACTAAGTCGGCCATTTCAAATTCATGCATTATTTGAATTTTGAATTCTTCAACCATGGTCTTAGAGGAACCAGTATAAATAATGTCATCAACGTAAGGACATACAATAAGAATATCCTTACCAATTTTTTTCAAATAAAGTGTTGGTTCACTATGGCTTCTCTGAAAGCCATTTTGACAAAAAAATTTGTTTATCTTGCTATACAAAGCTCTTGGTGCCTGTTTTAGTCCATAAAGCATTTTTTAGCTTATAAATTTTTTTTCTCTTTTTCTCGCACAGCAAAACCTTCTGGCTGATTAACAAATACATCTTCTAATAATTCATTATTTGTAAAAGCAAATTTAACATCGAACAGATAAATAACTCATTTTATTTGTGCAACAACAACCAAAATAATTCTAATGGTTTCTAATCTAGCAACAGGTTTCATAAAAATCTATACCTAGTTGCTGAGTACACCTACAACAAGTCTTGCGTTGTACTTGTATATGCTGCCATCATGTCACGCCCAGAACCAGAATACTGGAGAGCAGGGGACAAACACAGTCAGCTATGTACATTAGAGTGCAACTCACTTTGCAATACGTTCACGGCTGTCTAGATGCATATGGGTTAATCTTCAATCCATCAGTCCCTTATCGTCAAGAACAAGCCTAGTGTCTCAATCTCAAGCAAGCAAATAGATGTTACAAGATGTTAGATCATCATACATACAAAAGTAAGGTGTCCCAAATATTACATATTCAGATGATCATGAAACTAGTCATATAAAATGCAAAGACTAGCAAGAGTTAAGTCATACATGATTAACCCTAGGATTTGTCAATCATGTTACAGTCCTTAGGCAGACAAATAAAGTTACAACACGAGCTAACACATGCTCGGCAGCTAAACATCTCAAAAAAATAAGTTACAGTAGAGTAGAAGAGCAAAATATGAAATCCACTCGTTGCCTCGGTTACTCATGGTGTTCATCATCTGGCAGGAAGACAGGTAGATCCCTGAGTATCACTCCAAAATTTAGCCATACAAAACCAACTGGATCAGACCCCAGAAAGAGCAAGTACCACAAGGGAGGCTCCACTTATGAAATAAAACCATCATATAACGAATAGGAGAATATAATTATAATAACATAAAAGACAAGAGTTAAAATGAACATACTGGCATGCATTCAGAAAGAACAAAAGGTGGAATATAAATCCTATGTTAATCATGAGACAATAATTCAGGCACGGCCAATCAAGTCCTGCGGCTTGCTATCATTAGCTAGCTAGGGTTATCACAGGCCTAGTTACTAACAAGATGTAGTTGAGATATTCCCGCAGTCACAAGCCCTGCATACTATCCAGGCTACCCAGGCAAAAGTTATGAGAGTTATCAGGATTAGTTGTGTTTTTGAGTGCTGTTATACAAGAAGTGCAACACATGACAGTGTGCTGGAAATACGCCATACTCAACGGCAGGCTACAAGTCCACAGGTGTGGTTGGGATAACGAGATCGCCTGTAACTGAAAAATCTCTCTATATGAACTACTTGATCAATCTAGTAATTTAACCTAGTTAGATTCATTATGTCCTAGACATGATACAAGACAAGACCGATAGCTTGTACAATCACAATTAGGAAAAAATCAACCACGGTGTCAAGACAAGAGTAACATTAGCAAGATAGGTACATCTGTCGCAACAGCAATCAAGGTTATACATATCAGGTCAGGGTTACCTGTCAGGTGTGCGCCTCGACGGGCAACTATCAGGACTATCAGGACGAGATCATATTATCATATTCAAGTTCAAGTTGCTAGCTCAAGATTATCAAGTCGGGTCGTCGTAATTTAGGCCAAGTACAGAAAACATGCAAAGAAAATCAAGAACATCCATGGATGATTGAAACTATTAATCGCATATGAACTCCAGTTAAAGTGAGACAGAAAGATTCTTGAAGCCAAGATGAAAATCTACAACTTTTATGTTTTAAGTTTTACAAGATTTTAGCTACAAAACAGCTTAAACGGGCAAAAATAGTCATTTAGATATTCGAGTGACAAAGATTCGCGTGCGGGCACGCAGAGCGCGCAACGAAAAAATTGGCCACGACGTACGGGCACAGATGCAAGGCGCACAGGGCACAGATGCATGGCACGCAGGTACGGCACGTGTATACAAAATGGGCTACGAGCCACGGATGCATGGCGCGCGTGGACAAAACTGGCCATGGCGCACGGGGCACAGATGCACGACGTGCGGAACGCATGGACAAAAATGGTCACGGTGCACAGGGCGCAAATGCATGGCATACAGGGCACAGATGCACGACGCACGGGCGTGTATCACGCGTAGCGTGCTGCACGGATGGACAAAACTGGCCGCGACACGCGGGGCATGGATGCACGGCACGTGGGCGCACGACACGTATGGACAAAACTGGCTACGACACGTAGGGCGCAAATAAACGGCATGCGGGCGCAAGGCATGCGAGGCACACGGCACGCATAGACAAACTAGCCACGGTGTGCAGGGCACGAATGCACGGTGTGCAGGGCACGAATGTACGGTGTACGGGCGTACGGCACGCGTTGTACTGCTGCACAGCATGCTGGCGCATGGTACGTAAAGCACGGGGTACGCGTGGAAAAAACTGGCCACGACGCACAGGTCACGGATGCATGGCACGGGCGCGCGGCAATGTTCATCGTTCCGGCAACACCGAAGGGGTGCGGAACCCATGAACACAAGAATGGCCGAAACTTCCTCAAAATAAGTCGAAATTATGCGATTCAAAAGCCAAAATTGGATATAATTGAATTCTCCACAACATGGAACCATTAGTTTTTGGAATTAACAAATTTTTAGAGATCAAAACAAAGAAAAACATAAAAAACTTTAAACCTAGATCTACAAAAATCTTTCCATCAAAATCGAAAATCTCAAGTTCTAAAGATGCTTAGAATCATGTTGGAAAGAAGATAGAACAAATAAAAATAGAGATCTTTTATTTTCCCCATGGAGCAAGTTATACTTGCCTAGGTTGGTTGGTGGGAGGAGTAATGGAGAAAGAGAGGAGTAAATGAGAGTAAATGAGAGGAGAGAGAGAAGAGGTTGGTATATGTACCAAGGCAAGTCAATTAAACCAACCCAAACCAAACCAAGCCAAGCCAACATGTCTTATAGAACCATGGTGAACCAAACCAAGACTAGCCAAGAATAAACCAAAACTAAACCAAGCTAAGACTAAGCAAGAAAAGTCTAACTACAGGTCACTTGACTAATGTCAAAAATTCGTACATGTATAATAATGTAGAAGCATGAAAAAGAATAAAGAAAGGTCCATGCGGCCAAGGATCCCCATGCGGCTCAGAGAACCCATGTGGCTCAGGGGGTCCATGCGGCTCAAGAGTCTATGCGGCTCGAATAATTCCATGCGGCCCAGAGAGGAGCCACGTGGCCTTCAACAGCTCTTCCCTTCGTCTTTTGCAGCATTTAATGCCCTGACAGCTCTGACAAATGACAGCTCTGACATGAAGGCGTAATAATGACTGACATAATGGCATGTTCCTAGGGAAGAGGAGAAAATCTTCTCAAAGCTGGCAGAACCACCGAGTCCCGAGGCATGCGGCTGCTGTATTTATGCAGCTGCCCACTTTATGCGGCTGTTCATCCCCATGCGGCTGCCCAACTTCATGCGGCTGCATCCTTTATGCGGTCGTCCATCAGCATGCGGCTGCCCACCCCCATGCGGCTGCCCACCTTTATGTGGCTGTTCATCCCCATGCGGTTGCCCATCTCCATGCGGCTGTTCATCCTCATGCGGCCCACTCATATGCGGCTCTGCCAAGATGACCCGGTGGAGACACGTGGCACTTTTTACGATGATTGAGACACGTGGCAGTCTTATCTTCCTGGAATTATGGGTGCTAACAAATCCTAACAAAATCAGATTTGTTGCAATCACCATAATTGCCCAGATCAAGTCAAATCGAGCAAATTAGACACGTGGCAAGCCATCACAAGTCGCGAATATTCATGGCAATCAACATTTATTGTCCATAGAGATTTAATGCAATCACATTAATTACTTAAGTCTATTGTATTTGAGATGGACAGCCCAGATTGATTAATTCTCAGGCCGCCGACTTTTGTGAATGTTCAATCATTGCAAACCCTAATGATGCCCCCCACTCTTATAAATAGCAAGGTGCCATTCCTGTAAGCAACCCCAGATCCAGAGAATTAGAGAGAGAATATACAGAGGTCGAAAGGACAGAGGAGCATATACAGAGAGAACAAGGAGAGCATTTCTTCATCAACGCCACGCAGTTCTTCACCGGAGCCAAGGCTGCACCCAATCGTCCAAAGAGTAAGGCAAAGCTGCCGTCGCTTTCCTGAGCCTCTATCGTCACCTCCAAAATCTAAAATAAATAATTGTACTTAGATTACTGTACCTAGGTTTTTTGTCCCTAGGCTTTCTTTGTACATACGAGTTTGTATTGTGAGTCTATGTTCAGTCCTCCTACATAAATTATTCTGTACTTTTACAATCAATGGTAAATACGATAGTGATTCTGCTGGGGACAAACTTCTCCCCGGCTGAGAATTTGGTGACGCAATCGGATGCAGCCAAACTTGACTCCACGCAACAGAAGATGGTCGTCCGCTTCGACCAACAAGCGTTTGAAGAAATGCTCTCCGACGGGAGTGCTGGCCCGGTCCAGAAGCAAACCCGCACAAAGAAGGCTCGCAGGGAGTAGAGGCCAAAATCATTCACTCCTCCTCAGGCCCTGGACGGAGTACTCTCTGCTGCCCAAGACGGCGAAGGCAACTCTCATGCGACCCCACTTCAAGCCATAGAGGACTCTGCTGTCCCCAAGTTCGGCAGAGGAAAGCACTACGATGCTGGACTTGCAGGGACAAAGAGTGATTCTATGCGCTGTAGGAAGAAGCCGAACACTCATACGGCCAAGATTGCCAGCCGCATGAATGATGCACATTCGGCCAAGACTGCCAGCCGCATGCATGATGCTCATGCGGCTGAAACTACCAGCCGCATGAAGAATATCTATGCGGCTAGAACTTCCAGCCGCATGAAGAAAGCCTATGCGGCTACGATTGCCAGCCGCATGAAGACTGTTGACTCCAGCCGCATACTGTCTGCTCCACGCAGCTCAGGCTCAGTCTTCGATCGCCTCTCCTTCGGTCCTGATCTCTCATGTGCCCAAGAAAATATGTCTGACTCTCTGCAGTATCACTCTGACTCTTCCTACTATGCACCTTCAGGCGCTAAAGTGAAGAAGTCAAGGACAGCGCGAGCTTGGCAAGCTCAGTTGGCTGTCCCAACCTCTGACCATCCGAGCGCTCCACATACCGTTATACGGGCCTCTGATGGAAAGTTGTACAGAACCACTCGAGTCCCTCCCCCGGCGGCACATGGACAGAATGGTTCCAAAAAGTTTTCCAAAACCAAGGGAGCAAACATGGTTATTCGAGACTCATCTGACCTGCGTGAGGTTATCCTCCACAAGCACAAAAAAAGAGAAGAGGCCTCGGTATGCAAAGAGTCCTTACATGGACGTTATTGCACTCAGGTCATTATCAACTGCTGTTGCAACAATGCGACAGCAAGAGAAGACCGGCAGTCTATTTTCCAAAGGCTGCAGCGACCAAGCTCAGAGGACGAAGCGCCTCCCGTCGTCTCTTGCAACTCTACTCAGAAAATCCCCGTCGATGGGAGAGGGAAGAAGATAAATGTCTCCAGCCCGAAGGTTTCAACCACTGTGACTAAAAAACTTTTGTCTAAACGGTTGTCCACCACCGGAGTTTTCCAAGGTACCCGTTCGAAGACGAAATCTACTACAGTAGGAGATTCATCATCCACACCACTGGGGGTTACTGAAACAGAGGGTAGCACTTCTCAGAACATCCACGATAATCTGATGTTCCAAGGAGATGAGCCCGAGGAAACAACTCTCCCATCAGATACAGCAGGTGCCGACGTCCCCGAGGACGTCCACGACTCTCAAGATGAAGCGAGCTCTGAAGCTGGAGGTACTATTCCTCCTGAGTCTGAACCAGAGGAGAACATCCCCACATACCCCGATGACTTCTCTGTACAAGGGTATGATTCGGAGGGCACGTCGTCCACCGTCCCTTCCATCTCGACTCGCGTTAGGACGGTGTTCGTGACAAGCGACGATCAAGATGGCCCCAGTGATCGCCAGCGCATCGACACTCTGGAGGCTATACTGCGCACCTTGGTCAAATTTGTGGACGAGATCAAAGCGGCTCTTCCAACTCTGCAAGAAGGGACGCCTGGCCAAACAAGCGCGGGTCCCGCGGTCAATACGGACTCGAACTCAGCGGCACCGAACCCGGGCAACAATCCTCCTGAAATGACGGCTCCTACCGCTGCGGATGAGGCCTGGGAAGCAAGAAGAGAGGTCCAGGAGCTCCGAGCCATGTTTCACGCTCGAGAAACCTCTCAAGACCTCAGAATACGGCAACCATATCCTGCTGCATGGAGGGATGTCCCCTTTCCACCAAGATATAAGCCGTTCAACATCAATCCCTATGATGGCAAGACCTCCGCGAGTTGGTATATTACTTACTTCGAGGTCACCATCGACCATCTGCCCCATGACGATGCCATCCTTACACGATTATTCATCGGGGCATTAGAAGGGGTCGCCTTCGACTGGTACCGCAACCTGCCAGACAACTGCATCCACTCCTTCGCCAACTTCAAGCGCATGTTCTTAGAGAGATTCTACGAAGTAGGACAGGACGTCACAATGTCCACCCTCATGAACGTCGTCCAAGGGGAGAGGGAGCCGACAAGGAACTATATTGAGTAGTTTTGCCAAACTGCAATAAAATTGCCGTCTGGTAATCCAGATTCCTCCTTAATTAAAATTTGCCAAAAGAGACTGCTCACAACAATCAGACTCTGGATGGGCGAAAGTCAATTTAAGGACTGGAAGACGTTTATCATCAGTGCCACTAGCACCGAAGAACGGTTGAAGAAGGCTCACCAACTAGGGTTGCACATCTCAGAGGGAGAGGACAAGGGCAGACGCCCTAATACCAACAGTAATAATGGTGGTTACTCCTCCAACAATCGGGATAACAAGGGCAAGCAGGCAATGGTGGCCGACACAGCCCAGCAACCAGAGTCAAAACCAGCAGACAAACAATGGCCGCAAATGACCTACTCCTTCGAAGACGGCCACGTCAAGCCTATCTTGGACATGCTCATACAAGGAGATAGAATTCAGCTCCCTCCACCAAGACGGGAACCTCGGCCGACAGAAATAGAGAGCTCGAAGTACTACCATTACCACCGCTACGTCCACCATGCTACACACGACTGCTACCAACTGAAGCGATACATCCGACATCTTATCGATTCGAAAGCTCTGGCCATCGATTTCGAGGAGGTAACCGTGGCAGCCAACATGGTATCCGTACAGTTCGGCAGCTTCCCTCCAACGGAGACTCAAGACGGTGTGGTACCCGTCCCTCTGGCGATGATGAAGATTAATAATCTTCTACCTCCTCGGGATCAGGCTGTTGGTCTAGTGCCCCTCACCACATCACGAGGAGAGATTATGTGGGTCCATTCGGACCTGGTACTTGAGGTGACTCAGTTCGCACCACGTTCCATTCGCAAGAAGAGGAGTGGAAAAATCAGATCCTGCCGCACAATTTTGACAGATGTCGAAGAAGTCACAGCTGCCGTTACCCGGTCTGGGGCACAATCCCAACCTGTGGCTGATAACTCGGCTGAAGATCATCAGTCAGCTACTACTGACACTCCAGGATCGTCTCAGCCTCCGACGACCGACAAGCCTAGGCCGAAGGAGACTCGCTTTGACAAATCCCTCTGAAAAGAGGCACCTCAAGGGCTGGAGAGGCCCTACAACTTCGACATCTTGGCACAATTGGCCAACACACCGGCCAAATTTTCATTATACGAGCTACTGAGGCTCTCAAAGGATGTTCGCGCGGCTTTGAGCGATGCACTCCAAAATGCCGACGCATATCTGGCTCAGGTCAACCTCACGGAAGAGAGCCCGCCAGCAAGCCTCCAAGACAGCGCTTGCACAGGAGCGATGTCCAATATTGTCTTCACTTCGCAGGATATGCTCATCAAAACCAATCTGCACGATCGTCCGTTATACTACACTGGATACATTGGGGACGTAAAGGTGGACCGGATGCACATTGATCCTGGTTCTTCCATAAGCATCATCCCGAAGGGTCTGTTACATCATCTCCGTATTTTTATGCATCGCCTAACGCCAACAAGCACCGCCATCAGCGGTTTCAATTCGGGCAGGAGCTACCCAATTGGAAAGATTCGCTTAAAGTGCCAAATTGACGATCTTCAGTCAGAAGTGACCTGTTACGTCATAGATACGGATACTTCATACAATATCCTCCTGGGACGCCCTTGGATACACGATTATATGATCGTGCCTTCCACGCTGTACCAGTGCTTCAAGTATGTCGACAAGCACGGCTTCGTAAAGACAGAATTTGCCGACATCGATCCCTTCAAAGGGGTCGAATCCTACTACTCGGATTCCTGCCTATACGAGAAGTCGAAGAGGCACCTGGATAAAGATGTACAAGCTCGAACTGAGACGGCCTCAGGATCAGAAGAACCTCTGACGATCCACCTTCAAGCTCACAAACCTGGCAAATCCGCACCCCTTACGGCCGCTCTGCGTAAGGACGCAATCAGCCTCTCGGCACAAAAAGGGCAAATGATAATCCGGCTGCCAAGGTTCGGCCAAGCGTCGAGACCCATAATGGAGCCACTGACAATCAGACTACCAAGAGTCTGCCAGCCACAAGCAGAGAAGCTCAATCCCTCTGACAAGCCAACGACGATACGTCTTCCCAAGAAGAATTATTACCTAATGTAAAGTCTGGGGCTTCTAGTGAACCAACAACTCCCCGCCCAGCATCGAGTACCAAACTAGGGGTCGCTAGTTTGCCAACAACTCTACGTTCGGCTCCACCAACAGAACCCCTGATGATCAAGCTGCCCAAGTCATCTTCTCAGTCTTTATTTATATAGGGGGTGGCCGAAGAAGAACCTGAACTGGCCAAGTATGTGGCTGCCCATACTGATGTTCCTTCCGCAGATGATGTATTCCCGCTAGAAAAGATACCTTACTTCATCAACAAAGGGCTATCTTTGAACTACCTCGAGCTTAATAAGCTTTGTACAATGTATGCTATGGAACACGGTATAGGCACTCACCTACACACACAGGTGACAAATGTTTACACCGCAAACCAGCTTACTCCAGTGGAAGACGCTTACCGCATAATAGAGGGAGGGGACCATCCAATCATCTTTGGCCGGAAGGACGATCTACAGCCCTTCACCATAGAGAAGGTCGATCTCGAATCAGATGACGGAAGACTGTCTCTTTATCTGTATAGCCCCCAATCCAAATATCTCACGCAAAAATAGGGGTATGATCTGGAGACTACGCCAGGCTTGAACTACGGTACTGGTCGACGATTATCTTTGAAGCTGCCAGTCCCGGCGGGTAAACTACGGGACTACTACAACAAGACCCGACGTGGATTAGGGTATGTTACGCCCGCGACGACCCCTGAAAGTTCAGATGAGGAATACGACTGGCATTCATATTCAACCGGGTCACCAACTTCTCATTCAGATACCAGCATCGGAGACATATTCAGATAAGTCATGTCAGTCAATATGGCATTCGCCGATGCTTACGAAGAAGATGAAAACATTCCTGAAATCCTCGAGTTAGAGCCGTAGGCCCAATAGCTGGATGCACAGTGGGAAAAGCATTTCGAACAGAGAGAACCTCCCACTTAAGATGAGGTTATGCACGTCGACCTCGGCAGCGAATCTTCTCCAAAACCAATCTTCGTCAGTAAAAGCCTGACAGACGAAGAGCAAGAATCGCTACCAGAACTTGTCAAAGAATATCTTGATGTGTTCGCCTGAAGCTATGAAGACATGCCAGGACTAAACCCCGAGGTTGCCCTTCACAAGCTCAACATTCGGCCAGATGCAAAGCCGGTCAAACAACAACAACGACGCTTTCGCCCGGGCATCATGGATACGATCGAAGACGAAGTCAACAAACTGATAGCCAACGGCTTCATTCGTGAAGAATAACATTCGGACTGGGTCGCCAACATAGTACCAGTCCTCAAGAAGAATGGGAAGATTCGAATCTGCATCGACTTCCGCAATCTGAACGAGGCATGTCCCAAAGATGAATTCCTCCTTCCTATCACGGACATCATAATCGACAACACATGCAACTTCGAACGTATGTCATTCATGGATGGCTTCTCGGGGTACAACCAAATCAAGATGTCTCCTGTGAACACCGATTGACACATACTGCTACACAGTCATGCCTTTCGGTTTAAAGAATGCTGGCGCCACATATCAAAGAGCCATGAGTATCATCTTCAGAGATTACTTGCGTAAGACTGTGGAGTGCTATATTGATGACATCGCCGTCAAGAGTCACTATAAGGGAGATCATCTGCAGGACCTGAGGACGATATTCGACCTGATGCGAGCGCACAACCTGAAGATGAATCCAATAAAATCCTTCTTGGGCGTATCCAGCGGAAAATTCTTCGGTTTTATCATTACTGCCCAGGGAATTCATGCAGATCCAGAGAAGACGAAGGCAATTATGGAGATGGGTCCCCCGAGAAATCTCCGCGAACTCAGAGGCCTTCAAGGGAGGCTAGCTTACATCAGGAGGTTTATTTCTAACCTCTCCGGGCGATGTCGGCCATTCACCCATCTCATGAAGAAAGGCATCTCGTTCGTATGGGATGAAGAACGCCAACGTGCCTTCGACAGCATCAAAGAATATTTGTCGAACCCTCCAGTCCTGGTGGCCCCGGTTGCTGGAAAACCATTCTTGCTATATGTACGAGCAATGGAGCATTTCCTCGGCGCTCTGCGGGCACAAAACAATGATGCAGGCCATGAACAAGCTATATATTACCTCAGCCGAATGATGATTGGGCCGGAGCACCGATACACCGCCATAGAGAAGGAATGCCTCGCCCTGGTGTTCGCCATTCAAAAGACGCGGTACTATATCGCAGGACAAAATATACATGTGATCTCACGAGTCAACCCTCTCAGGGTCCTCATGACTAAACCAGGGGCACTCAGCTCCCGCCTCGCCACATGGGTAATATTGCTGTCTCCTTATCATATGGTCTTCGTCCCGCAAAAGGTTGTTAAAGGTCAAGCTCTGGCAGACTTTTTAGCAGCCCATCCAGGCTCGGAGTCGTCCAGAGTATATGAAGGAATCCCAGATGAGGTTGCCGACTCACATGTGGCCTTCCATGATGATATATGGCGAATGTTCTTCGATGGTGCGTCAAGAACTAGACCCAAGGGCAACATCATCGTTGGAGTCAGGGTGGTGCTGATTTCTCCTTCCGGACTAGTGATCAATCGTGCATACTCCCTCACGGAACCCTAATCTAACAATGTGGCCGAATACAACGCTTTGGTCATTGGCCTCCAACTTGCAAAAGAGCTGGAGGTAGAATATCTTGAAGCATACGGCGATTCGCAGTTAATCGTCAATCAGATCCGGGGTTCATACGAAGTCCGCCATGAAGACATGATCCCCTATCACCAAATAGTGATCAACATTATTTTGTCATTTGAGGGATTCTTCATCGAACACGTTCCTAGACTCCAAAACATCGAAGCTGATGCCCTAACAGGCCTTGCCGCTTCCCTAGCAGTGCCAAACCATACTCATCATTCGGTTGACGTGATAGGCCACGAACTGGTCTGCCCCAAGAACAACGTTCAATTCATGGCGAGTTATTCCGCTCAGACGATCGACGAAGTGCCAGACTGGAGACAACCATTCATAGACTTCGTAGTCTATGACATCCTGCCCGAGAACCCAAAGGAAGCCACCTCCATCAGAAGGCATTCTCTCAGATTCTTCTACGATACAGAGACAAAAATGCTGTATCGACGATCCTACGATGGGTTATTGCTTCGGTGTCTGTCAAACGCATAAGCTAAATATGCCGTACGCGAAGCTCATGATGGTGTCTGCGGGGCACATCAGCCCGGCCCTAAATTGCAAGACCGTCTCCGCCGAATGGGCTACTACTGGCCTACGATGGTAGCAGATGCGATAAACTATACAAGAAAGTGTAAAGCCTGCCAAGTCCACGCGGACTTCATCCACCAGCCATCCGAGTTTCTACATCCAACAGTGGCGTCCGGGCCATTTGAAGTATGGGGAATGGACATCATCGGTCCGATCACTCCACCTTCTTTCCGAAGACACCGCTTCATACTCGTAATCACAGATTACTTCTCCAAATGGGGGGAAGCTGTTCTGCTCACAGAAGTAAAGACTTCAAACGTGATCAGCTTCCTCAAGCATCACGTCATTTATCGCTTTGGACTGCCCTGAATGATCAACCACGATAATGGTTCACAGTTTGCAAGCCACGCTTTCTATCGGTTTTGGGACAAACACCGAATTCAGAATGTTGCTTCGACGCCATACAATCTGGCATTAAATGGGTTGGCAGAAGCATTCAACAAAACCATCATCAAGTTGCTCAAAAAGTTTGTGTCTTCCAACAAACGCGACTGGAACGAGAAGCTTGGTGAATGCTTATGGGCGTACCGTACTACGGTCTGAACAGCCACCGGAAACACACCATTCTCCCTGGTGTACGGGAGTGAGGCAATTCTTCCATTGAAGACTCAAATCCCCTCGCTCCGCGTCGCTCTCACTTACCAATTGATGACGGACGATAACTACCGTCGCCGGCTACAAGAGTTGGAGGCCTTAGATGAAAAATGCCTACTAGCTCAGCAACGGATTGAGCTATACCAAGCACGCATCTCCGGAGCCTTCAACAAGAAGGTTAAAATCAGAACGTTCCAAGTGGGCGATCTCGTTCTGGCAGTTCGGAGGCCGATGGTTATGACTCACAAAATTGCCGGCAAATTCTAGCCAAAGTGGGAAGGCCCATTTATCATTGAGGCTGTATTCTCCAACGGTGCTTACCGTCTCACAAAACAAAACGGAGACTTGCTCATGTTGTCCGTCAATGACAAGTTCCTGAAGAAGTATTATGTCTAAACGACATTCTCCGAATCCCAAATACCGAGTTATGTACCCTTCGGTACCGTGAACTCACATCCTTCTTCCACTAATATCCCAGATTATCGAGTTATGTACCCTCCGGTACCGCTGAACTTATATTCTCCAAATCCCAAATACCGAGTTATGTACCCTCCGGTACCGCTGAACTCACATTCTTCCTCCACAAAAAAATCCCAGATTGTTGAGTTATGTACCCTCTGGTACCTCTGAACTTACACTTTGATTCCAAAATTCCTGGATTGTCGAGTTATGTACCCGCTGGTACCCCTGAACTTACATCCCGGTAACTCTTTTAAGAAGAAAGTCATGTATAACCATACTTCTGAATGTTCTTCCTGAAAGAGCTCCTTCTTCATGATCCACTACCCGCACTCCCAGTGCACAAAAAAGGGTAACAGATCCACAAATTTCCAAAACGACCATATCGATATTACCTCTGAGTCGTCTCACTTCCGCCAAAAACAAATCATCCCTCTACATAGAACTTCCATGTACCTCCTTCATGGAGCCCACTCCTACCATATCCTCATTACCTCTGAGTAGGAAGGCTCCATCGAAGAAACCCTCATGCTTGCCATATCCTAATTACCTCTGAGTAAGTATGATTGGTTCCCTTTCGACTTATTATCCGTACCCACAACCGGAGTACGCCAAGGATAGTAGGTCCACAAATGTCCTCTGTTGACCACAAATATCCTCCGTTGAGTCCACTCCTGCCATGTCCTCATTACCTCTGAGTAGGAAGATTCCGCGGTAAAAAAAGCCCTCATACTTGCCATGTCCTCATTATCTCTGAGTAAGTATGTTGGTTCCCTTTCATCCTATTATCCGTATCCTAAGTTAGGGTACTCCAAGGATAATAGGCCCACAAATGTCCTTTGCTAAGTTTCTTAGTACAGGCCCATCATTTCTTATCATGCCCCGGGAGCCCAGCTGCTCCATGACATTCTTTCTCTCGATACCCGGAACATCCATGACCACCTTACCGTGGAACTGTTCTAAGCATCCCCATCAAACTTGTTATCCATACCTAAAACCAGGTATGCCAAGGATAACAGGTCCACAAACAGTCCTCCAGTGGGGCAAGCACCTCAAAACCACATACACAATACAAATGAAGGGTAAGATGAAACATACTCTTTATTTGAAAGTCAAAAAGCATTACATGTTCTGGGACCACGTCCCTCTCAAAAAGAAAAAAAAAGAGAACGTAAACAAAAGGAGAAAAAGGCCGACTATGGTTCGGCATTACATAATTCCAGGAGGCGGTTATTCACCAAGGCGGTCCCCCGTTCAAGCCGCTGCTTAGCTCGGCGCTCCACTTCCTGGGACAACCGGTCCGCATCATCGAAATACAGGTGTGCCCACAAGCCATCCTCCATCTTCTTCAGGGCGAGCTCCAAATTTGTAGAAGCTCGACTAAGTCTGTCAGCCTCCTGGATAACAAGCTCCATTTCGGTACGGGCGGCTTCGAGCTCAGACTCCAGAAAGGCCAGCTTTCTCTGGAGCTCGAGGATCTTCTCCCTGGTATCGATTATCCCGCGGGAGGCGGTCACTTCCCGAGCCATGCAATCTTCATTTCTACGGCTCAATTGATCGTATAACTAAGACAGATCACGGCGGTCCTTCAGTATGGTCGGCTTGATCGAATCCCGAGCGAGCCTCACCTTCTCCACTGCGGTTATGAGAAAAGTGCGCTCTTGATCTATTGCCGCAGACAGATCAGCTTGCCGTAGCACGTGAAACTGGGTCACAAGTCGATCAGCCTCCAGCAGTTTGGGCTCCAGAAGTGCAACTAGCCCTGCCCCATCGGAGAGTGTTCTAAGGATATCGATTTGACCACCGACGCACCGATGGGCCATAGTAAAGGGAGTCCCCCTCTCCACAGCAACTTCGACCCCTCTCTTCAGGTGTCGGTAGAAGCTGTCAACCACATCCTGTGACACTTCATCCAAAACTTCTGTAGAGGACGGCGTCAAAGGAAGTGTGGCCGGCAGTGTCGAAGGAGTAGCATCGGAACTTGCCATCCCTGCCACCAGGGAAACAAATTCTGAGCGAAAAGACGCATGAATAGCGGCTAGCTCCTCTTCCGCCACCCGAAGAGCTTGGATACTCGGCAAGGCGGAAAGGTCAACCCCCGAAACCATATTAGCAGAGGAGGACGCAGGAAGCATTGCCCCCTGCCCCAGCTGTGCCGCCACTCGAACCCCCGAACTCAACCCAGCTGGAGGCCCCTCAATATAGGTCGAAAGAGAAGGAGGCACATGTGGTTCCATCAGATCCCTTCCGGTAGAGTCCGCCCCGACAATGTCCGTCACCGACAATGAAGGGGCGGGACCTGTACGTCCAAAGCAATTATTAATCAACTTAACCCGAAGGATGTGCGGATAGAGTAAATAAGCCTCTGAACTAGTCAAGACTTGGCTTATCTTACAAGCGGAGGATTGTGGAGGCTGAGATTCGCTCACAACCACCATGGTCTCCTCATCAGCAACCTCTGAATTAAAGGCAGTCTGTTCCTCCGACCCAGCCACCCCAGAAGGAGATACAACTGGGTCGATATCACCTGGCTGAGAGTCGGCAATCTCAAGGACAGGATCAGCAGGACCCACATCGCCTTGGGTCGAACCCCCAGCAATATGAGCGGCCTCCGCTGCCACCGAGAGGACCTCAGCAGAAACAGTATCGGCACACACGTGGTTGATCAAATTATTTGAAGCCGGATCGATCGCAGAGGCAACCGCTGGCTCTGAAGACTCATTTTCTCCTGACGCCTACAAAGAGCAAAAGAAAATGATTAGGCCATAGTTCAGAAAAAGAAGGAAAAGATAGTTGAAATTCAAGTCACCTCAGAAACAGCGTCAATATCCTTAATAAACAGCCTGCGGCGTCTTACCGCAGCTCGCTTCGTGGAGTAGGTTCTGCCATCATCGGTGAACACGCGCCTGCTTTGCTTGCACGAAGGGCCAGGCACAGCAGGTAGTTGATCCTCCACCACCTCGTCAGGCACAGCAGGCGGCTGACCCGCCACCACTTCATTCGACACAATAGGTGGCTGATCCCCCACCTTCTCGTCTGAGGGATGGAACAAATCATCGGCATCCTGCTCATCATCCTCTTCTTCTGTCGTAGTGGACTCTGAGTTCGGCATAGGAACCCTATTTGCCTTCTTCTTTCTCTTCTTGGACCCCTCGGGCTTCTCCGCCAGTCCGGTACCGACAATAAAGCTGATACTCATGTCAAAATTAACGGGAGGCTTGCTCGCCGTAACATGATAGATGGCCGCCATGTACAAAATCTCCCCTTACATATTAGCATCGGGAACCGAGAAGCTAGCTCGGGTATGAACCGCACTGTAATAATGCCAGGCCCTGATGCCATCAAGGA
The DNA here is from genome assembly GCA_029216955.1 of Iris pallida. Classification (NCBI taxonomy): domain Eukaryota; kingdom Viridiplantae; phylum Streptophyta; class Magnoliopsida; order Asparagales; family Iridaceae; genus Iris; species Iris pallida. Next base: position 25,105,442 of record JANAVB010015600.1, read on the forward strand.
CGCTGCCTTCAAAGCCTAGGCAGGCACTGGGACAATCAAGGAACAGCTAGCTATACCCGAACTGGCGGGAGAACCTGCTGGGCAAGTAGGGCTCCAGGTATATGTTATTTTGGTAACGATATACTGTGCGTTGGACGAATATTGTGCAGCTAAAGGAGCATGTTTTCAGATAAGAGGAGGGGAGGTTCAGCGCCATCAACATGTACGCCCCACACTTCTCTAGCAGTAAAATGAGGAACAGACACAAAGAATTCATATCCGTCTACCCTCGCCAGCACCCTCCGACAGGCTGGCATGTGTCGTAGTCCCAGGGCTGACGGCGGTATCGAAAAAGGAAAGCACCATCAGCCGTAACGCCCTCGTCCGCTCCAGGCCTCATCAACGACCGATAATGCATCAATAGCCACCCCATTAGATAATGGTAGGGTAGCTCTATTCGCTCAAAAACCAGTGTCGTCTCGCGGGCAATGACCTTGGACTAGAAGGCGCGGAGGCCGTGGTGTATGCTACACACCATGGCCGGAAGAAGGGCCAGTCTGACTCTGAAGACCAATTTTACGGCAGAGAGGATGAAGTGGCGGCTGATCCTTTCAATGGAACCTGCCCCTCCCGAGACTACGCAGTTCCGTAGCCACACCATTAAGAATCCGGCCAAGAGCACTTTCTCAGACATCTGTCGGGTACCATGGTAGAAATAGCTGAAAGAATCAGTTTTACTCCCAAATTTGTCACTGGTGGACCTCGACCTCTTGGCATTCGACATCAGGTTCTTTATCTCCTCCTGGGTTTGAGGACCTCGGGAAGAAACCCGGCCAGAGGGACTTAATTTGAAAAGATATGAGACCCAGGACGTGGTATGGGGAGCGTTCCCTTCTGAGCTCCCGTCCTTCTTGATAGCCGTTTGGTGGCAGATACTGTGGTGGCACAGTAGTTCCCGGTACATGGCAACAAAACCCAAAAATTGTCGATCCAAATCCTCGAATTCCTCGTTTGTCGGGGTGTACACTTCAAAAGCTTCGTCCCTCCATGGCAGCTTAGAAACAATATGCATTTCATAGAGAGCAAGTCCCAAGTCCCCTCCGGGCGCGAAGAAAGTCCCCGTCCGCTGGTTATACATTTCCAAAAGAGCCATGAACAACGGCTTGTTGATGGGTAACCCGTAACAGGTGCCCCGGATGGCATAATATAGGTCAATCTCCCGCAGGAACGCCTCGTATTTCTTCAGGATCCATGTGGCCAGGTTGGCCCACGTAGGGATAGGGTTTATCCAGTTCAGCAACGACAACCTGCCAACAGGATAAGACCCCTTGCGAGCGAGCTGATTCAGGAAGGTATCGGCTAGAGTGAACATGAAGTTAGGACCAGATACGTTTATGAAGGTACCCCGGAGTCAGTCCCATCACGCTCCGACTGACCGAGTCCCTGTTCACATATGCTGACCCAATATTCTTATTATAATGAATGTTGCCCACGAACATCCCCGATTGGGTTGGAGTTAGGGAGCCCACCATCTTCCTGTCCAACGATACCATATTGAACCACGAGAGGGGAAAATGACGTTCCATTTCGGGAATATGGATCCTCACCCCGTCCAGAGTAAAGTCCCAGCTCTCAGAAATGTCCAGCACTCGAGGGTTCTTTATGGATAGAGCATCCCCGAAGAGAAAGGCTAGTTTCAGATACTCTCCTTCCAGCTTTCCCGAGTTCATCATGGTACAAAGAAAGTGGAGAGGCTGATTCTTGATGGCGCTCACCCTCTCGAAAGGCTCATCGGTGGGTAGCTGGTCTGACACATGTCAAACTAAGTCGTCAAGCTGCACACCCATGGCATATTGGGCTGAACCCACCAAAAGCTCTCCTGCTGGATTGATTAGCAGATCCACTGAAGAAAGACAAAAGAAACAGGATTAAAAGATGATTAAAACGAAACCACTTGAAGTTTCTTAAAAAAGCTCCTATGTGCCTATACGGCTCGGTTCAACGTGGCCTTATGCGGTCCAATTCAGTTAGGTTTCATGCGACACTGCTTCGATAGAGTCTATGCGTCTCGGTTCAACGTAGCCTTATGCGGCCCAATTCAGTTGGGTTTCATGCGGCACTGCTTCGATAGAGCTTATGCGGCACGACTTAGCGAGGCTTTATGCTGTCCAGTTCATCAGGAGCTCATGCGGTCCCGTTCAATGGGACTTCATGCTGCTCAAATCTAGAAGTGCTCATGCGGCTCAAGTCCATCTCATGCGGTTCAAACACAGGGCATGCCCCATGCGGCCCGGATAATGAGAGGGTCATGTGGCCCATGCAATATATGCGGCTTCATCATGTTGAACTTGGGCAGTTCAATAAAGATGAAGGACGAAGGCTTGTGCACAAAATATGCAACAGAGCCATGGGTTATTAGGGTTCAAAGCATTCAATATCCCATCCAATCCTTACCCTTAAAAGCAGGGTGGACGTCAGGGTGCACTTCAGGCGTATTGTCCGACGAGGAAGCCGCTTTCTTGTCCTTCGCAGTAGTAGAGGCAGCCTTGGAAGACTTGGGGGCCATTATCGTCCAACGGTCGGAGAAGGAAGACAAAGGAAGAAAATTAGGGCAGCAAGAGTTGAAGACGAGAGAGAGTAAAGAAGTCTCTCCTACTGAACACGTTCCTATTTATAGGCAAAAGGAGGGCACTTCGATCCGCGTGCAGCATGAAAACTGACTCTTCGGTTATCGAGACGAACCGACTAAAATAAAGGCCAAACTCTTGGGATCCTGCCCCGAAAAGCGACTTCAAAATCTGACAGCAAAACAAAGGCAATTAATGCAAAAGATTTGCTCATGTGGCAGGATAACGTGGCAAGGAGCCTATGCGGCCAGACAGTCTATGCGGCCTGAAAGTCCATACGGCCGGTTGGCTAATGCGACTCAGATGGCCATGCGGCTGAGGAGGCCATACGGCTGGAAGATCCATGCGGCCAGAACATCCTATGCGGCCAGAGGAGTTTATACATAGCCATGCTTCTTATTCAAAGTATTTCAATTTTGCAAATTGAAAACTTTGAAGGGGGTCTTGTAGAAGCATGGAAAAGAATAAAGAAAGGTCCATGCGGCTAAGGATCCCCATGCGGCTCAGAGAACCCATGCGGCTCAGGGGGTCCATGCGGCTCAAGAGTCTATGTGGCTCGAATAATTCCATGCAGCCCAGATAGGAGCCACGTGGCCTTCAACAGCTCTTCCCTTCGTCTTTTGCAGCATTTAATGCCCTGACGGTTGACAGCTCTGACAAATAACAGCTCTGACATAAAGGCGTAACAATGACTGACATAATGGCATGTTGCTAGGGAAGAGGAGAAAATCTTCTCACAGCTGGCAAAATCCACCGAGTTCCGAGGCATGCGGCTGTTGTATTTATGCGACCACCTACTTTATGCGGCTGTTCATCCCCATGCAGCTGCCCAACTTCATGCGGCTGCATCCTTTATGCGGTCGCCCTTCAGCATGCGGCTGCCCACCCCCATGCGGCTGCCCACCTTCATGCGGTTGTTCATCCCCATGCGGCTGCCCATCTCCATGCGGCTGTTCATCCTCATGCGGCCCACTCATATGCGGCTCTGCCAAGATGACCCGGTGGAGACACGTGGCACTTTTTACGACGATTGAGACACGTGGCAGTCTTATCTTCCTGGAATTATGGGTGCTAACAAATCCTAACAAAATCAGATTTGTTACAATCACCATAATTGCCCAGATCAAGTCAAATTGAGCAAATTAGACAGGTGGCAAGCCATCACAAGTCGCGAATATTTATGGCAATCAACATTTATTGCCCACAGAGATTTAATGCAATTACATTAATTGCTTAAGTCTATTGTATTCGAGATGGACGGCCCAGATTGATTAATTCTCAGGCCGCCGACTTTTAAGAATAGGCAATCATTGCAAACCCTAATGATGCCCCCACTCTTATAAATAGCAAGGTGCCATTCCCTTGTAAGCACCCCCGTAATCCAGAGAATCAGAAAGAGAATATACAAAGATCGAAAGGACAGAGAAGCATATACAGAGAGAACGAGGAGAGCATTTCTTCTTCAATGCCACGCAGTTCTTCACCGGAGCCAAGGCTGCACCCGATCGTCCAAGGAGTAAGGCAGAGCTGCCGTCGCTTTCCCGAGCCTCTATCGTCACCCCCCAGAATATAAAATAAATAATTGTACTTAGATTGCTGTACCTAGGTTTTCGTCCCTAGGCTATCTTTGTACAAGCGAGTTTGTATTGTGAGTCTAAGTTCAGCCCTCCTACATAAATTGTTCTGTACTTTTATAATCAATGGCAAACAAATAAAAATATGGATAACAAAAAATGGGAGTGACAACTCTACCCACCTTAAAAGAATTGCGTTTCTAAAATTTAATCAAGAGACTAGAGGTGTCAGGGCAAACTATGCTAACTATAGGCAATCTATGTCTAGCAGTCAATCAAGCAATCATTCCCGCAAGCAAGGAATTTAGGACATAAGGTATAAGAAGGATATTATACCTTACGAGTCAAACATATATGGATATCGTGATCAGATATCATCCTCACATTTCCAGGTTGACTCATCCAAAGAGTTATGACCTCAACCGATACGGACTAAACTAATAGTCTTGTTCTTTAGTACTATCTATCTTCGGTCCAATATGGATACGAGCCTTTCCTCATACGAAAGGTTCGTACCAACCACCAATTCCGAATGATCGAGGATATGGCTCGGATCCGGAATATACCGTCGTAATTGGGATACATGGAACACGTTATGTGTAGGAACAAATCGTAAAGTACAATACTCTAGAGGGGGTGAAAGGCAGCGGAATATAGCTAATAAAAATGTTAGCAACAAGATCACATAGAATGTATATATCACAAGTAAATAAATGTAAAGGCAGAGTTCAGAAAGCAGACACAAAGACGACGATGTATACTGGTTTCCCTCTTGTGAGGACTATTCCAGTCGGAAGAACTCTAGCTTCCAGTCGAATCTACTATTGGAAAATACCGCAAGTTTTCATACGAAGTCCTTGCAACTTCTACAACGCGAACTTTGATACAAAGTACGCGACCAAATTCAATTGTGAAGTGTGTTTCTTCAATCAAGCCTCTGATTATAATCACTCTGAAGCTTCTAGACCGTATTGCACTAGCAAATTGACTAGAGGATTGTAACCGGCTTGGGATTTAAAAATGGAAGCTTTAGAACACTTTGGAAGACGTTTAAGCTTAGAGAGAAGAGATGAGAAAGTGAATGAGTGAGTCAAAATAATTGAAATCCTTCTCTATTTATAGGTTTTCCAAAGTCAGAATTTTGACAGAATTTGGGCAGAATTCAGGCAGAGTTCTATGAGGGAATCTCGGCAAATAACGTTGTTACCGTAACTGCAGGAAGACCAAGTCCAAAAATCAAACATACACTAGGTAAATTCTGGCTAAATTTTCCTCTGTGTATTTTTGAATTTTTGGCCATTTTTGAAAACAGTTTTTGGTTTTTGGCTTTTAGAAAAAAGTTTAAACAGTTATGAACTTTTGTAAAATGGGCTGTTTTTCAAAACATAGGATATTTTGGAAACGTTTTTGGGTAGCCTATTTGCCAGTACGACTCGGTGTACAAATTATTTATAGACTCAATAAATGTGAAAATTATATTACATTTAGAAATACAGACTCATACGACAAAATTGGCTTCGGTCTTGAACAGATAGGTAGAAGTTCTTTGGCAGTTGTCCAAGAGTCCAAATAATCCAAGTAGCCCTTATATCGAGACAGAGTTTGATCAATTATTAAAATCAGGTTCAACCATGACCAATGGGCCAACAATCTTTCCCATTTTGATAACTGACAAACCTTGACCGATATAACATCTTGATCTTTTAAATTTGAAAAAAATCAAAGTATTGTACTGTATTGTGTCCTGAAAAATAATTCCTGTATCTTGCAAAAGATGTTAGATCCTATTTCTCTCCCGTTGTCACTTAGCAAAATAATTGCAAAAAGAGAAGCTCCCCTGCAATTCATGCATAAGGAACAAGCGTTGAAGAAATACATAAAAAATATGGATAAACAAATATTTCACAGGCAGTTTATATGTTGAAGCAAAAAAAAATAGTGCTATAACAAAAAATAAGGAATAATACTGAGCTAAAAAATAAAAACATGCTAAGAAAAGCATAAAGATGTTTAAAGTACATCAACTTAGCTAACACAGTCTCAGTGCACATAAAAAGGTAAAAGTACTAAATAATATCTTGGAATGACAGAGCATTTCCAAGAAACATAGACATAATAAAGTCTCACTAAATGATATCAAGACAAAATACATCACGTTTAGATCATATATCCTCGGAGTCATCATCGCCAGCAGTGACAGCAATACCACCATGTCCGGATGGACCAGATCTAGAAGTGTCAGCTCTAGAAGGGTGTGGAGTAGCACCAGAACTATGGTTCCAATCATATGCTTTACCGGGCTGAAAGAAAGTATGCACCGCCTCATCCTCATAGCGGTATCCTGAAACAGCTGGATCTCTAGGAAGAGAACTGACAGAATGTCCAGTCTGAGAAAAATGAAGGTCGACAAAAGAGTTGGCAAGAGCCTAAAATCAACTCAAATCACGGAACTCTTATTTTCTGGATGTGTAAGTAATAAACATTCACAGATCCGAGAGATGCTGATGGATACCCTCAAATGCAATAGGGTAATCCTGAGTAGGTGGAGCAGGAGCAGTAGGAGGAGCAGAAGAAGCGACTGTACTACGATGTGACAGCTAAAGTTATTTGGGATCAGACTCACGAGCATAAGTGGATAAGTCAATATCGAAATGCTGGAAGATAAAAGAGATAATCATCGCATAAGAGAGGTTGCGATCCCTTCCACGACAACGACCCATCATCTGAATGATAGTCTTGGGAACAGAAAACGGAATCCCTTTACGAATGTGATAAAGGGAAAATAAGTCAAGTGCGGTTACATCATCTTTTGAAGTAGATTTGGGAAAAATAGTGGAGTAGATGATGCGGTGCAGCTCATAGTTAAATAAGTTCAAGTTAGCAGCCTTGAACTTACCAGAACGAACATGAGCAGGAGAATAAAGTTTGTTCTTAAAACTGCTTAGAGTCGTGCCTGCAGGGAAATCAAACTCAGTGATATCGTCAAGCGGGGCACCTTCGTTAAGAACACCAAGAATTTCTGCTAAAAGGACATTATTGAACTCGATATTGATTCTGTGGACACGAGTTCTAATATAAAAAGTGTCCAATATGAAGTTGTAATAAAACAATCTAATGAGATTAGTGGCGATAGGGAATTTTTTTGGTAACGAGCCTGTGTAACCCTAATGCCTCAAACAATGGACGAAGTTCAGGATATACAGTCCATTTTATCGGGGCTCTAGTGTATATGTTACGTATCATAAAATCTGTGTACCATAGTAAAGATTAATCATGAGTTTCAAAGTAGAACTCATTATAGGCACCGTCGGTCGATTAGACCAGGGAAAAAAGTGAATCCTCTTGAGGATTTGTAGACAAAGCCTCTTCAATGGCTTGGATATTCTTCCTCTTGGAGGGATTGAAATGCATAGGCATTGTGTCCCAAAAAGAATAAAAATCTAATGAATTGAAAGAGAGGGAAGGAGGAGTTTATACCTTCCAAGACTGAAGTATGTGGTAAAGGACGAGAATCTCCACATAAATCCAAAGTTTGGATGGAAATCTCCAAGTAGATTGGGAGCAAAAGGTTGAAAAAAACTAGGATTTGAAGTGGCTCTCGGGAGACAGCTGCTGTGATAGAGGAGTTTTGGAGAAGATGAGAATAAGGGGGCCTTCAGTTCTGACTAAAAAAATATACACCACTAACCGAACTCTGGCCGAACTCGGGTCGAATTCTGGCCGAGTTCGCCTAGGGTTATGTGGATGTAATTTTCAAACAAAAAATTTTCAGGCCACTTTCTTTGCATCAACTCTTTTCTATTATTTAATTCCAAGTTTAGTTATTTTAAATTTCAATTAATATAATTAATATTATTTTACAAATTAAATTTTGTTACATAGCGACTGTCTCAGATTAGCTGTAGGGGTACTGTCCCAGTTAACGAGAGTTCACCGAAAAACAATTAAATACCGTTTCTCTTCGACCGTAGTCATGATGACAGACAGACCCTTTGTAGGCTTGTCTCAAAAATAGTTTTTGAGTATTGAAAGATAATCGATAAAACAAAATTAATTAATATTATTGATATCTAAAATTCCTAATTCTCGACATAAATAATTAAAACGATCTTCCGCTAATGATTTTGTAAATATATCAGCTAGTTGATTCTCATTGTCTACATATATAAGGTTTATATCTCTATTTTGTTGATGATCTCTAAGAAAATGATATCGAATCTCAATATGCTTAGTACGAGAGTGATATACTGGATTCTTAGTCAAATTAATATTACCAGTATTGTCACAAAATATGGGTATGTGTGTGTATAATAAACCAAAGTCTTCTAGGGTTTGCTTCATCCACAAAATTTGTGCACAACAACGTCCTGCGGCGATATATTTAGCCTCGGTCGTTGATAATGCGATAGAATTTTGTTTCTTGCTAAACCAAGAGACTAGAGCCTTGCCTAGGAAATGATATGTGATGCTGGTACTTTTTCTATCCACTTTGCATCTAGTAAAATCAACATCCGAGTAACTGGTTAGGTCAAACGACGTTGTTTTGGGATACCATAAGCCGACAGAAGAAGTGCCTTTAAGGTATCGGAAGATACAGTTAACCGCGCACAAATGTGATTCCTTAGGGTTAGCTTGAAAACGTGCACACAAGCAAACGCTAAATATTATATCTGGACGACTAGTAGTTAAATAAAGTAAACTACCAATCATACCTCGATACTTACGATTGTCGACCGGTTTGCCTTGTTCATCAATATTAAGCTTAGTTGAAGTTGCCATTGGAGTGCCAAGTGGTCTGACTGCTTCCAGATCAAACCCCTTTAATAGATCTTTTATGTACTTGGCTTGATTAATGAATGTTCCACTGTTGGTTTATTTGACTTGCAGTCCGAAGAAGAATTTCAGTTCTTCCATCGTGCTCATCTCAAACTCATTCTGCATACACTTTAAAATTTTTTGACAGAGAGATTCATCAGTAGATCCAAAAATGATATCATCTACATAAATATGAATTAGAAAAAGATTTCCATTAAAAGATTTTATAAACAGTGTAGTATCAACCTTGCCATTTGTAAAACCGTTGTCAAGTAGAAAAGAGCTTTGACGATCATACCAAGCACGAGGGGCTTGTTTCAAACCGTATAAGCCTTTCTTCAACTTGAAACATAATCAGGGTTTTTGAAATCAGTAAAATCTGGAAGTTGAGCTACATAAACTTTTTCTTTTATAAAACTGTTCAAAAATGAACTCTTGACATCCATTTGAAATAATTTAAAGTTATGAAAACATGCAAATGTACATAGCATCCGAATGGATTCTAATCTCGCAACTGGGGCATATGTTTCATCGTAGTTGATTCCTTCTTCTTGATTATATCCTTGAGCTACGAGTCAAGCCTTATTACGAGTCATTAAACCATTCTCATTCAGTTTATTTCGGAATATCCAGCATGTGCCAATGATCGGATGATCAATGGGCTTGGGAATAAGTTCCCAAACTTGATTATGTTCAAACTGGTTCAATTTCTCTTGCATAGCATCTAACCAAAAACTATCACTACAGGCTTCTTCAATAGTTTTGGGTTCAAGCTGTGAAATAAATGCAACACATGAAGCTATATCTTTATTGGAGGAACGAGTACTTACACCCCTAGTTATCTCACCTATTACCAAGTCTTTGGGATGGTCTGCCAAAAATCTCATTTCTTTTGGCACATCCTCAGGATTGCTGGTTCTGGCTTCTGGTTATGTACGTGATCTGCCTAGAGGATCAGCTAGTACTTTGCATGAAGGTTCTGTAGGTGATGTACTTACGTCTTTATCATCATCATTAACTGAATGTTGATTTAGTTCATCAAATGTAACATTTATCGATTTTTTTATGATCATGGTTCTCTTGTTGAATACTCAGTACCTTTTGCTCTTTGCCGCATAACCTAAAAAGATACCTTCATTGGCCTTTTTATCAAACTTTCCCAGATTGTCTTTAGCATTAAGAATAAAGCATTTACAAACAAATATTTTGAAATATGAAACAATGGGTGTTCTATCAAACCATATCTCATAGAGAGTCTTCTTCGATATAGGTCGTATTAGAACCCTATTGAGAACATAGCAAGCTGCGCTGACAGCTTCGGCCCAAAAGTATTTTGGAGACTAAACTGATTTAACATTACTTTAGCCATTTCGGATAGAGTTATGTTCTTACGTTCCATAACTTTATTTTGTTGTGGAGTCCTAGGGCAAGAGAACTCATGCAAATAATTGTTTGTGTCACAAAATTGCTTGAACTCTGCATTCTTAAATTTATCGCCATGATCGCTTCGAATACGAGTGATCATGAAACCTTTCTTATTTTGAACATTCTTACAAAAGGTGACAAATTATAACAATGTATCATTCTTGTGTGCAAGAAAATATACCCACGTGTATCTAGAAAAATTATCTACTATTACAAAAGCATATAACTTACCACCTAGGCTAGCAATTCTACTAGGTCCATATAAATCCATATGCAGTAATTGTATAGGTCTAGTGGTACTTACAGCGTTCATGGATTTAAATGTGGATCAGGTAGCCTTGTTCTTTTCATATTCACTACATACTGTATCCTTCTTGAAAGAAATGTCCGGTAAGCCTCGAACCAGTTTCTTTGTGGATAACCTTGAAATTGTGTCCATTTTTGCATGACCGAGTCTCATATGCCATAGTTGACTCTTATCACTCTTGGCCATTAAGCATCTACTTGCTTTGTTAGTATCTTCTAAAAAATAGAAAACATATATATTGTCTTCACTGATACCTTCAAAGATAGTACTACCAGTTGAGCTATCAACTATAGTACACTTATCTTTGACAAAGTTAATACCATAACCATGATCAGCTAAATGGCTTATGCCAAGTAGATTATGTTTTAACTCGGTAACTAGACAGACATCTTTAATCACAGGGTAGGGGGCCTTACCAATATTGTCGATACCAATTATGTAGCTTTTAAGATTATTACCGAAGGAAATGTATCCTTCTTTCTTCTTCGATAGTGTTACGAATAATGAAGCGCCATCGGTCATGTGTCGTGGGCAACTGCTGTCGAGGATCCATTTTCTTCTAGCATGTGAAGGGTGTTTTACCTACAAAAGAATTTGCAGATAAAAACTTTGTTACCCATTTCTTGTAGGGTCCTGGAATGTTAGTTTTCGGTATCCATGCACAAATTATTAAATCAACAATCTTTCTAACTCTACATGCAAAAGAGATATGACCAATAGTGCCACAATAGTGACATCTAGCATGTTGAGTGTTGAATACAGTGTGTTGTGTATGATCAGTAGGTCTTGGTTTTCTAGTATAAAAGAATGCATACCTATTAGTCTTCTTGGGCAATGGTTTGGTTTGGTTTGGTTTAGTTTGACAGTGTTGGGTTTGAAAGTGTTCCGATGTTTCAGTAAGTGACACATGTTAGGATAGGAAGCAGCTAGCTCAGGTTGTTTTCCTAACCTAATTTCCAACCTTTTGGAAGTGTCATACAATGCAGTATAATCAACAGTAAGTATATCATTCCTGATAAGTGCTTCATGAAGACTCTTCTTCTCTTTGAGTAGATCTTCCTCTAACTGGGTGATGGTCTTGTCTTTCTCTTCGGATAGTCTTTTGGTCTCGTGTAGTAACAGCTTAACAGAAGAAAGCTCACCTACCTCACTAGAATTATCACTACTTCTAACCTCAGCTAGTAGGTCGGTAAGTCTTTCTATTTCACCTTTTTACTCTTTGAGTACCTTCTTAGAGTTTTGGTATTTACTACCCAGTCTTCTGTAATCCCCTAAGAGGTCAGTAAAGGCTTCACCTAATTGCTCAAAGGTAAAATCATCATAAGTATCAAACAGAGGGTTAGTGGTTACCTGATCGTAAGCCATCAAGTACACATTTAGAGCATCATCTGATTGTTCATCTTCTGAGTTGCTGGCTTCACTTTCATGCTATACGCTTGTATTGACATACCTTCTGGATGTAGATTTCTTCAGGTAGCCCTTGTCGTATTTGTTGCTTTTTCTGGTTGATGATAATGCTGTTGGATAGTCCTTCTTCTTACAGCCATAGCAAATAGGATCTTCTTTGTTGTTGTTGTTGTTGTCGCTGTTGTAGTCCTTTATTCTTCTATTGAATCTCATGAACTTCTTAAACTTTCTTACCATGAGAGCTTGATCTTCAGGAGTCAGAGTCACTATCGTCAGAATTATCTTCGACAATTCTTCTATGTTGGGCCTTGAAAGCGATCAACTTCTCTGACTTCTCCTTTGGTGCAACATCTTCAAAATCTTGAAATTCTAGCTCTTGAGTGAGTAGCTTACCCATGAGTGTTTCAAGAGACATTATTGAGAGGTCGTTCCCTTCAATGATTGTTGTAGCCTTTGGAATCTAATTCTTCATGAGAGCTCGTAGAAGTTTGCAAATCTTCTCATGGTTATGTACTCTTTGCCTAATGATGACAAAGGATTTACAATATCTAGGAATCTCGTAAACATTTGAGTGACAGATTCGTTTGGCTTCATCTTGAACGCCTCATACTCCTGAGTAAATCTGCTGACCTTTGACTCCTTGACTTGTGTCGTTCCTTCGTGGGTTACTTTGAAAATTTTCCACACTTTATTTGATGTTGTGCACGTAGACATCCTGTTAAATTTAGTCCTGTCTAAAGCACAAAATAAAGCATTAATAGCACGTGCGTCAAGACTGGCCTTTTTCTTTTCAACATCAGTATACATCTTCAACCAATACATCTTCAATAAGAATACGAGGAGGCTTTTTATATCCATCAATAACAATAGACCATAAGGCAAAATCTAGAGATTTCAAGAAGAAACTCATCCGTGTTTTCCAATATGTGTAATTTGTATTGTCAAACAGTGGAGGTCTGTTTGTGGCTTGGTCTTCACTTGTGAACTTCACAGTTGCCATGTATTATATTGTGATCTACGTAACAGCTAACATAATAAGAATATAATTACAATCTTACCTCTCTTTACTTGTATAACTCGCTCTGATACTAATTGTAGGAACGAATCGTAAAACACAATACTCTAGGGGGGATGAATAGAGTAGGCAGCGGAATATAGCTAATTAAAAGTTAGCAACAAGATCACAGAGAATTTATATATCATAAGTGAATAAATGTAAAGGCAGAGATCAGAAAGCAAATGCAAAGACGACGATGTATACTGGTTTCCCTCTTGTGAGGACTATTCCAGTCGGATGAACTCTAGCTTCCAGTTGAATCCACTATTGGAAAATACCGTAAGTTTTCATAGGGAGTCCATGCAACTTCTACAACTTGAGCTTTGATACGAAGTGCTCGACCAACTTAAATTGTGAATTTTCTTTCTTCAATCAAGTCTATGATTACAGTCACTCTGAAGCTTCTAGACCGTACCGTATTGGCAAATTGACTAGAGGATTGTAACTTTCTTGTGATTTGAAAATGAAAGCTTTAGAACACTTTGGAAGACGTTTAAGCTTAGAAAGAAGAGATGAGAAAGTGAATGAGTTAGTTGAAATGATTGAAATTCTTTTCTATTTATAGGTTTTTTGAAGTCAGAATTTTGACAAAATTTGGGCAAAATTCGGGCAGAGTTCTATGAGAGAATCTCGGCAAATAGTCGTTTCATCCGTAACTGCAGAAAGACAAAGTTCAAAAATCAAATGTACACTAGGCAAATTCCGGCCGAATTCTCAATTTTTGGCCATTTTTGAAAACAGTTTTTGGTTTTTGGCTTTTAGAAAAAAGTTTAAGCAGTTAGGAGCATTTGTAAAATGGACTATTTTTCAAAACATAGGATATTTTGAAAATATTTTTAGGGAAGCCTATTTGCTAGTACGACTCAGTATACAAAGTATTCATAGACTCAATAAATGTGAAAATTACATTACATATAGAAATACAGACTCATACAACAAAATCGACTTCAGTCTTGAACAGATAGGTAGCAGTTCTTTGGCAGTTGTCCAAGAGTCCAAATAATCCAAGTAGCCCTTATATCGAGACAGAGGGTGATCAATTATTAAAATGAGGTTCGACCACGACCAATGGGCCAACATTATGTACTTTATGTAACGACGTCGGAAGAGCGAGACGATAGGACACATCGTCTATTCATTCGAGAATATCAAACGGCCTTATATACCTAGGACTAAGCTTTTTCCGTACGCCGAATCGAATGACGCTACGGGTAGGCGAGATCCTAAGGAATACATGGTTGCCGATAGAAAACCCAAGAGGACGCCGATGAGAATATTTCTAATGACGCTGACGATCTTGTGCAACTCGAAGATGAACTTTAACCTGTCTAACCACCTCGATAGTCTGAGTAACCATTTCTAGACCAAGCATCTGCCTCTTAGCTATATCATCCCAGGCTAAAGGTGGTATGCACTTCTTGCTATACATGCCTCAAATGGTGTCATTTTGATACTGGCTTGCAAACTATTATTTTAGGAGAACTCTACTAGATATAGGTGATCTTTCCACGAACCAACGAAGTCAAGTGTACAGGATCGTAACATATCCTCAAGAGTTAGAATCGTGCATTCCGAGTGACCATTTGTTTGCGGATGATAAGCTGAACTATTGAAGACTCTGCCAAAAGTGTGATATAAATCTCGAATCTCTGTCGGATACGATACTGATTGGCACTCCATACAATCTTATTATCTGCCTGAGGTACATCTCTGCAAGCTGATCCGTCGACTGATCAATTCTGAAAGGAAGAAAATAAGCTATTTTTGTGAGCCGGTCAACTATAATCTATATTACACCTCTTCCAGATAAAAATTTAGGTAACCAAGTCATAAAATCTATGGTAATGTGTTCCCATTTCCATTTCGAGATCGATAAAGGTTGAAGAATCCAGCTAGTCTTTGATATTTAGCCTTGACTTGCTGGCAAACTAAACAATGAGAGACAAACTGAGCTATCTCTCTCTTCATGCCATTCCACCAAAAATGTTGACGAATATCACGATACATGTTCATGCTACCGGGATGGATTGAAAACTGTTAACGGTGAGCCTCTTTCATGATCTCTTGTCTAATGTCACCACTGGGTACATAAAGATCCTTTCATGTCGGAGTGTGCTGTCTTTATTAATGCATAACTCTGCTTTTCGTCCTGGTTATATTCTGTCCTAAGCCGTTGAAGCTTGGAATCCGTTGATTGAGCTATATTGATTTTCTTGACTATGCTGGACTGAACTTGCATACTGGCCATCAATGTTACGTTGGTAAGGCGAACTATCTGTATTCTTATCTTTTGAAGATCCGCTAATAACTCAGGTTGCTGTTAGAAAATAATCTCCTGTTCTTCTACTCAACGCATCCGCAACTACGTTGGCCTTTCCAGGATGATACTGCAGGTTGATGTCATAATCTAATAATAACTCTAGCCATCTTCTCTAATGCATGTTAAGATCCTTCTGGGTAAATACATACTTGAGACTCTTGTGGTCGGTGAAAATTTCTATCCGATCTCCATACAAGTAATGCCTTCAAAGCTTGAGTACGAAAACCACCGCTGTTAACTCCAAGTCATGTATTAGATAATTCTTCTCGTGATCACGAAGCTGACGTGACTCATAAGCTACTACCTTGACATACTGTATTATGACATATCCTAACCCTCTGCCTGAAGAGTCACAATAAACTGAAAATTCTCCAGTCCCATCTGGAAGCGTGAGAATAGGTGCCTTCATCAATCCTTGCTTCAACTTCTCGAATAAAATCTGACATTCTGCTGTCTAAGTATTACATGTCAACTGCATCAAGGGCATTAAAATTCGAGCAAAGTCTGATACAAATCGTCGGTAATAGTCCACCAATCCTAGAAAACTACAAACTTCTGCTACGGTGCTTGGTACTAGTAATGTCTCTACGAACACTATCTTCTGGGGCTCCACTTCCACTCTACCTTTGGTGATGATATGACCTATGTACGAAATACGATCAAGCCAAAAATCATACTTGTTGAATTACGCGTACAACTGGTGCTATCTGAGAATATGAACAACTCTACTTGGAGATGCCGCTGATGCTCTGCTTCACTCTTTCTATAGACTAAGGTGTCGTCTATAAAACTATCACGAACTGATCCAAATAGGGCATAAATATGCGATTCAAGATATCCATAAATACTGTTGGCCCATTGGTCGCTCTGAATGACATAACGAGAAACTCTCAATGTCTATATCTTGATCTGAATATCAACTTCGAGATTTTTTGCTCTCTTAACGTACCATCCTTCTTTTTCACAAGAAGCATCGGGGATCCCCAATGTAATCCACTAGATTGAATGAATTCCTTGGTTCTGAGTTCTTCAATCATCTTGTACAGGATCTCCAATTCTGATGGTGCTATTCTATAGACTCTTTCTGATACCTGTGCCGTCCCTGGAATCAAATTAATATCAAACTCTATCTTTCTATCCGGCAGCATGCCTAGAATCTCTTCGAAAAATATGTCAAAAAATTCTTCTACTACTCCGGGAAACTGAACTGCTTCTGTTACTGCCATCCGCAAAATTGGTGGAGAAGGTTCTACTTTGCCTCTGGAAAATAAGATTCGTTTCGCCGGGAACAACAAAAATAATCTTGCCAACATAGCAGTCTATTCTCGTATACCGATCCTTTAACCAATCCATCCCTAGGACCACATCATAGTCGACCATCAGAAATTCTATTAATCTAGCAAAAAAGTTTCTACCTCTAACTACGATTCGACACGAGAAATAGACTCTATCTACTCCAACAAGACTACTACCAGTAAGGATATTGAGTCTTACTGATAATGACTTGGCTCCAATCATATTCGTATTGTGAACTGTATATACATAAATGAATGCAATATACCCGAATCAAATAATACTGTGTTGGAAAAGAGTTGACGAGAATGGTACTTGTCACCACCTCACTTGATGCTAATTCTTTTGCTACTATTAGAGCCATAGCTTGACCCTATCCTCTTGGTGATGGTCACATCCGTTGGTTACCTTGCTGTCTGTTCTGAATTTGGGATTGGGCTTGAGTATACTGCTGCAGCCTTTGCTGCTAAAAATCTTAAGCCCAAGGCGGCAATGGCCTCGGAGGCTGGTAGTACTGCTGCTGTTGTACTTGTGCCCTAACAGATGGACTAGTTAGGGTTAATAAAGATGAACTGGCTCTATTAGAGAAGGATTCGATTCTGTGGTTCGGTACCCCACAATCTAAGCACAATTCCTGTGCTTTGCGAAACTCTGAAATCACATGTCCCGACTTCCCACAATGAGAGCAGTCTATTGTAGAAGACTACTTTTGTTTCTACTATTAAGGGTACGTCAGAGTTGAGTTATGGAGCGACGAAACTGGTGTCGCCCTCCTAGGAGCTCCAATAGTCAATGTCCTAGCTGCCAGGGCTGGTGCTGATGATTGGGATAATTGTCCATGGGGCCTCTTCCGTCCTCCGGATCGAACCACTATCCTCAGAGAGGTATATTTATGCCTTTTTGCTGCTCACAAAGCGACATCAAATATCTGGTGTTGAAACTGCTCCACTGCTAGAATGATCTCTAGGTAGAGTCATTGCTGGAATCGCTGTGCTCGATCCAAATAGGTCACCACCAAGGTGGGAGCAAACCGACTAAGTCTTGAAAACTCAACCGCATATTCATCAACCTTCATTCCCATCTAATTGAGATTGTTGAACCTTGTTTGTGGATCATAGCGAGCCACTGTATCAAAGTACTTCGTTTGAAATCTTTTACTGAATATCGCCCACATGATAGGTGTCACCAAACTAACTGCTTGCATCTTCCACTAGCTGCGGGCTAAGTCCAATAATTATAGTCGTATAGCGGCCACCTTCTCTTCAGCTAAAATCATAGATTCCTCCAGAATAACCTCTATGTCTTGAAGCCAACCATCAATAGTAGCATCTTCACAGTCGTCAAAGAAAGGAGGGTTCAGATGCTTGAAGTCGTTAGCTGTATTGCTCCCCTGATAACCAACTCTACCCGTAGCTACTTGTACTGTCTGCTATGGAGCATCACTTCGACGATATTTTGATACAAGCAAGTCCCGGATGAGTTCCATCAGGGTTCTATTATCAGGCTCTGCAGGCTGGGCTGGTTGTACTAGTGGCTCTTGTTCCCTGGAAGGTATGACTCGGGATGCTATCCCTGAATGCTAGGTTTCGTCCCCTGGTTGCTGCTGGTTCACTTGTTGTTGCTGGTTTTTTAGAGGTGCTCCGCCCGAATGATCAAAAGGACCAAGAACAATGTCACTAAAGAAAATGAAATAGGTGACAAAAAGGAAGGACCAAGATAGATCAAGGATAAGAGCATATTATCAGGTTAAGATTCAAGAAGATTAGAAAGCACGAGTAGGGATCAAGGGCAACTGGTGATTGAGACATCTATTCAGTAAAATCCTCATGCATCTTGATTTACAAGACCTGCATAGGCCACCACTTAAACTATGATATGCCCCAGAACCATAATACTTGAGGGAGGAGGACAGACACAGCCAGTTACGTACAATGGAGTACAACTCAATTTGTAATACGATCACGGCTATCTAGATGCATGAGGGTTAATCTACAATCCATTAGTCCCTTATGGTCAAGAACAAGCCTAGTGTCTCAATCTCAAGCAACCAAATAGATGTTACAAGATGTTAGATCATCAGACATATAAAAGTAAGGCATCCCAAATATTACATATTCAGATGATTATTAAGTTAGTCATACAAAATACGAAGATTAGCAAGAGTTAAGTCATACATGTTCAACCCTAGGATTTGCCAATCAGGTTCCAGCCATTAGGCAGACATAAATAAAGTTGCAACACGATCTAACACATGCTCGACGGCTAAACATTTCAAAAGAATAAGTTATAGTAGAGTGGAAGAGCAAAACAAGAAATCCACGCATTGCCTCGGTTACTCCTGGTGTTCACCATATGGCTGGAAGACCGGTAGATCCATGGGTGTCACTCCAAAGTCTGGCCATACAAAACTAGCTGGGTCAAATCCCAAAAGGAGAAAGTACCACAAGGGAGGCTCCACTTATGAACTAAAACTAGCATATAACGAATAGGAGATCATAATTATAGTAACATAAAAGACAAGAGTTAAAATAAACCTACTGGCGTGCATTCAGAAAGAACAAGAGGTGGAATATAAATCCTATGTTAATCATGAGACAATCATTCAGGCACGACTAATCAAGTCGTGCGGCTTGCTATCATTAGCTAACAAGGGTTATCAAATGCCTAGTTACTAACAAGATGGAGTTGAAATATTCCCGCAGTCACAAGCCCTGCAACTATCCAGACTATCTCGGCAAAAGTTATTAGAGTTATCAGGATTACTGGTGTGGTTGAGTGCTGGGATACAAGAAGTGCAACATATGACAGTATGCTGGAAACGTGCCCTACGCACCGGCAGGCCACAAGTCCACAGGTGTGGCTGTCACCTCCCTATTTTGAAAAATAGGTATATGATTATATTTCGTATTTGGGTGATTTTCAAATTTCGTATTTGTTTAAATTTTTATTTTATTTTTTGGACTTGGGTTTGCCTTAGTTGTTGAGTCTTGACTCTTGGTTATCGCTGCTGTATTAATTTACGGTTGTTATTATTTTATTATTATTATTGGAGTTGGTATTTTAGTTCCATTGTTATAAATATTCCTATTATTATTATTGTTATTATTATTACTAGTTTCTATAACTACCCTCCCAAAACCAAAACCCTAACTCTGACCTAACTCTCTCTCACCTATACTCTACTCTCAGCCGTACCTTCCTATTTCCCCACTCTCATCTCTTTTCTCTCTCTTGCTCTAGAATAACTTACCTCCGCTCTCTTTCACTCATTCCTCTCCCTCTCACTCTCGACCTCCCTCACTCATTCCCGACCTCCTTTATCGGCACTACCACCAGCAACACCACTTCGATCTGCCACCGCCATGGCCACCTTTGTCTCCGTCTCTACCAATACCACCTCCAGCCACCATCACTGTCATGACCTGTACCCTGTTTAGGGGCACGAGCACGTGGGTATGTCTAGCCTACGACGCAGAGTCGGTGGTAGAACGTTGTATAGGTCATCTAGAATATATAACATCTAACACAATGAGTATAACCTGTCATCTCCATACGGAGGAATATAATCATAACTCAATCATATGAATCTAGGGAAGATAAGCACGAATATAATAGAGATAAAGATAAAATAGATAGTCTGAAATAGATGCAGAGTCACAAACACAAGTTCAGAATTTAAGACATAATACAAATCCCAAATAAGTACTACAGATCCAAAGTATCAAGCTAGAATACAAATCCTGTCTAAACCTAGCTAATCTAAGTCACTATAGGCAGTACATCCTCTACGAGCATCGGCTCCACAAGTAAGTCCTAATCATAGTCTCCATCTATCCCAAACCCTTAGAAGGTAGTGCAGTCTGCATCTAAGTCCTTTGAAAAATAGTTATCCAGTCAGGATTGGAGCGAAGTACAAATGCCAAGAGTAATTCCAATGAATTGAAAAATACTATAAAAATGGTCATAATGAAATACAAGACAGAATATCATGACTGGAAGTAAACCAGTACAAGGTAAACTGAATATCATGTCATTGTGTGAGATATATGGTAAAACTGGAATGTAAAGTGATACAAGTAATCTGATGTATAATATAAATATAAACGGTACCTTGAAATATTAGAACGTTATGGTATCAGCTTAGGTCCAGACCAGGCTGTTCTATTTGATTAGCTATGCACAAGTATGAGTATAGAGGATCAGGCTGGTCAAAATGGAAAGCTATGCACAAGTAGTATCAGGTCAAACTATACCTTACGTGTGGCAAGGTTGAAGCTATGCACAAGTAGTAAACATGTGGGGTATTGATCAAATAACCTTTAATAACTCTCCAATCCCCTAAATAGTATAATGGATCCAACCATGACACGTCATGACACGAGATTCAAAGAGCAGGGTGCCAGCCTACTCCTAAATCGGTGTCTATATAAGTACAAAAAACAAGATCGAACAATGTACCAATATACCAGATAACCCGGGAATAACATCTCTTGACGGGATCCAATGTATACTAGTCTATGTATCCTTGTGTTGAGAATCAAGTAAAACACTATAACTAAACAGATATAGGAAATATCAAAGCAATAAAAACTATCAGAGATTGTAGTTGCCTGCGGTCCTGAGCTGTCAATATGAATCGAGGCTTAAAGTGGAGTCACAGAACTATAGATGAGATATACATATGTTAAATGGGTTTAATAGTATTACACATGGCTTTCTAGTGTGTAATATGCAATCTAGGTCAATACTAGATCAAGTGTTGACACACAGTTAACTTTTGGTCAACTAGTCAACCTTGGTCAAACCCTAGTCAAATCTAGGTCAAATGTTGACTCAAGGTTGACTTCCAGTCAAAATAGTCAACCATGGTCAAGTTAACATCTAACAAGTCCTTACCTACCTATTGTTACCCTTTAGTCTATTATTACTCTATATATATACATATGTGGTATACCCAATGTATCCTAGGTAATCTATTACCTTAGAGTAGGTAAAATCCTATACCTACCATATACTCTACCTTAGGCTATAGGTAAACTATCTACCTTAGATTAATAGATAACCATATACCTATATTCTCACTACTATAGAAAACTTAGGATATGTAAATACTATATATATCTATGTCACGACCCACACCCGCTTTTCGGATACGAGACGTGTCCAAGCCAACCTACGTCGCAGAGTCGGCAGTAGAACGCTGTCACGGCCAAGATGCTCAAAATAAAGTTTATTGCTCATTCACAATTCTAAATTTGATTATAACATTTACAATATTTATAATTAAAGAAAAATACAAAGTTCTCACAATTAATTAAAATGATGCAACTGCTATCTATTTATAGGTTTCTGTCTCCAAGTATACACGTATCTCCCAAAGATAAGTTAAGCCACAGCTAATGTTATGACCCGCACTCGCTTTTCGGATGCGAGATCGTGAGCAAGCCAGCTACATATCGAGCGGACTCCAGCCCGATTCGAGTACGTATAAGCTGTCAAGGTCATGGTATCATGGCTAATATGGTAATCTACAGTGTATCTCAATCCACAAGAATATATAAGACAAGAATGAACAGCTATGGGTCATGGTCTGTAGCCCATTAGCATATTGTCCGATTAGACTCCAAGAATGATATGAGTCTATAAAATAAGCAGAGTATATCATGGTATGGAATATAAAGCACGAGAGGATAATAAAGAAATATTACCAGCAAATACCTGTATCCCTGCTGGTGTAATCACTACCATCCCGCTCTTCTAACTAACTCCATGCAGTCGCTAAACCTGGAGAGATCATCAGGCCCTCAGAGGACTAGCAAGATACATAAAACATGCCTATCTAACAGTTTGATCATGTAATAATATAAACAAGGTATAAACAGGAACTAGACATGAGACTGACATGTGGCTACTGACATGTAACTATGAACACGGATATGTGATCAACTATGCATGAATGAACTGCTGGATGAACAAGTAAACAAGAGGTCAACGGAATACCAAACTTTCGCCCCGAATGGACTCGCAGGTTTGAACTAATCACTAACCTTCGCCCCGAATGTGGACTCGCAGGTCAGTTTCAAGACAAGTCAACCTCGCCCCGTGTGTGGACTCGCAGGTCCAAACGGACAATCCTCGCCCCGTATGTGGACTCGCAGGTTATGGAAACGATACAAGAATAGCTGTTCAATCACACCTACTTGTAGACATGACTCAGTCAAGATACAGGTGACGATACGGTACAACTCAGTCATGACACAGGTAAGGACATCTCTAACATGAACCATAATGTGGTCAAGCCTGGTGTAACTATGCTGTCAAGTCAGGAAATACTGATATACAAGCAAGACAATAAACTAGTAAACATGGTATCATATAAATCTATAGCAACTAAGGTAACTAAAGATAACATACTAAAATAGATGAACTATAAGCATGAAAATGAACTATAGAGGGAGGCAAGGTATCTTGCCTGGAGTTGTCCAAACTGTGTGCTGCGAATGTAGTACCAAAATCGCATCCATGCCTAGGCACGAACTACGGTTGCTATAATCCTTAAGGCATCTATCAGAGTCAAAACAACCAACCAAGTGTCACCATGCAGTATTTATATAACCTATTTACTAACACTATTCATTTTAGGGTTACTTAGGAAAATACTTTATAATATTACGTATATATTTACTATATATATGCAAGAGCTTAAAAAAATGGTTGTTGTCAATAAATTTATATATACCGAATATATAAATATTTAAACTCAGATGAGTATAATCATGGCTTTTGCATTTATAAAATTATTTGTAACCATATAGAGATACGAAATTCACATATGTGATTATATACTTAAAATATTATTTCATAAGTAGACTGAATACCAATATAAAATAGTCCATCATAAATATATCTTTATAAATGCATATTTAGTAGTTTAGAAATAACATCAAGATATATGTATATATATTCATTATAATACCCATACGTTTAATATATAAAAATAACATATTTGTAAAAATAGGTGTGGATACGTATAGCATACTTATATCCCAAAATAAGCAACTAGAACTCCTCCTGGGAAAAACCATCTACATTTCTCACACATGTAGTTGTTATGATACTGATTGCATGGATTTCTCATAAAAGGTTGGAAAGGAAGAAGGAGCAAATACCAGAGGGAAGAATGGAGCCTTTGCTTGTGCACGAAGCGGGAAGGAGAGGCTCATTCTTCGATTCGTCGGAGCGAAGCTTGGAAGGAGAACGTCGCATCCTGAACGTGCTCTAGCGACGGGCCTGGCAGTGTTGTGCTGACCGTGAGGGCACGGGGATGATCGGCACAAGGCGTCCGGAAGCGCACGCCTGGGCGGTTCACTTGCTCCGCGTATGTGATAGCCGATTATGGAGGACGTTGACAAGCTCTCCAACTCGCATGGTGGTGCCATACTGCCCGAAGGGGTTCGGCTCTGGTGGTGCTCGACCGACGGTATTACACGTCTGCACGTCTAGCAGTGAACTCTGGGGTTGTCAAGGAGGTGCAGCTCTTGCTGCGAGGCTTGGACGTCGAGTTCGGCACTCGACGATCTTGTAGAGCCCGTCGTAGACGTAGACCTTCCCTGTGGGGCTCTTGTCAGACTTCATCCTGCGGATGACGCGGATCTCTATCCCATAAGCCATGCTCCTTTCGAGCTTCTGGTCGACGGAGTGCTTGTGCATATTGGGCGCAGGGCCGCCGTGGCCCATGTAGACAAGCTCGTAGCCCTTGTCGTCGTCGTCCTCGTAGCCGTCGGAGACGATGGTGCTGGTGGCCACAGACTCGCGGGTGGAGGAGCGGCTGGCGGGGACGTAGTCGATGTGGTGGCATGAATCCAGGTGGGTCGGCTGCATCGACGGTGTCTCGGTGCTTGATGGTCGAGAGGTCGGATGGCTCGCGGAGGATGCGTTGACAGACGCTCGCGTGTCCGCGACTTCGAGCTCGACAGAGCTTTGAAAATCGGACGAGGCTTAGGTAAAGGCAAGCGACAAGGAGAGGAATGGTTCGATTTGTAGTGTGGTGAAGAAAAATAACGAAGAAGAAGACGACACTGTACGGCTAGGATTTTAGAATGATACTGGATGATGCTTTATAAACAAGATCGAAAGGTTATGCCCCTTGTTGGGCCAAATAGGGCCAATAAAATGCTATATAAAAATTAAAGAAGGGTGGTTGGTCCGGGTACTAATGGGCCTAGTTTTCTTAAAGATACAAAAAACAAAAACAATTTATGTCACATATATTTTAGCCTTAAAAAATAGGGCATTAAAATATTAAAGAAGTTAATATTTCTTAACCTACTGTTAACGTAATAGGAAGTTCATTTTAATATAGTAAGCCAAGAATACTTATATTCTTATTAATAAAATAGATAAATATTTGCATTGATAATGATAATAAGCCAAAACAATAATAGTAACATCCATAACTAATGTCAAGAAGTAATATAACACTTTTTAACTAACCTAACTAATTATTTAATACAACAACAGTATTATTAATAATACTAATAATCCTGATAACAACAAAAAATAATCCAATAGCAAGTGTAGTAAAGTTTGGGGAACCTAGTACGCACATTCTTTATTGGCTCCCAAAAATCTTATAAATATTGTAAATGCTATTATAATAATAATAATACTTGTAATGTATATATAACAAATATTAGAAATTAATTGCCAATTCCTAAAGATATTGCATCTACCTAGAATATGTCTAGGTGGCCGTATTGGTCTCACTACATGCCTACATGGGCTTGGTTTTAGTTCGGCCCAGTTCGGACTAACTTGGTTCAACCGGGTCTCTACAAGTCAATAAATCTCAATAATAAATAATTAACTTATTTATAGTGATCATGTCACAACTTGACTTGGTTTTCTAAGTTAGGACGCACTTATGGCTGGGTCTTTCCTGTCATGGTTAAACACTAGACAAGGCACACCACTGTACTGTCCGTGCCACTATTTCTAGTCACATTGCACACCAATTCCTAACCATGACTAAAGTCATCTACCATAATAATTAACTAATTAATTATATATAAAATTATGAAAATTACTATTTAAATTAAATAAATAATAAAAAATATTTTCAAAAATTTCTGGGAAGGGGAGGTACAAATCTACCCACCTTAAAAATAATTTCGTCCTCGAAGTTCTAATTCATAGTTATTCCTTCAAATTCAAAAACAAAGTCTGCCTTAACCATAAAAATTTAATTTCTCTAAAATATTTTATGACCTTCTCTAGTCATTTTATAACTCAGAATACTTGAGGACTTCTACCCACCTTTGGTCACACTACTCCTCAAAATTACGGCCAATAAAACCTTATAATCTTCTAACAAGTTGCTAATAATTCTACCAACAGATATCTAGGGTGTATGTCATCTATAATCCTTACTATATATAAACAACCAAATATTCAATAGTCAAGCAATATTATACTATGATTTAAGAATTTCTGATAGATTCTAGACAGCACGATCATTCGTCACCCTGAAATACGAAGGAACGAGAATCAGTGGTACGGAAAATAAGAAAGTATAATCGAGAGCAAATATAGAGTTTCCAAGGACGTAGATAATTTTTAGGAGAATTTTCAAGGCAGTGTGGATTGAGATTTCTAGGTTTAGTTATTGTCGCAGGCTCGTACCAGTACAGTTACGTAACTGACACAATATGCTCGGACCTGCATGGGCTACCACAAAAACTTGTCACGACCCGCACCCGCTTTTCGGACGCGAGCTCGTGAGCAAGCCAGCTACGTATCGAGCGGACTCCAGCCGAATTCGAATACGTATAAGCTATCAAGGTCATGGTATCATGGCTAATATGGTAATCTACAGTATATCTCAATCCACAAGAATATATAAAACAAGAATGAACAACTATGGGTCATGGTTTGCAGCCCATTAGCATATTGTCCGATTAGACTCCAAGAATGATATGAGTCTATAAAATAAGCAGAGTATATCATGGTATGGAATATAAAATACGAGAGGATAATAAAAAAATATCACAAACAAATACCTGTATCCCTGCAGGTGTAATCACTACCATCCCGCTCTGCTAACTAACTCCATGCAGTCGCTAAACCTGAAAAGATCATCAGGTTCTCAGAGGACTAGCAAGATACATAAAACATGCCTATCTAACAGTTTAATCTTACAATAATATAAATAGGGTATAAACTGGAACTAGACATGTGGCTGACATGTGGCTACTGACAGGTAACTATAAACACGGATACGGGATCAACTATGCATGAATGAACTGCTGGATGAACAAGTAAACAAGAGGTCAATGGAATACCAAACCTTCGCCCTGAATGGACTCGCAGGTTTGAACTAATCACTAACCCTCGCCCTGAATGTGGACTCACAGGTCAGTTTCAAGACAAGTCACGCTCGCCCCGTGTGTGGACTTGCAGGTTGTGGAAACGATACAGGAATAGCAGTTCAATCACACCTAGCTACTTGTAGACACGACTCAGTCAAGATATAGGTGACGACACGGTACAACTCAGTCATGACACAGGTAAGGACATCTCTAGCATGAACCATAATGTGGTCAAGCCTGGTGTAACTACGCTGTCAAGTCAGGAAATACTGATATACAAGCAAGACAATAAACTAGTAAACATGGTATCATATAAATCTATAGCAACTAAGGTAACTAAAGATAACATACTAAAACAGATAAACTATAAGCATGAAAATGAAATGTAGAGGGAGGCAAGGTATCTTGCCTAGAGTTGTCCAAACTTTGTGCTGCAAATATAGTACCAAAATCGCATCCAAGCCTAGGCACGAACTACGGTTGCTACAATCCTTAAGGCATCTATCATAGTCAAAACAACTAACCAAGTGTCACTACGCAGTATTTATATAACCTATTTACTGATACTATTCATTTTAGGGTTACTTAGGAAAATACTTTATAATATTACATATATATTTACCACATATATGCAGGAGCATAAAAAATGGTTGTTGTGAATAAATTTATATATACCGAATATATAAATATTTAAACTCAGATGAGTATAATCATGGCTTTTGCATTTATAAAATTATTTGTATCCATATAGAGATACGAAATTCACATATGTGATTATATACTTAAAATATTATTTCATAAGTAGTCTGAATACTAATATAAAATAGTCCATCATAAATATATCTTTATAAATACATATTTAGTAGTTTAGAAATAACATCAAGATATATGTATATATTCATTATAATACCCATACGTTTAATATATAAAAATAACATATTTGTAAAAATAGGTGTGGATACGTATAGCATAATTATATCCCAAAATAAGCAACTAGAACTCCTCCTGGGAAAAACCATCTACATTTCTCACACATGTAGTTGTTATGATACTGATTGCATGGATTTCTCATAAAAGGTTGGAAAGGAAGAAGGAGCAAATACCAGAGGGAAGAATGGAGCCTTTGCTTGTGCACGAAGCGAGAAGGAGAGGCTCATTCTTCGATTTGTCAGAGCGAAGCTTGGAAGGAGAACGTCGCATCCTGAACGTGCTCTGGCAATCGGCCTGGCAGTGTTGTGCTGACCGTGAGGGCACGGGGATGATCGGCACAAGGCGTCCGGAAGCGCACGCCTGGGCGGTTCGCTTGCTCCGTGCAGGTGATAGCCGATTATGGACGACGTCTACAAGCTCTCCAACTCGCATGGTGGCGCCATACTGCCCGAAGGGGTACGGCTCTGCTGGTGCTCGACCGGCGGTATTACACGTTGGCACATGTAGCAGCGAACTCTGGGGTTGTCAAGGAGGTGCAGCTCTTGCTGCGAGGCTTGGATGTCGAGTTTGGCACTCGACGATCTTGTAGAGCCCGTCGTAGACGTAGACCTTCCTTATGGGGCTTTTGTCAGACTTCATCCCGCGGATGACACGGATCTCTATCTCATAAGCCATGCTCCTTTCGAGCTTCTGGTCGACGGAGTGCTTGTGCATATTGGGCGCAGGGCCGCCGTGGCCCGTGTAGACAAGCTCGTAGCCCTTGTCGTCGTCGTCCTCATAGCCGTCGGTGACGATGATGCTAGTGGCCACAGACTCGTGGGTGGAGGAGCGGCTGGCGGGGACGGAGTGATGTGGTGGCACGAATCCAGGTGGGTCGGCTGCATCGACGGTGTCTCGGTGCTTGATGGTCGAGAGGTAGGATGGCTCGCGGAGGATGCGTTGACAGATGCTCGCGTATCTGCATCTTCGAGCTCGACAGAGCTTTGAAAATTGGACAAGGCTTAGGTAAAGGCAAGCGACAGGGAGAGCAATGGTTCGATTTGTAGTGTGGTGAAGAAAAATAACGAAGCAGAAGAAGAAGACGACACTGTGCGGCTAGGGTTTTAGGATGATACTGGATGATGCTTTATAAACAAGACCGAAAGGTTATGCCCCTTGCTGGGCCAAATAGGGCCAATAAAATGCTATATAAAAATTAAAGAAGGGTGGTTGGTCCGGTTACTAATGGGCCTAGTTTTCTTAAAGATACAAAAAACAAAAACAATTTATGTCACATATATTTTAGCCTTAAAAAATAGGGCATTAAAATATTAAAGAAGTTAATATTTCTTAACCTACTGTAAACGTAATAGGAAGTTCATTTTAATATAGTAAGCCAAGAATACTTATATTCTTATTAATAAAATAGATATATATTTGCATTGATAATGATAATAAGCCAAAACAATAATAGTAACATCCATAACTAATGTCAAGAAGTAATATAACACTTTTTAACTAACCTAACTAATTATTTAATACAACAACAGTATTATTAATAATACTAATAATCCTGATAACAACCAAAAATAATCCAATAGCAAGTGTAGTAAAGTTTGGTGAACCTAGTACGCACATTCTTTATTGGCTCCCGAAAATCTTATAAATATTGTAAATGCTATTAAAATAATAATAATACTTGTAATGTATATATAACAAATATTAGAAATTAATTGCCAATTCCTAAAGATATTGCATCTACCTAGAATATGTCTAGGTGGCCGTATTGGTCTCACTACATGCCTACATGGACTTGGTTTTAGTTCGGCCCAGTTCGGATTAACTTGGTTCAAGTGGGTCTCTATAAGTCAATAAATCTCAATAATAAATAATTAACTTATTTATAGTGATCATGTCACAACTTGACTTGGTTTTCTTAGTTAGGATACACTTATGGCTGAGTCTTCCCTGTCATGGCTAAAACACTAGACAAGGCACACCACTGCACTATCCGTGCCACTATTTCTAGTCACCTTGTACTCCAATTCCAAACCATGACCAAAGTCATCTACCGTAATAATTAACTAATTAATTATATATAAAATTCTAAAAATCACTATTTAAATCAAATAAATAATGGAAAAAATATTTTCAAAATTTTTTGGGAAGGGAAACTACAGCTAACCTGAAAAATATTGGCTTCCAGTCAGGAATGGAACGAGTACATTCTCACAACAGAATCAATAAATGACGAAATCCATAAATCTGTAATAATACTGAGATACATGATAAACGGATAGACAGGAAATCATGGTAGGAATCATACGAGTAAAAGCAGGAAGACATGGTACACAAGACAAGAAATGATAAGAAAACTGTAATGTTATAAGGCTATATCTAACAAGTGATTTGAAATACACTTTCGACATGTAAACGGCTAAGGAGTAAATCCGGCACCCTGCACGTGTCGTGTGCAGCTGCTATTATTCAAGAATAGACATCATAGAGATATTTCTGGGTATGTTTACATGTCTACTAATATACTTCCTCGCCAGGCTAGTACCCATGGATTCAAACAGGTCACGAACACGAGAATATATTGGTCACGAACAACACTCAAGAATCCATAACTACTATCTCGTATGACAAGCGTGTCAAGAATCAACATGATATCAATGTAAAACATTATTAAATATAGGAAATATAGAGATAATCAAATACGAAAACTATCAGAGATGTACTCGCCTGAGGTCCTGTGCTAGTGAAATCGATAATACTATACCACTCAATGAGCCACAACAGTCAACACATGCAGAAGTCTCTGAATGCTGAAATAAACATTACCAATATTTTTAGAATAGTAAAATTAGCTAGGATTGCCTATTCTTAAGTCCAATTCTGGACACAGGGGCAAAACGGCAATTTCGGGTCAAAATGGTATCCGTCGTTGGACCCAGTTTGCACCGAAAAGCGTGCCAAAGTCTATGGTCTCTAAAGTCGTCAAACTATATGTTTACAGGTCCGGTTTTCTAATACAAACCCAACCATATGTCCAAAGTTAGATTCCGACGGGCCGTGCACAAAATTGCCCGTTAAGTCGGATCATGGGGCCCGCAAAACGGCGATCCGGTCAACTGTCTCAGAATCGGACCAAACTTGGCATACAGGACCAAAAAAATGATACGGTCCTGTTGGCGCAAGTTTTGTCTCGATCTGACGAACGTGCACAAAGTAATTAAAAAATTTGCACAGAGGCCGATACGGTGAATTTCGACGGATACGCATCAAATTCGTTGCGCACACACAACCAATTTGAATTCCGTCAAAGCCTACACATCCGCAAAACCATTATGCACCTTTCGATGCTTTCGGTTCGCGACAATGTCGCCCGAATTGGCGGGACAAACGTCGTCTCGGAGGATTTTCTTAAATTTGCAAAACAGATTTCCTAGGTTTTTCTTCAATTTCAAATCGATTTAACTTGATATAAAATAAATGAAATCAGAATCTAAAAGAAGCGTTTAGAAGCTATATTGGTAGTCATTAAATGTATTTAAACACTTTACTAAAACAATCAATGGACTGACGAATATTCGCCTTCCAAAATAGTTCCGTGTAATCAAAACTTTGTTTGATTCGGAACAGTTTTTCCGCCAGGTTGGTGTCAATTTTTTGGGTGATCTAGCGCACTATAATTAAATCTATTTGAAGACATTTGAAGTCGTATAGGTTGGGAGTATACCTGCAAAACTGGTTCGAAGAATGGTCGAGCGAGTTGGCCGAACTTTTGTCGCAAACTTGGAGGCCAACAACACGGCTGCTGTATATTGCTGCTACTGTTGCTGCGAACTGCTACTCTGCAGCGGCTGTTGTGCCTCGCCTCTGTGCCTGGCCGGCCGGAGGTCCTACGGCGGCGTGTGCGTGCGTAGGGGAGGGGCGCGTGGGAGTTAGGGTTTGGGTTTGCGTGCTCTGTTCCTTCGATCTCTACTGTATACGTTTATATATATATGTATACTCTCAGGTCGGGCTTAGCATTACTAGCGTGGGGTTTCTTGGGCCGGGTCTGTGCTGGTTTAGTTGGGCTGGGATTTCCTTGTTTTATCTTTTATTGTTTTTCTTTTTCTTTTTCCATTTTCGCAATTAATATATATATATTTTTTTCGCAATTAATATATATATATATATATATATATATATATATATATATATATATATATATATATATATATATATATATATATATACACATACACATATATGTATACATACTTCTATATATATTTATATATATACACATACGCACATATATTATATATATTTGTACACATACTCACATTTATAATATATTAAATATAACAATTAAATATAACAATTATTGATTTATAAAAATAACAAATAGACCATTAAATAAACACGAAGTATGTATATAGCAATATACGATCAAATGTATACCGAATACCATTTGTACATTTACTCTATAAACCCAAATAAAGTCTAGGCAATTATATTTAGAAAATGCTATCGTAATTCCAAAGTAGAATATTTCTATAAATAACGATATTATATATATAATTCATTTGCTAATGAATAATCAAATAAACGAATGCTATTGACATTATCTACGAACAATTACAATAATAACCATATAATAATAATACCAATAACCCACTAAATAACCAAAAGAGTCTTGGTGAACATATCTGGCCCTAGAAAATTGTACCAATATTCTGAAACTCTATTTAAATATTAATAATACACATTTTGTATGAATAACCAAATATTTAGAAAATATTATTAAGTCCACCAAAAAGTTACAGAGTACTTGTACACACTTAAAAGTATGTCTACATAGGCTTGGGCTTGGTTTGTGTCCAATCTGGTCTTATTTGGTACAACCGGGTTCCCTAAAACTCAATAATATAATTAATAAATAAATAAATCTTCGGTAAGGGTTAAGTCGCAACTTGGCCTGGTTTTCCTAATTAGGACACACTTATGGACAGGTCTTCCCTACCAGGGCTAATACACTAGTCAAAGCACGCCACTACACTATCTGTGCCACGATTTCTAGTCACCTTGTACTTCAATTCCAAACCATGGCCAAAGTCATCTACCGTAATAATTAACTAATTAATTATTTATAAAATTCTAAAAATCACATTTAAATCAAATAAATAATATAAAAATATTTCAAAAATTTTCGGGAAGGAGAGCTAAAATTTAATTTGAAAACTTAATAGTTATATGTCAATAAAACGTAGTCTCTATGGTATTCGAAACTCGTAAACATAATCGAAGTCATTTTACCGAGAATTTATGCCTTGCCAGTGTACAGCTAGCTGCATTAACCATTGCTTCCACAACTCAAGCTATATTGCTGTAACGAATACCGCATTCAACTCTATCTAATCTTGACATAGCAACTCAAGAATGAAATAAGACGACCATGACATAATTTTTTATAATTTTCGATCACCCATGCTTACTTGAAATTGTTTCAACTTAGGGGTCATGTCACGCCAGTGCGCTGCTGGCTGCAGTGAACCCACAGTCTCAATAATTCAAATAAGTGACGACAGTACGCTGCTGTCTTGTCATCACAAGTCATCAAAATTATTCCAACTATATCCTCAAGAATATCAAAGGAGTTTAAAATATCATACAAGTTGATAAAGATAGAAAAAGTGCAAGTATCTGTTCTTCAAGTATAAGATCAACTTATTAAAAAGAGAACAATTGATTAGGAAGGGTAATGATCGAAGCTAAAATAAGTAAAAAATCTTATAACCCTTATTTCACAGATATTCAATATTCAACGTTTGAGAGAAAGAACTTTTGAATCCAAAAACTCAACTCGAGATTAATAGACAATTGAGGGAGAAGTTACTTTTTAAAAAATAATTCCTTAGGTTCAAGGAAAAGAATATAAGTGATAAGAACTTATGATATGGCGATGTTTAGAAAAGACATAAGATAGAGTTGTACAAATGATCATGATTAGGAAGAATATGACCGAAGGCAAAAGAAATATAAACTTAAATTTATATTTCTCTAATATTCAGGATCGAGAAAAAATATGTATAAAGCACTATGTCTACCTATTATGAATATATTTATACACAAATATATATATGTATAGCCTAAGTGAATCCCAAAAATCCTAAAATATCATTCTAAGAGAAGGTTACCCTATTTCCAAGTAAAATATAAATTTAAATAGCAATAATACATATATTATATTAATATATAATTTATAGAAATCATTCACAATACTAGAAATGGACTACCAATATATATACACATCTATATATCTACATGGACAACGTTGGTCACTCTACATGACCACCAGGACTTGGGTTGGATTCGGGCTAGTTTGAAACAACCAGGTCTTCTAAAAGCCAACAATTCTAATAATGAATAATTAAATTATTCCTAGGATTATGTCGCGATTTGGCCTGGTTTTTCTAGTTAGTGTACACCTATGACTCGGCCTTCTCTACCATGACTAGAACACCAGTCAAAGTACTCGACCACACTCTCAATGCCAAAATTCTTGGTTATCTTGCTCTCCGAAACTTAACCGTAACTAAGGCCATTTATACTGAATATTTATAAAATTCTAAAAATTCATATTTTAATTCTAACAAGTAAATAGAAGGATATTTTCAAATTTTTGGGAAGATGTTACGAATCTACCATTCTGAGAAATACCGTCGAATCAAAATGCGATGGTGTATCCTTCTATGAAAGTCATCTAGTGAAACCTATGTAGCAACCTTAACTACCCAAATGTCAATTTAAATTAGGGACACCTAGTCCTAACCATTTCCTAGTTGCAGGCTCGCAATAGTACGACTAACTTAAGCACCATCACAAGTTTGCATATTTTACGAAAACTAACCTGTATGAGCCACCACAAAAACTTGTCACCACCCGCACCCGCTTTTCGGATACGAGACGTGTCCAAGCCAGCCTACGTCGCAGAGTCGTCGGTAGAACGCTGTCACGGCCAAGATGCTCAAAATAAACTTTATTGCTCATTCACAATTCTAAATTTGATTACAACATTTACAATATTTATAATTAAAAAAATACAAAGTTCTCAGAATTAATTAAAATAATACAACCGCTATCTATTTCTAGGTTTCTGTCTGCAAGTACAGCCGTATCTTCCAAAGATAAGTGAAGCCACAGCTAACCTAAAATTTTTTGGTTTTCAGTCAGAAATGGAACAAGTACATTCTCACAACAGAAATGACGAAATCCATAAATCTGTAATAATACTGAGATACATGATAAACGGATAGACATGGAATCATGGTAGGAATCATGCGAGTAAAAGTAGGAAGACATGGTACACAAGACAAGCAATAACAAGAAAACTATAATGTAACAAGGCTATATGTAACAAGTGATTTGAAATACACTTTCGACATGTAAACGGCTAAGGGGTAAATCCGGCACCCTGTACGTGTCGTGTGCAGCTGCTATTATTTAAGAATAGACATCATAGAGATATTTTTGGGTATGTTTACATGTCTACTAATGTACTTCCCCGCCCGGCTAGTACCCATGGATTCAAACAGGTCACGAACACAAGAATATATTGGTCACGAACAACATGCAAGAATCCATAACTACTATCTCGTGTGACAAGCGTGTCAAGAATCAACATGATATCACTGTAAAACATTTATTAAATAC
The DNA here is from genome assembly GCA_029216955.1 of Iris pallida. Taxonomy (NCBI): domain Eukaryota; kingdom Viridiplantae; phylum Streptophyta; class Magnoliopsida; order Asparagales; family Iridaceae; genus Iris; species Iris pallida. The sequence continues at coordinate 25,141,226 of JANAVB010015600.1, forward strand.
AAGAAATATAGAGATAATCAAATACAAAAACTATCAGAGATGTACTCGCCTGAGGTCATGTGCTAGTGAAACCGATAATACTATACCACTCAATGAGCCACAACAGTCAACACATGCAGAAGTCTTCGGATGCTGAAATAAACATTACCAACATTTTCAGAATAGTCAAATTAGCTGGACTTGCTGTCCTTAAGTCCAATTCTGGGCATAGGGGCAAAACGGTAATTTTAGGTCAAAACGGTATCCGCTATTGGACCCACTTTGCACCGAAAAGCGTGCCAAAGTCTATGGTGTCTAAAGTCATCAAACTATATGTCTACAGGTCCAGTTTTCCAATACGAACCCAATCGTATGTCTAAAGTTGGATTCCGGCGGACCGTGCATAAAATCGTCCGTTGAGTCGGATCGTGGGGCCCGTAAAACGACGATCCGGTCAACTGTCTCAGAATCGGACCAAACTTGGCACACAGGACCAAAAAAACGATACGGTCCTGTTGGCGCATATTTCATCTCGATCTAACGAACGTGCACAAAGTAATTAGAAAATTTGTACAGAGGCCGATACGGTAAATTTTGACAGATACGCATCAAATTCGTCGCGCACACGCAACCAATTTGAATTCCATCAAAGCCCACACGTCCGCGAAACCATTATGCACCTTTTGATGCTTTCGGTTCGCGACCACGTCGCCCGGATTGGTGGGACGCACGTCGTCTCGAAGGATTTTTTTGAATTTCCAAAACAGATTTCCTAGGTTTTTCTTCAATTTCAAATCGATTTAACTTGATATAAAATAAATGAAATCAGAATCTAAAAGAAGCGTTTAGAAGAGGTATAGGTAGTCGTTAAACGTATTCAAACACTTTACTAAAATAATCGATGGACTGACGAATATTTGCCTTCCAAACCAGCTTTGTGGAATCGAAACTCTGTTTGATTCGGAACAGTTTTTCTGCCAGGTTGGCATCGATTTTTTAGGTGATGTAGCTCACTATAATTAAATCTATTTGAAGACATTTGAAGTCGTATAGGTTGGGTGTATACCTACAAAACTGGTTCGAAGAATGGACGAGCGAGTTGGCCGAACTTTCGTCGCAAACTTGGACGCCAACAACACGGCTGTTGCATATTACTGCTACTGTTGCTGCGAACTGCTGCTCTGCAGCGGCTGTTGCCGCCTCGCCACCGCGCCTGGTCGGCCGGAGGTCCTGCAGCGACGCGCGTGTGCGTATGGGTGGGGTGCGTGGGAGTTAGGGTTTGGGTTTGCGTGCTCTATTCCTTCGATCTCTACTATATACGTTTATATATATATGCATATATGCATACTCTCGGTTCGGGATTAGCATTGCTAGCGTGGGGTTTCCTGGGCCGGGTCTGTGCTGGTTTAGTTGGGCTGGGATTTCCTTGTTTTATCTTTTATTGTTTTTCTTTTTCTTTTTCCATTTTCGTAATATATATATATATATATATATATATATATATATATATATATATATATATATATATACACACACACACACACACACACACATACACATATATGTATACATACTACTATATATATTTGTATATATACACATACGCACGTATATTATATATATTTATACACATACTCACATTTATAATATATTAAATATAACAATTAAATATAACAATTATTGATTTATAAAAATAATAAATAGACCATTAAATAAACACGAAGTATGTATATAGCAATATACGATCAAATGTATATTGAATACCATTTGTACATTTACTCTATAAACCCAAATAAAGTATAGGCAATTATATTTAGAAAATGTATCGTAATTCCAAAGTAGAATATTACTATAAATAACGATATTATATATATATAATTCATTTGCTAATGAATAATCAAATAAACGAATGCTATTGACATTATCTAGGAACAATTACAATAATAACCATATAATAATAATAATACCAATAATCCACTAAATAACCAAAAGAGTCTTGGTGAACATATTTGGCCCTAGAAAATTATACCAATATTCTGAAACTCTATTTAAATATTAATAATACACATTTTGTATGAATAACCAAATATTTAGAAAATATTATTAAGTCCACCAAAAAGTTAGGGAATATTTCTACACACCTAAAAGTATGTATACATAGGCATGAGCTTGGTTTGGGTCCAATCTGGTCTAATTTGGTACAACCAGGTTCCCTAAAACTCAATAATATAATTGATAAATAAATAAATCTTCGGTAAGGGTTAAGTCGCAATTTGGCCTAGTTTTCCTAATTAGGACACATTTATGGACAGATCTTCCCTACTAGGGCTAATACACTAGTCAAAGCACGCCACTACACTATCCGTGCCACAATTTCTAGTCACCTTGTACTCCAATTCCTAACTATGGCTAAAGTCATCTACCGTAATATTTAACTAATTAATTATTTATACAATTCTAAAAATCACATTTAAATCAAATAAATAATATAAAAATATTTCAAAAATTTTCGGGAAGGGAAGCTATAATCTAACCCTCTAAATGCCTCAATCAAACCCAAAGTGGACCAAGGCTTCACATTGAGACACCAACGGTCCCCAATAGCTAACCAAACACTGCCAAGTGATATCCTCTTGGCTCAAACCTGCTTTGCTACTGCTACTATTCATGCATTGTTGCTGCTGGATAAGGGAGCAGGATCCCCTGCAGCTGTAATGCATTGCAGTACAATGCATGGCCTCACTACTGTTGCATGCTTGCAAGGCCAAGCTAAATACTGCTGCTGCTACGCTATATGTAGGGCAAGGTAATGCCCTACTGCTGCAACCAAGGCCAACACAAGCAACTTAAAGCCAGGTAAGCCAAGCTCTCTAATATAACTAATATACTAAATAAACTAATCCTCTGTAAACTCACATGAATGTAACACTCACATTCACAAATCTCTCTAACCGTCACAAACTCCGATCCTACATTCAAACCATACCAAATCGAAGGATCCAAACTCTCACCTCTCACTCACGAACTCTGACTAAACATTCCTAATTTATAACTCACAAATTACTCTAAGGATACACCATGATATCCTAAACTATGACACTAGGATACTAACTAAACCACCTCTAACATGAACTAAAATAACCAAATCTGAGAACTCACATATCTCTGAGCTAACTAAAACTAAATCCCTCTAATAACCCCCCCACACACATACAGGGAAATAGCCAAGATACTAACATTTTAACATATCCTATGATATATACTGATATTAACATCTAACCAAGCTACTAACAACTGATACATTAATATCCTGACACCATCTAAACTTGTTTCCTTTGATACATCTGAGAAAAACTTTGGATACACCATGGTATCCTAACGCACACACAACACTGTCTACTGCAGCAGAGCCAGGTGTAACACCCAGTTTTCTAGATGAGGGTAATTTTGAAATTTTGAAATTATAATTATTAATTATTGATAATTGATTTACATTATGATTTTTAGTGATTTTTAATAATTTTTAAACTATTTAGAAACTGGTTAAGTCATGACTTGTGATTTTGATGTGCTGCTAGTAAAACCTGAGAGACTGCATGACCTAGAGCCTAACCATGTCATTAGGATGTTTAATTATCATTTTTTTGGCCTAGGAATAATTTGGTCATTTTGACTTATTTGAATTATTTGGTGATTTGTTGAATTGGTGAATTCTAGTTTGACTTTGACTTGTTGAGACCTAGTGGACTAGCCTAGAAGCTAACCCTAGCTATGGTGACCCTAGTCTAACTTAGGTTAACCAACTTTTAGTCATTAGAAGCTAATTTTGGAATAGGAGGATTAGTTTAAGTGAAATCATATCATGACTATGCAATGACTTATGATTTCATGACTTAATGACTTGTGACTAAGCCCATAGCCCATTAGACTAAACCCTAACCCTAGTTTTTCACTTTATGACCAGCAAATAGGGCTCCCCCTCCCTATAAATACTCTCCTCATTTAGTTCTTGCCTCTTTTTATCATTCCAACACTTGGAGAAAAGAAAGGTAAGTTTTCCCCTTCCAAAAAAATCCTATTTTATTCATTTGATCTCCTTTTTCATCCTAGTCTTTTGCATTGGGTTCTAAATTGAGTTTATGGACTGTTGGTGGAGAGCCATTTCAGTTTGGGATCAATTTGGAGTATTTGGCCATCAAGAGGAACACCCCCAATTTGGAGCTTTTTTATGCAATTTGCATCTATAGGTAAAACCCTTTAAATTGTTTTAAATTTCAGTTTTCTTTGCATGTAGGGCTAGATCTAGGAGTCTCCTAGGTGTCCCTGAAAATTGGGTGAATTTTGTGTCCGTTTGGTGTCCGTATCGGACACGTGTCGTAGTGTATGTTAGGTGTTCGATGAAATGCCTCTAAGGTTTTTAATTTTGATTTTTGCTAAACTAATTACATGATTTTGAAGCTCTTAATGTGTACATTAATATTGTCGAGGACTAAGTTGGTTTTTGTGCACTTTTCGTGTCCAAATCGGACACGTACCACACGCACGGGACACAACACAGGCCTCGTGCAGTCCCCTGCTGCACGAGTGTCCTATAGGACACGACACAGATTTTCATGGCACAATTTTTGGTGGACACGTGTGTGAAATCACTGACATCACCCACACAAAATTTCACGAGCCCTCGTCGACTGTGCGCGAAGATAACGAGGCTGCACTGTCTCGTGCCTGCTCGTGCACACTGTGTGCGTCCACTGCATTTCGGGGCTGACACAGGACACGACACTCCACTAGGACACGTGTAATTTGGTGAGGTGATGGGTCCCATGTCTGACTCGACCCTCACCAAGTTTCGTGGCACTTGGTTGCGAGTCGAGGAAGTTCTCGTGCTCGCATCAAAATTTCTGACACATACATACACAAAATTCAAGCCACTGATACGGCTTCGAATCTCGGACATGACACAACTTGGATATGACTCAGGCACCCTAGGACCTAGCCCTATGACTCCTCTATCACTGTACACGTGCCCATGGTGTCTCGCACACTGTGTCGAGTCCATTTCGACTCAACACACGTGCACGAGGCTGTGCCTATGCACAGTTCAGTCACACACTGACACTTGGGTTAGACACTGTTTGGACACTTTGTGTCCACTCATGTGGACATAAAATGACACCCTAGACACGTATACATGGTGGCCCACATCTGTACTTTAATTTTTGCTGATTTGATTGGGGTGTTGATTCGGATTTGGTTGAGATATGTCGAGCAATGAACTCTGATACTGTTATCCCAGGTTTTCAATAATCAAACTGAGTTAAATGAGATTGTTTGGGATTCAAATGATGATTCTAACTGTGTATATGTAACCTGAGGCTGGGTTGGGTTCGAAATTATGTATTGATTCTTGTTTGCAGTGATCAATTCAACCCTGTCACATTTTGACACTGAAATCTTGACACACTGTTCCCAGTTTCGAATTGGGTTTCTTAATATTTCTGATTAATAACATTGATACTATTTAAACATGTGGTTATATGGGATTCGAATTTCAGGTTCCTGATTGCTTGATATATAAATATTAGTTTCGATTGTTTTAATTCCTAAGTTTAGATATATAGGAACTGTTTTGAATTCCTGTATTGAACTGTTATTTTTAGATTTCATTTACACACACATTGTTGGTTAATTATTCCTAAGATTAGCTCACTGTCACTGTTTCGAAGTACACTATTTTAACTCAAAACCTGGAATTGATTTCATCCTCCAGTTTTTGACAATTCAATTGGTTTTTTTTGGGGTTTTTGAATTTGCTAACTGAGGATATGTATGTGGGTGTTCACTGTTTTAGTTTTCTGAAATTAGGTTGTAGGTTTCAACTAAATTGTAATGTTTTAATTGCCATGCTTATTTCACCCACATAGGTAATAGACTACTGTAATGTTGATTTAGGATTTGCATTGGAGAATTGGGTTCTTTTCGAAATTAGTTTGGTTTCCTGTTAACTGCTATTGATATCACAACTATCACCTGACACATTTTACTGTTTTTATATCACCTAACTGTCATTTGCCATGCTTTCCAGATTTCATATATACACATACAAACCTGAAGTTGTTTAATGCTTCCTTGAAAACACACACAGTTCCTATTTGTATACAAACACATGGTTTCCTCACAGTTTTCACACACAAGTTGTGAGTGTTGGGGGTTTTGAATGGAGTTGTGCTTGTATTGGAAGCAATAGAGTATTGAAACATGGGTTAAATGAGATTGTTGGGTTTTCATTTAGGTTAGAACTGTCATATAGGACTGTACCGTAAATTCCTGAGAACAGCTCTACTTCACACAATGGATTATGGATATCCAGATTGTATATATATGTTCAGCCCATCCTTTTGTTCTGTCCATTAGAGATTTTCAACTGAATGCCCATATGACACTCACTCACATGCCTATGCACACACACATACACACACAGGCTCTCATGAATAATTCTCATGACTCCCACACACACATTGAATATCATGTATCCCCCTCTCTCCTTTCCTATGTTAATGTATATATATATATGATTTGAGATACATATATATATATAGGTTCCTATATATATGAATGTGTGTTAATATATATATATATATATATATATATATATATATATATATATATATATATATATATATATATATATATATATATATATATATATATATATATATATATGATTTAGTGCATGGTTGATATTGTATAATGGCTATAGGTTATGTATATATTCTAAGTTACATTATATAGCCTTGTCAATATGTGTACTTAGATATTAATGTGTGTATCCTATATTAGATTATATATATATATATATATTGGGTGTATTATAGTTAGGCTTTTAGAGTGACTTGTGTAGATGTGTTATAGGTTGTTTTAGGCATGATATTGCCTAGTAAACCTAGATTAGTCTTGTTAGAACCTAGAATGGCTTGTATAGCCCAGTTTGATGTATGCTTGCTAGTCTAAGCTTGGTTAGGTCTAGTGAGACTTGACTAGACTAGTTTGACCTAGTTTGACTATTACAGTTGACTTGGGTCGACCCAAAGTTGACCAAGTTTGACTTGGACCTAGTTTAACCTAGATAGTTGACCAGGTTGACTTAGAGTTGACTTTGACTTAGATTGACCTAGAAATCATGTAGATTGCATCATAAACTTTATTTACCTTGTTTTAAACATATTATAACCTGTACTGCTCTATTTAGGACATTGTGACTCCGGTGCAGACATCTGATATTGTATAACTCTATTCAGAGTATCAGGCGAGTACATTCTCTGATAGTTCTCTCATTTATTGCCAGTTACTTTATTTCAGTTCTATTTAGTTTTATGTGATTCTCTGTTACAACACGTATGGATATTTCTGGATTCATGTATGCGACACACATACCTTACTTATCTGGCCTCTATTACTAGAATCACTGGAATCTATTACTGGAATCTTTCCGGAATCTATTACTGGAATCATCATATTTTGGCTGGACTCACCTCGATTCTTGTGTCGAATTTTGGATTCATTTGTTTCGCGAGGCGGGGAAATATTGAGTAAGACATGTAGACATACCCCAAATCTGGAATCTCCAACTGGAATCTACTGGAAGCATAGCCATCTCTCGCCTGATCAGTGAGAGATGTGCCTGATTATCTACAGCCGTTTATATGTCGAACTCGGTATTTTAAAACACACTGTTAGAATAACTGGACTCACCTGGATTCTTAATCACTATCTAGAATCATCTGGTACTGGATTCATATTATATTAGATTCATCCCGTACTGGATTTATAGTAGTTTTACACTTGTTTTGCAATTACTTCTGGACTTATTCTGTTACCTTAGTTCAGCTAGATTTATTTTACAGTCTTCATTGCCATCATTCTTCTCTTATTTTAGTTACTTACTTTCCTTGTATCTTATCTGTTCTCCATACTATCACCTATATATAAACTGCCATATTCATCAATAAAACTTTCTATAACTGCTTTATAGTTCTCTGTCATTACTTGGGTTTTCTTGATGAGTTGTACTCGTTCCTGTCCTGACTGGACATGTTGAAAATATTACAGACGACTGCCTTGAGGACATTTTCCCTACTTGCCCTGGAGCAGGAGATGGCTTAGCTACCTATGGCCCCGAATCTCAGGAGTGATCGGGAGACTAGCTAGTAGACTTGGTTTAGTTTTCATGTTTTAGAACTTGTATTGTAATAACTTGAGATACGAGTTTGTTTTTGAGCTGTTGAGATAATATTATTTAGTAGTTTATAAATGTTGTTGTTTAGTCTTTAGTTATAAACTTCTGTGTTATCTTATCGTTCTTAGACTGTGATTGAGATTCATTATATCTATACTTGTCCTCCATTCGGAGTTGTGATTTGACAAGTACATTATATAATTGCGTGAGTTGTTGATTAGATAGTAACCTAGGACAGCGTTCTACCGTCGACGCTGTGGCGTAGGCTGGGCGTTGTTACGTGCTCGTACCCTCACAGTGGGTACGGGTCATGACACATTTTTAGTGGTGGCCCATGCAGGTCGAGAGTCACATTAGTGCGATATCGTGGTAGTGCAACGATTAGTTGTACTGCTGCGCGCCTGCGATAGGAATTAAGGAATAGGCTCTAGTTGAGAGAGTCCTCAATCACATTTAGGACTATTTGAGAAGATTCCTGGGATGACCCTTGAGAATCTCATTATAAGCTATCTCGAAATTCGATTCTGACAGTATCTGTCCATCTTCCTTGATTCATCGTTGGATTTGATTCTTGGTATTCATTATTGACTTGATTTTCTACCACGATAACATTATGGGCTAGGTTGCCTCAGTCATGGAATCTAGAGTCTTCTACAGCCATATTAGCTGGTTGGGCGATGAGATAGATGAAGAACAGTTTGGCAACTCTAGAGGGGGGTGAATAGAGTTTATATAGAAAAATAGCCAATTAAAATTAACTCTTTCACCAACAATCAATAATCAGAGTAAAGTGCGAAAAATAAATAAAGAGCAGAAGAGCATACACAAACACAGCGATTTTAACCTGGTTTCCCTCGTGGAGGACTAGTCCAGGCCTGAGAACTCTAGCTCAGGATTAAATCCACTATTTGTGAAATAGTAGTTTACAACCCGTGTCTTTTCTTCAGAAGAGCACGTCAACTTCTAACAGAGGATCGCAGTGGCGATTTGCTTGGAATTGTCCAAGCGACTTCTTCGACTCTTGCACAAGAATCCTAACTGAGAGATGCTGAGCACTCGAGACTTAGGAGGCTTGTGGCTAGTAGATGGGAAGGGTATGGCTTATTGAGCTTATAAGAGAGAAGAGAAGAGAAGATTGGATGGATTGAAATGAGAGAATTCATGCCCTATTTATAGTGTTTTTATAGGCAGAATTCGGCCAGAATTCGGGTAGGAAAATTCAAAAATTTGGCCGTTGGACAACTAGCAACTAGCTATCCCTAAAATTAGGGTTCCTGATTTCTAGGGGACAGAGTTCGGCCCGAACTCTGTGTGGAGGCAGAGTTCGGCCCGAACTCTTTCTCCAGAGCACAGAGTGGTTCTAAGGGGACCAGTGGGCAGTTTTTGGTTCAGTGGAGCTTGGGATTTTGGGTAGGTTATAGACTAAGTTCCAAGAGCTCAGCATGACTCAGAGTACATAAATCTAGACTCAATAAAATTATAAAATACGGACTCCAGAACACACTAAGAGCCGGAAACTGAGCTGTCATCTGTCTTGAACTGAATGCAGTCGTCGTGTGTCGTATTGAATAAATACAAATATTATTTAGTCAATATAGTCAATATTTGGTTGACTGTGACTTTGTGTCAACAATCTCCCCCATATTGATAATTGACAAAATAATATATGTATATTTCAATATTCATACCTGGACACAGTTGATTGTAGCATAGCTCCCCCATAAACGATGCCTGAGCTAAAAGAAAATAGCTCCCCCGTAAACCATGAACGGTGTCGAGCTAGAAGCTATAGCTCTCCCCCGTACAAAATGCATAGAACCTGTGACCTGATAGATAATATTTCCCAGAGCAAGAACAAGCACATATATACACAGATATACGAATGCATAGAACCGGTGGCCTGATAGATAACATCTCCCAAAAGCAAAACAAGCACAAACTAAACTAAATATACATTATTTCTCCCCCTTTTGGCAGTTAGCAATATAAATAAGCAATGAATAGTAATGCAACCACACCAAGCAGAGAAGAAACAGTGAAATACTAAGCAAAATAAGTCACTGACATAAAATAAAATTATAATAAAGGACAGATAATGTCATCCACCAAACCAAGTGGCCAACTCATAAACAGAGTACACAAAACCAGCTACATAAGTCCATAATAAACTAAATAACAGAAAGCAAAAGTAACTAAGATCATCAGCAGTAGCAGCAGCAGATCGAGCCAATCTCCATCACGGAGCACGAGAAGGTCCAGGAGAGTTGGAACGTCTGGGATCCACAAGAGCAGCACTTGGATCCAGGTAACGCAGGACCCATGGATCATCAATGCGATATCCCTCACGATCGGGATCCCGCTGCATGGGAGTGGGCAAAGTAGGATGATGGGACATGGAGTACCGAATATCATGCAGCGAGTTGTAGAGTGCACTCATCTGCAGGGTAGTGCGGTAGTCCATCTGAGCCCACCGATCAGCCTCTAAGTAAAAACGATCCTGGAGCATGGTCTGGATGGAGTTAAGAGTGGCAGGTGGAGGAGGTGCATCCTGACCAAAATGAGGGGCGTCAGGCTCCGCATCATCAGAATGCTCAGAAACATCAGGAGAGGCGGCAACTGCTTGAGTAAGTCGTGCCTTGGACAGAAAGGCAGGAGCAGGCAAGAACGGACAGATATCAAGTGGTATATTAAAGGCACGAAAGATCATAGGAAGGAACAGAGGATAAACCAGAGGTCGTGATTTCTTCCTACAGTGAATCATCCAGTCCATCATTGTACGTGGAAGATTGAAAGAAATTCCAAAGTGAAGATGATAAAGAGCGGATATTTCAAGATAAGTGATGTCATCATGGGAACCTGTTTTGGGTAGAATGGTGTTAGAAATAATCCAATGAAGGTCAGAAAAATATGGGTTGAGATATTTAGCCGTGAGCTTGCGAGGACGTGTATATGGAGAACACAAATCGTCCTTGAAGCTCTCAAGGGAAATTCCGTCGGGAAAACGGAACGAGCGAGCATCAACTAGCTTTTCCCAAGAATTGGGCTCTTGAAGATCAAGATATTCGGCTAAGTCAAAGTCATCAAAAGAAATATTGATACCTGCAACGCGGGAATAAATATGGAGATCATCAAAGGTCATGTTGCAGTAGAACATTTGGACAGCATGACGATAGATAGCAGAAGTGGTAGTGACAAGCTCATCAAAGGAGAGGTCATGAAACAAAGAATCATATTGAGAGAAGATAGAAAAATTAATAGGATGTCCTGCGAATACCTGACGATTCCGATAGTCACTAAACCAGTTGTTTGAGGCATCTAGTAAAACAAACAATCGGTTGTCATAGGTAGAAGGGTTTCGAGGACGAGGTGGGTTGAACAACGGATGAGGTGGTTGAAGTTGTTCAATGATTTGTTCATTCGTCGGAGGAGTATCCGAAGATGAAACACTCTTAGTTCGAATTCTCTTTCCACGATTGAACAAGCGAGGAGCCATAAAAAAATTGATAGAGTGAAGTATAGAAGACAAGAATGATACCTCAAAGTAATACCAAACAGTGGAAGAGAATGATGAGAAACCCTTTTCCCTTGATTTTGAGGAGCAATGGAGCACTCTAGATCAAAAACTAGGGTTAGGGTTTGAAGGAAGGAGTTTGGAGAGGTGAAGAAGGAGGCAATGGTGAAGGAGAGAGAAAAAATCCCGACATAAAGTAGGGCTTTGTCTTTGGTCGGGTAGAATAGTGACCATTGGATTAGAATAGATCCAACGGCAGAGCCAGATCCCGACGCTGGAACTTAGGGACCGAACTCGGCCCGAACTCTGTTAGGGGCAGAGTTCGGCCCGAGTTCTGGATCAGTGGTCCAGAACAAAAGTCAGGCTGAAAAAATGATTAAGTGTTGAACAAAAAGAGAATTTGAGGATAAAAGTTTGATGAACACAATGAAGTACATAGAGAGGTACACAAAGGTCAGAATGAACTTTAGGAAAGATCAATTTGGCAATAATAAATCGTAACAAACCATATAATAAATAAGGAAATATATTGTAATTCAGTATTTCAAATTTGCCATGGGTTAGCTGCAGGGGCCGGATCCCAGCTAGCGGTAGTCCTGAGGACTAGTGCACCGTGTCGCTTAGGCTTTTACGCCTTTTTGTCAGAAGGACCCTTTCGGCTTGTACCCATAATAAATTTGTCATAAAAGAATCAAAATATACTCGATATTTACGCAAGTAAGTCTCAACTTATAACTGCTTCATCCAAAATTCCGAGTTCATGACAAAGATAATTGAAGCGCTCTTCGGATAATGGCTTAGTAAAGAAATCTGCTAGCTGATGATCAGTGTCAATAAATTCTAAGTTAATCGTGCCATTTTGCTGATGATCACGCAAAAAGTGGTGTATGATCTCAATGTGTTTAGTGCGTGAGTGGCAGACAGGGTTCTTAGTCAAATTGATGGCACTAGTATTGTCACAGAATATAGGAATATGCATGAAAGATAACTTATAGTCTTCAAGGGTTTGCTTCATCCACAGAATCTGTGCACAACAACGCCCAGCTGCTATGTATTCAGCTTTTGTTGTGGATAGTGCGACAGAGTTCTGCTTTTTGCTAAACCAAGAGACTAAAGCCTTTCCTAACAAATGACACGTGCCGCTCGTACTTTTACGGTCGACCTTGCATCCAGCAAAGTCAGCATCAGAGTAACCGATGAGGTCAAATGATGTTGACTTGGGATACCATAGGCCCACTGTAACCGTACCCTTAAGGTATCGAAAGATACGCTTAACCGCGGTCATGTGAGATTCCTTAGGATTTGCTTGATATCTAGCACATAGGCAAACACTAAACATGATATCGGGGCGACTAGCAGTTAAATAAAGTAAGCTGCCTATCATACCTCGATACTTACGTTGATCAACGGGTTTGTCGCTCTCATCTGGTTCGAGTTTGGTTGAAGTAGCCATTGGCGTGCTAATTGGTTTGACGTTGTCAAGGTCGAACTTCTTCAGCATGTCCTTGGTATACTTCGATTGACAGATGAAAGTTCCATTTGCCAGTTGCTTTACTAGCAGACCAAGAAAGTAGTTGAGCTCTCCCATCATGCTCATCTCAAATTCCGTCTGCATACACTTGGCAAATTCTTGACAAAGAGTTTCATCAGTAGACCCAAAAATAATATCATCAACATAAATTTGAATCAACAGAATAGTGTCTTTAAGAGATTTTATAAACAGTATAGTGTCAATTTTCCCTTTTGAAAAACCTTTCTCAAGTAAGAAGCTACTTAGCCTTTCATACCAAGCTCTGGGGGCTTGTTTGAGGCCGTAAAGTGCTTTCTTTAGCTTGAACACGTGGTCGGGAAATTTGTGATTTTCAAAGCCAGGAGGTTGTTTCACATAAACTTCCTCCTTAATAAAACCATTCAGAAAAGCACTTTTCACATCCATTTGAAATAATTTAAAGTTTTGAAAATTAGCAAAAGCACAAAGCATCCGAATGGATTCTAGTCTAGCAACAGGAGCATACGTCTCATCGTAGTCGATACCTTCCTCTTGGTTGTATCCTTGAGCTACTAGACGAGCTTTGTTACGTGTGACTGAACCATCTTCATTTACTTTGTTTCTAAAAACCCATTTAGTACCAATTATAGAGTAATTAACCAGTCTAGGAACGAGTTCCCATACTTGGCTTCTCTCGAATTGGTTGAGTTCTTCTTGCATAGCAGAAATCCAAAATTCATCATTAAAAGCTTCAGAAATATTTTTAGGCTCTACTTGTGAAATGAAGGCAGTGCTAGCAACAGAGTCTCTTAGTGATGATCTAGTAGTTACTCCACGTGAAACTTCTCCTATAACTAAATTTTCTGGATGAGAAGGTTTGAAAGAGAATTTCTTAGGCAAACCCTCCAGAGAATTAGTTTCGGTTGAAGTATTCATTGGAGTAGAAGTTGATGGCTCAATGTCATCATCAAGAGTACTTACCGCACTGTTGTCTTCATCAAAAGTCACATTTGTTGACTCTTCCACAATAAGTGAGCGTTTATTGAAAACTCTATATCCCTTACTCTTGGCGGCATAACCAAGAAAGATACCATCGTCAGCTTTGGTATCAAATTTGCCTAAGTTGTCTTTGGTGTTAAGGATAAAACATCTACAACCAAAAACTTTAAAATAAGAAACATTGGGGGTTCTCCCAAACCAAAGCTCATAGGGTGTTTTCTTCGTAATGGGACGAATCAGCACCCTATTCAAAATGTGGCATGCTGTACTAACAGCTTCTGCCCAAAAGTATTTCGGAAGTGAAAATTTATTCAACATGACTCTGGCCATATCGCCGAGAGTTCTATTCTTCCGCTCCACAACACCATTTTGTTGAGGAGTTCTAGGACAAGAAAATTCATGATCAAAACCATTTGCATTACAAAAACTTTCAAAATCATAATTTACGAATTCGCCTCCATGATCACTTCGGATTTGAGTAATCATGTAGCTTTTTTCGTTTTGAACTTTCTTTACAAAAATTTTGAAAGCAGAAATAGCACGCTCTTATTAGCGAGAAAGAAAACCCAAGTAAATCTCGAAAAATCATCAACAATAACAAATGCATAAAGTTTGCCACCAAGGCTAGCTATTCTACTAGGACCAAATAAATCCATATGAAGTAATTGCAAGGGTCTAGTAGTACTTACAGAGTTGATGGAATGAAACGAGGATTTTGTTGCCTTGTTTAGTTCACATTCGGCACATACCGTGTCCTTTTTGAATGTGATGTCAGGCAATCCTCTCACTAGCTTCTTGGTAGAAAGCCTGGATATAGCATCCATGTTGGCATGACCAAGACGCTGGTGCCAGAGTAGTCGTTCGTCTTTGTGGGCATACAAACATCTACCTGCATTGTTAGTATTTATAGAAAGATAGAAAATATAGATGTTGTCCTCTCTTTTCCCTTCAAAGGCAATGTCTCCTGTTGACCTATCATAGATGTAGCAACTGTTTTGTCCAAAGTTAATATCATATCCATGATCAGCAAGATGACTAATGCTGAGCAGGTTATGCTTTAACTCGGTCACTAGGCAGACATCCTTTATTACAGGAGAAGGAGGATGACCAATGATACCATTACCTATAATGTGCCCTTTGAGATTGTTACCGAAGGATACGTATCCTTCTCTCTTCATCGATAGTGATGCAAAAAGATTTGCGTCTCCCGTCATATGTCGCGAGCATCCACTATCGAGAATCCACTTACTTTCAGTTGAGGAGGGAAGGTCCACCTACATTAAGAGTAGATGTGACCTTTGGTACCCGAGTTCTTGAGGGTCCTGAAAAGTTAGTCTTTGGGAACCAAGCATATATCCTTTTATCTACAAGTTTTCTAACTCTGCACTGTGGTGAGATGTGTCCATGTAATCCATAATAAGTACAGATAGCATTCTTGTTTATACTAGGAGCATGAGAATAATATCTATAAGCAACAGGATGAGGATGGACATGATGTGAAGAGTTAGCATGGTAAGGATGATTATGCATGGAATAAGTGGCATGGTGATGGTGTCTATGAGGCATAGAATGATGGTATTGTCTATGGTGTGTGACATGCTGATATTGTCTAGATGGCATGGCATGATGATTTTGTCTATGAGGACCTTGTCTATATGGCATTGCATGATGATTTTGTCTATATGGCATGGCATGATGATTTTTATGTGTGAAGTGATGTTGATTGTGTTTTTGTGCATGATGAGTTTGAACTGAGTGAGAGTTGTTCTTACGTGCACGTGGTTTGTGAAAGTTTGTGTATATAAATGCATGGTTATGTGCTGCATGAGAATGACTTGGTTGACTAGCATGAGTGGTGTTGTGCCCATGTGATTGGGTTTGAGGTTGAATAACCTGTTTACCCAATTTGGTTTCTAATCATTTGGTAACAGCTTGCAGTTCATTAACCTTAATATTTAAGCCATATATCTTAGTCATGGAAATCTTGTGTCTACTCTTTTCTTCAGCAAGCAACGTGTTGAGAGTAGTGATTTCTTGAGTTTGTTGCTCAATACGTGCTTCAGCATCATGTAAGCTTAATTTAAGCTTGGATACTTCATCAATGTCATTAGTAGGTGATGTGTTTCTAACATTATCAAGAAGTAAAGAAATTCTTTGTATCTCATCTTCTAGACTTTTGATTTTGTCCTTGGCATGTTTATATTTACCGATGACCTTTTTATGATCATCGAGTAAATCAGTGAAAGCATCGCCAAGTTCATCAAAAGAGAAGTCATCCAGAGTTTCGTTAGATACCTTGTTAGAAGTTGCCATCAGGCACACATTTGCTGTATCTTGAGGAGAGTCCTTTTCTTCCTCAGAGTCGCTTGCTTCACTTTCATGCCAGATGCCTGTGTTGGCATATTTCTTTGATGAGTTCTTTTTGTATGGCTTCTCATAGCGGTTGCTCTTCTTCAGGAATGGGCAGTCTTTTCGGACATGTCCAGTTTTCTTGCAACCGTAACAAGTTGGTTCTTCTTCATCGTCTTCTTGAGATTCCTTCTTCCTTCGATTGAAGCGAAGGAATTTCCTGAAGTTGCGAACCATGAGAGCTTGGTCTTCATCATCCGAATTATCTTCTTCGGTCTCATCATGATTAGCTCTTCGTTGATGAGCTTTGAGTGCGATCTCCCTGGTCTTCGGAGCAGGCTCTTCGAAGTCCTTGAGGTCAAGCTCGTGAGTCATAAGCTTACCCATTAAGGTCTCCATTGACATTGTTGTGAGATCGTTTCCTTCTATGATGGCTGTCACCTTCGGGTTCCAAATCTTCGGTAGCCCTCTGAGCAGCTTACGAATCTTCTCGTGGTTTGAGTACTGCTTTCCGAGCGAAGATAGAGGATTGATGATGTCGAGGAATCTTGTGATCATTTGAGTGATCGTCTCACTTGGCTTCATCTTGAAGGCTTCGTATTCTTGAGTGAGACGGCTTATTTTAGATTCCTTGACCTGTGTGGTTCCTTCATGCGTCACTTCTAGAAGTCTCCATACTTCATGAGCAGTGGTGCAAGTAGAAACCCTGTTGAACTCATTCCTGTCTATAGCACAGAATAAAGCATTAATAGCCCTAGCATCTAGACTTGCCTGTTTCTTATCCTCGACAGAATATTTGTCGTGTGGTTTCTCAATGAGGTCACCATCGACAACTATCCTGGCGGGCTTTTTGTAACCGTCAGTGACGACAGTCCACAGGTCAAAGTCTAGAGACTTAAGATAGAAGCTCATCCTTGTTTTCCAATATGTGTAGTTAGTCCCATCAAATAGGGGAGGCCTATGAGTGGACTGACCTTCACCATGATTGGAAATCAAGGGTTGTGTGGTTGCCATGGATTAGCTCTTAGGATGTTAGTCCTTATAAAGAGAACAGAGCTCTGATACCAATTGAAGAACAGTTTGGCAACTCTAGAGGGGGGTGAATAGAGTTTATATAGAAAAATAGCCAATTAAAATTAACTCTTTCACCAACAATCAATAATCAGAGTAAAGTGCGGAAAATAAATAAAGAGCAGAAGAGCATACGCAAACACAGCGATTTTAACCTGGTTTCCCTCGTGGAGGACTAGTCCAGGCCTGAGAACTCTAGCTCAGGATTAAATCCACTATTTGTGAAATAGTAGTTTACAACCCGTGCCTTTTCTTCAGAAGAGCACGTCAACTTCTAACAGAGGATCGCAGTGGCGATTTGCTTGGAATTGTCCAAGCGACTTCTTCGACTTTTGCACAAGAATCCTAACTGAGAGATGCTGAGCACTCGAGACTTAGGAGGCTTGTGGCTAGTAGATGGGAAGGGTATGGCTTATTGAGCTTATAAGAGAGAAGAGAAGAGAAGATTGGATGGATTGAAATGAGAGAATTCATGCCCTATTTATAGTGTTTTTATAGGCAGAATTCGGCCAGAATTCGGGTAGGAAAATTCAAAAATTTGGCCGTTGGACAACTAGCAACCAGCTATCCCTAAAATTAGGGTTCCTGATTTCTAGGGGACAGAGTTCGGCCCGAACTCTGTGTGGAGGCAGAGTTCGGCCCGAACTCTTTCTCCAGAGCACAGAGTGGTTCTAAGGGGACCAGTGGGCAGTTTTTGGTTAAGTGGAGCTTGAGATTTTGGGTAGGTTATAGACTAAGTTCCAAGAGCTCAGCATGACTCAGAGTACATAAATCTAGACTCAATGAAATTATAAAATACAGACTCCAGAACACACTAAGAGCCGGAAACTGAGCTGTCATTTGTCTTGAACTGAATGCAGTCGTCGTGTGTCGTATTGAATAAATACAAATATTATTTAGTCAATGTAGTCAATATTTGGTTGACTGTGACTTTGTGTCAACAATAGAGTCTGATTTTAGATGTATTTCTTGGGTGTGGGAATTTAAGGTTTTCGCAGCCAAGCTAGCGGCAATGCGAAAATTTTAAATACCATAATTCTAGAGGTATGTACATTAGTTGTGGACTCTATAGATTATCGCAGCCATACTTGCTGGTGTGACGAGGATTCTGGTGGCATGGTTCTGGATAGACGGGTATGATTATTAGATTGCAGGATATATACCATATAGATGGTGCCCTAGAGAATTTGAGTGAAATATCAGGGTGGATATTACTGGAGTGTCAAGGATTAGATAGAGGGAGCTAGGCCACCTGTAGCGCAGCACCGTGCCCTGCACCAACAGAGGGATACACCCCAGAGGGGCAAGGCTTCTGTGCTGACAGTCGAGTAGACCGACGCTACGGGTGACGGGTTAGCAGGTTTATCCTTCTCATTCTTCTTTCCCACTTTCCTGTGTAATTCTATTAGTACCTGCCAGGATATTATTTTGATTGCTAGATAGTGTAGCTACCCCATTCGAGACTGTGAAATCACGACCAGTAGGATTGTGTTGCTCCGACCTTGATTTGCTGGGGGTTTGACCTAGTAGGGATACAATCATTTTAATTTCGAGGATAAAATTTTTCTAAGGTGGGTAGGATTGTAACACCCAGTTTTCCAGATGAGGGTAATTTTGAAATTTTGTAATTATAATTATTAATTATTGATATTTGATTCATATTATGATTTTTAGTGATTTTTAATAATTTTTAAACTATTTAGAAACTGGTTAAGTCATAACTTGTGATTTTGATGTGCTGCTAGTAAAACCTGAGAGACTGCATGACGTAGAGCCTAACCATGTCATTAGGATGTTTAATTATCATTTTTTTGGCCTAGGGATAATTTGGTCATTTTGACTTATTTGAATTATTTGGTGATTTGTTGAATTGGTGAATTCTAGTTTGACTTTGACTTGTTGAGACCTAGTAGACTAGCCTAGAAGCTAACCCTAGCTATGGTGACCCTAGTCTAACTTAGGTTAACCAACTTTTAGTCATTAGAAGATAATTTTGGAATAGGAGGATTAGTTTAAGTGAAATCATATCATGACTATACAATGACTTATGATTTCATGACTTAATGACTTGTGACTAAGCCTATAGCCCATTAGACTAAACCCTAACCCTAGTTTTTCACTTTATGACCATCCATAGGGCTCCGCCTCCCTATAAATACTCTCCTCATTTAGTTCTTGCCTCCTTTTATCATTCCAACACTTGGAAAAAAGAAAGGTAAGTTTTCCCCTTCCAAAAAATCCCATTTTATTTATTTGATCTCCTTTTTTATCCTAGTCTTTTGCATTGGGTTCTAAATTGAGTTTATGGACTGTTGGTGGAGAGCCATTTCAGTTTGGGATTAATTTGGAGCATTTGGCCATCAAGAGGAACACCCTCCATTTGGAGCTTTTCCATACAATTTGCACCTATAGGTAAAACCCTTTAAATTGATTTAAATTTCAGTTTTCTTTGCATGTAGGGCTAGATCTAGGAGTCCCCTAGATGTCCCTAAAAATTAGGTGAATTTCGTGTCCGTTTGGTGTCCGTATCGGACACGTGTCGTAGTGTATGTTAGGTGTTCGATGAAATTCCTCTAAGGTTTTTAATTTTGATTTTTGCTAAACTAATTACATGATTTTGAAGCTCTTGATGTGTACATTAATATTGTCGAGGGATGAGTTGGTTTTTGTGCACTTTTTGTGTCCAAATCGGACACGCACCGCACGCACGGGACACAGCACAGGCCTCGTGCAGTCCCCTGCTGCCCGAGTGTCCTATAGGATACGACACGGATTTTCATGGCACAATTTTTGGTGGACACGTGTGTGCAATCACTGACATCACCCACACAAAATTTTACGAGCCCTCGTCGACTGTGCACGAAGATAACGAGGCTGCACTGTCTCGTGCCTGCTCATGCACACTGTGCGCGTCCCCTGCATTTCGGGGCTGACACAGGACACGACACTCCACTAGGACACATGTAATTTAGTGAGGTGATGGGTCCCATGTCTGACTCGACCCTCACCAAGTTTTGTGGCACTTGGTTGCGAGTCAGGAAGTTCTCGCGCTCGCATCGATATTTCTGACACACACATACACGAAATTCAAGCCACTGATACGGCTTCGAATCTCGGACACGACACAACTTGGATACGACTCAGGCACCCTAGGACCTAGCCCTATGACTCCTCTATCACTGTACACATGCCCATGGTGTCTCGCACACTGTGTCGAGTCTATTTCGACTCAACACACGTGCACGAGGCTGTGCCTATGCACAGTTCAGTCACACACTGACACTTGGGTTAGACATTGTTTGGACACTTCGTGTCCACTCATGTGGACACGAAATAACACCCTAGACATGTATGCATGGTGGCCCACATCTGTACTTTAATTTTTGCTGATTTGATTGGGGTGTTGATTCGGATTTGGTTGAGATATATCGAGCAATGAACTCTGATACTGTTATCCCAGGTTTTCAATCATCAAACTGAGTTAAATGAGATTGTTTGGGATTCAAATGATGATTCTAACTATGTATATGTAACCTGAGGCTGGGTTGGGTTCGAAATTATGTATTGATTCTTGTTTGCAGTGATCAATTCAACTTTGTCACATTTTGACACTAAAATCTTGACACACTGTTCCCAGTTTCGAATTGGGTTTCTTAATATTTTTGATTAATGACATTGATACTATTTAAACATGTGGTTATGTGGGATTCGAATTTCAGGTTCCTGATTGCCTGATATATAAATATTAGTTTCGATTGTTTTAATTCCTGAGTTTAGATATATAGGAACTGTTTTGAATTCCTGCATTGAACTGTTATTTTTAGATTTTATTTACACACACATTGTTGGTTAATTATTCCTGAGATTAGCTCACTGTCACTGTTTCGAAGTACACTGTTTTAACTCAAAACCTGGAATTGATTTCATCCTCCAGTTTTTGACAATTTAATTGGTTTTTTTTGGGGTTTTTGAATTTGCTAACTGAGGATATGTATGTGGGTGTTCACTGTTTCAGTTTTCTGAAATTAGGTTGTAGGTTTCAACTGAATTGTAATATTTTAATTGCCATGCTTATTTCACCCACATAGGTAATAGACTACTACAATATTGATTTAGGATTTCCATTGGAGAATTGGGTTCTTTTCGAAATTAGTTTGGTTTCCTGTTAACTGCTATTGATATCACAACTATCACCTGACACATTTTACTATTTTTATATCACCTAATTGTCATTTGCCATGCTTTCCAGATTTCATATATACACATACAAACCTGAAGTTGTTTAATGCTTCCTTGAAAACACACACAGTTCCTATATATATGCACACACATGGTTTTTTCACAGTTTTCACACACAGGTTATGAGTGTTGGGGGTTTTGAATGGAGTTGTGCTTGTATTGGAATCAATAGAGTATTGAAACATGGGTTAAATGAGATTGTTGGGTTTTCATTTAGGTTAGAACTGTCATATAGGACTGTACCTTAAATTCCTGAGAACAGCTCTACTTCACACAATGGATTATGGATATCCAGATTGTATATATATGTTCAGCCCATCCTTTTGTTCTGTCCATTAGAGATTTTCAACTGAATGCCCATATGACACTCACACACACACACACACACACACACACACACACACACACACACACACACACACACACACACACACACACACACACACACACAGGCTCTCATGAATAATTCTCATGACTCCCACACACACATTGAATATCATGTATCCCCCTCTCTCCTTTCCTACGTTAATGTATATATATATATATGACTTGAGATACATATATATATATAGGTTCCTATATATATGAATGTGTGTTAATATATATATATGATTTAGTTCATGGTTGATATTGTATAATGGCTATAGGTTATGCATATATTCTAAGTTACATTATATAGCCTTGTCAATATGTGTACTTAGATATTAATGTGTGTATCCTATATTAGATTATATATATATTGGGTGTATTATAGTTAGGCTTTTAGAGTGACTTGTGTAGATGTGTTATAGGTTGTTTTAGGCATGATATTGCCTAGTAAACCTAGATTAGTCTTGTTAGAACCTAGAATGGCTTGTATAGCCCAGTTTGATGTATGCTTGCTAGTCTAAGCTTGGTTAGGTCTAGTGAGACTTGACTAGACTAGTTTGACCTAGTTTGACTATTGCAGTTGACTTGGGTCGACCCAGAGTTGACCAAGTTTGACTTGGACCTAGTTTGACCTAGACAGTTGACCAGGTTGACTTAGAGTTGACTTTGACTTAGATTGACCTAGAAATCATGTAGATTGCATCATAAACTTCATTTACCTTGTTTTAAACATATTATAACCTGTACTGCTCTATTGAGGACATTGTGACTCCGGTGCAGACATCTGATATTGTACAACTCTATTCAGAGTATCAGGCGAGTACATTCTCTGATAGTTCTCTCATTTATTGCCAGTTACTTTATTTCAGTTCTATTTAGTTTTATGTGATTCTCTGTTACAACACGTATGGATATTTCTGGATTCATGTATGCGACACACATACCTTACTTATCTGGCCTCTATTACTGGAATCACTGGAATCTTTCTGGAATCTATTACTAGAATCTTTCTGAAATCTATTACTGGAATCATCATATTTTGGCTGGACTCACCTCGATTCTCGTGTCGAATTCTGGATTTATTTGTTTTACGGGGCGGAGAAATATTGAGTAAGACATGTAGACATACCCCAAATCTGGAATCTTCAACTGGAATCTACTAGAAGCATAGCCATCTCTCGCCTGATCAGTGAGAGATGTGCCTGATTACCTACAGCCGTTTACATGTCGAACTCGGTATTTTAAAACACACTGTAAGAATAACTGGACTCACCTGGATTCTTGATCACTATCTAGAATCATCTGGTACTGGATTCATATTATATTAAATTCATCCCGTACTGGATTTATAGTAGTTTTGCACTTGTTTTGCAATTACTTCTGGACTTATTCTGTTACCTTAGTTCAGCTAGATTTATTTTACAGTCTTCATTGCCATCATTCTTCTCTTGTTTTAGTTACTTACTTTCCTTGTATCTTATCTGTTCTCTATACCATCACCTGTATATAGACTGCCATATTCATCAATAAAACTGTCTATAACTGCTTTATAGTTCTCTGTCATTACTTGGGTTTTCATGATGAATTGTACTCGTTCCTGTCCTGACTGGACCTGTTGAAAATATTATAGATGACTGCCCTGAGGACATTTGCCCTACTTGCCCTGGAGCAGGAGATGGCTTAGCTACCTATGGCCCCGAATCTCAGGAGTGATCGGGAGACTTGTTAGTAGACTTGGTTTAGTTTTCATGTTTTAGAACTTATATTGTAATAACTTGAGATACGAGTTTGTTTTTGAGCTGTTGAGATAATATTATTTAGTAGTTTATAAATGTTGTTGTTTAGTCTTTAGTTATAAACTTCTGTGTTATCTTATCGTTCTTAGACTGTGATTGAGATTCATTATATCTATACTTGTCCTCCATTCGGAGTTGAGATTTGACAAGTACATTATATAATTGCGTGAGTTGTTGATTATATAGTAACATAGGACATCATTCTACCGCCGACACTGCGGCATAGGCTGGACGTTGTTACGTGCTCGTACCCTCCCAGTGGGTACAGGTCGTGACACGTTTTTAGTGGTGGCCCATGCAGGTCGAGAGTCGCATTAGTACAATGTCGTGGTAGTACAACGATTAGTTGTACTGCTGCGTGCCTGCGATAGGAATTAAGGAATAGGCTCTAGTTGAGAGAGTCCTCAATCACAGTTAGGACTATTTGAGAAGATTCCTGGGATGACCCTTACTCAATATTTCTCTGCCAAACATGATGATACCAGCAATGATTCCAGAATTCGATACGAGAATCGAGATGAGTCCAGCCAAACATGATGATACCAGCAATGATTCCAGAATGATTCCAGTAATAGAAGCCAGACATGATGATACCAACAATGGTTGCAGTAATAGAGGCCAGACAAGATGGTATGTGTGTCGCATACATAAATCCAGAAATATCCATACATGTTGTAACAGATAATCACATAAAACCAACTAGAACTGAAGTACAGTGTAAATGAGAGAACTATCAGATAATGTACTCCCCTGATACCCTGTGCAACTAATGAAAGTAGATATCTGCACCGGAGTCACAATGTCCTAATATAGAGCAGTACAGGTTATAATGTGTTTTAAAAATAAAGTAAATAAAGTTTACGATGCAATCTACATAATTTCTAAGCCAATCTAGGTCAAAGTCAACTCTCGGTCAACTCTAGGTCAAACCAAGTCAATATTCTAGTCAACTAGGTCAAACTGGTCAACTGTCTAGGACCAGTAAATTATGGTCACAATAGTCAACATCCAGTCAACTAGGTCAACTTAGACTAACTAAGTCAATCCTAAACTATTTGGTCAACATGGTCATTCTAGGGTTTTGGTCAACTAGTCAAATGGGTCTCTATCTATGTCAATCTCTATAAGGCTAACTCAAAACCAAACCATAGACTAGGATATCCTAGGATACCATAATATATATCATATACATATCAATGTATATATACCCAATGTCTATAGCCCTAGACATATGTAAGCCTATCAAACAAAACCACATACATATACCTATCTATCACATATATCCATCAACTATATATTCATGAATATATACATAGGAATCATATATGTATATCTACATATATATAGGTATCACAAGTATTGTGAGCTCTCAAAACCCAAACATGTCTAATGTATACTCTACATGTAGCTATAGGATATATATATATCGATATCCTTAACTGTCCAAAACTGAACACTAAAGCCTCAATTATATATATATATATATATATATATATATATATATATATATATATATATATTTTTTTTTTTTTTTTTTTTTTATATATATATATATATATATATATATATATATACATGTATCTAATACATGTATATATATATATATATATATATATATATATATATATATACATGTATTAGATACATGTATATATATATATATATATATATATATATATATATATATATATATATATATATATATATACATGTATCTAATACATGTATATATATATATATATATATATATATATATATATATATATATATATTATATATATATATATATATATATATATATATATATATATATATATATATATATATATACATGTATTAGATATCCACATCAAATTTCACCCCAACACATTACCTATCCAAGTTACCTCCTAAACTCTAACACATAACAATTTCCTACTCCTTACACTCTCAAGCATTCACACTTATATACATACTTGAGCACTAGGCACACTCATGGCACACCCACACTCTAATAAACTATAACTGAATTAATCCATCCAATCACCTATTCCTCACAACTCTTTTACTGTCAATGGCTCTCTAACCTACTCCCCACCTCATCTCTTCATAGATACACTTAAACCCCTCACTTCTAACCATTCAATTTAGTCCTCAACTTTACGGATACATGGCTATCTCTAACTGATACACCCATAGACTTATACTGATATAGGTCCTCTCATATATACTGATATTAGGGGCAAAAGGAATGAATCAAGAACTAAAGACCTTCAATTTACAAGACTGATCATACAAGGCACTGTGGGCTGATATTCAAAAGTCAAAACAATTCCCCACTCGAGTCTTTCCCCTCCTCTACCACTCATCAATAGATTTTTAAGTCCAATTAGGACTGACCCAAAGTTTGGGACTGAATAATGGAGAGGGGACTGATCAACAATGCCTGCACCTAAAAATGGGACTGTTTGTTGGCACATTTTATTTTGATTAATTAACAGCATCTTCGTAGTTTAGTCTTCTGTTCTTCAGATTCAAATATTCTCAGAAGATCTACTACATGGAGTTCTTCCGTTCAAGAGCAATCTCCTCCTTCATTGAAGGCTGAAGCAGTTACTGGCGTTCCCTGCATAAGACGGCGTCTTCCTGCTTAAAGTCTTTGAGTCTGTACTTGTCTAGGTATATCTGTAAACACCTAAGGACGGATGACAGTAAAAAGAACAAGTCAAAAATCAAATAGCTACAGAGCGGCATACCGGCGGTATGCTTCGGCATACCGGCGGTATACTGTTTTTGGCATCCAGAAAGTTGCTGTGACAAATAGTCGGCATACCGGCGGTATACTTCGGCATACCGACGGTATACCGATTTTTATGTCCAGAAAGTTGCTGTGACAAATTGTCGGCATACCGACGGCATGCTCCGGCATACCGGCGGTATACCGTTTTTAGCAACCCAAAAGTTGCTGTGATAAATTGTCGACATACCGACGGCATGCTCCGGCATACCGGCGGTATACCGTTTTTAGCAACTCAAAACTTATTGTGACAAATTGTCGGCATACCGACGGCATGCTCCGGCATACCGGCGGTATACCGAGTTTCAAATATTTGGTTTCTGAATTGCTCTGACTAGCATTAATGGCCGCATTTAATGCTCTCAAACGGTCATTAATATGACCGTTACTATTTGGACGGTATACCGACGGTATGCCGCTGCATACCGACGACATGCCGTTCTGTCTGTATTCAGAGCATTAAATGCCACTAACTCTTGGTTTTCTTATAAAAGAAAGCTCTCTCTCTTGAGCTTTCTCACCAACTCTTCCATAAATTTTCCAACAACCAAGAGCTCCACCATTAATACTCTTCCAAGCTTTTCATTGTCATCCTCTCCCAAAGTGCTAGAGTATTAAAGAGTTGTACATTTCGATCTTCACGTGTTAGAAGATCAACAAGTTCTTTTCTCCTTTGTTTGAAGTTGGCGAGCCTTCGTAAGAAAACTCGTGTGTAGAAGTTGGCGAGTCTTCGGATCCAAACTCGTATTGAAGTTGGCGAGTTCTTCGGATCCAAGCTCGTGTGTACTATTTGGATAAATAGTGGATTAAAGCCGGAGAGAGTTCCGGGACTGGACTGCCTCAAAAGAGGATACCAGGATACATCCTTGCATTTGATCTTTCTACTCTTTACTTTCAATTGTCTTTATTGCCTCAATTGTTGTAGTTAATTTTTAATTTCCCTATTCACCCCTCCTCTAGGGTTCTACAATTGGTATCGGAGCCTCGTTCTCTTGATTTGGATTTACACCCTTGAGTGATCCATGGCCTCTAACCCTAGCATCAACACGTTTCACAATGAAGGACACTCCACAAATAAGCCTCCCCTATTTGATGGTACCAACTATAACTACTGGAAGATTAGGATAGGCATTTATCTAAAGTCCATAGATTTCGATTTATGGTATTACGTGATAAATGGTCTTCCTACTCCTTCCAGAGCTATTGAGGATATTGCTTCTGACACCCTTCGGGAAACACTTACTGAAAACATCAAGAAGCTTGCTACTCGAGATGTCAAGGCAATGAATGCTCTTTACTGTGCTCTCGACAGTAGTGAATTCAACCGAATCTCTACTTGCAAGACTTCCAATGAGATTTGGAAGTTACTTGAAGTCACACACGAGGGAACTTCACAAGTGAAGGAATCCAAGATCAGTAGACTCACGCAAGAATATGAGTCTTTTAAAATGAAGCATGATGAATCTATTGCTAGTATGTTTACTCGTTTTGGTGATATTATTAACCCTCTCTCTTCTCTTGGAAAGGAATATCCCGCTCATGAAAATATAAGGAAAATCCTTAGAGGATTGACGAAAGCTTAGAGTCCTAAAGCTACCGCAATCATTGAGGGGAACGATATAACCGTCATGAACCTAGAGACCCTCATGCGTAAGCTGATGACTCACGAGCTCGACATGAAGGATCAAGAGGAATCCTCCATACAAGAGAAGGAGAAGGAGAAGACCAAAGAGAAGGAGAAGACTCTTGCTCTCAAAGCATCAAGGTCCTACTCCAAGGATAGCTCCGACGACAATGAGTCGGACGACGATGAAGAAATAGCTCTCACAGCTAAGCACTTCCGGAAGTTCCTAAAATTCAACAAGGCCAACCGCTCCAGACGGGACAATGAAAAAGATCCGACGTGCTATCAATGCAGAAGACCCGGACACATCAAGAGGGATTGTCCGATGATAAGAAAAGACTCAAGCAAGTACGAGAAGCCTAGCAAGGGAAGCTCGTCCTCCAGAAAGTTTGCCAACACTAGCATTTGGTGCAAAAGCGACGCGAGCGATCCGACAACGACAAGGAGTGCAAACACAATGCCAACGTCTGTCTCATGGCAACCGATGAGGTACTTGATGATCTTTCCTTAAACACTCTTACCTATGATGATTTGGAGAAAGTCATTCTTGAATTGCATGAAGAACACAAAGGTGTTCGAAACAAATACAAGAAATCTCTCAAAGAGGTTGAGGCTCTTCGACTTGAAGTAGAGAGACTCTCAAGCATCATTATTGATGTGAAGGGAAAATCTCCTATTTTCGACACGGATGAAATAGTCTTTGCGACTCAAGTTTCAAGAATCTCTTGACACCATCAAGAAAAAGGATGATGAGATTCAATCCATGAGAAGCTCTTATGAATTTGCTATGCGCAAATGTCAAGATGCTAATAGAAGAGAATATTCCACTTCTATTAAGTATAATGATCTTCTTACACGGAGTAAGAATTTAGGTAATAAGAATACCACTCACATGCATGCTCCAAGACACCCCCACACTCATCACAATGCTAGGCATAACCCTTACATGAACACTACACACAACTCCTTTTCTAACACAAGAAAAGGACCTTTTGTTAAGAAGAACACCTCTCATCATGCATTTTACTATCATCATAACACTCATGGTAGAGCTTCTCACACTAGAAACTCACATATGCACAACACTCACACTTCTTCTTCTAGATCTTCTTTAATGTGCAATTATTGTGGTTTGCTCGGTCATACTTCTAATTTTTGTTATACAAGAAAACAAGTTGACATGAGAGTTCTTAAATGGGTTCCTAAGAGTAACACTCAAGGACCCATAAGATCATGGGTACCAAAATATTCATCTTCAACTTATGTTGTAGGTGACGAATCCTTCTCATGCTAGAAGCAAGTGGATTCTCGATAGCGGTTCTTCACGGCACATGACCGGTGATGCTTCACTTTTTACAACGCTATCGATGAAGAAGGAAGGACACGTCTCCTTCGGTAACAATCTTAAAGGTTATATTATTGGAAATGGTAATATCGGTTCTCCTCCTTATCCTTGTATTAATAATGTATGTCTTGTTACTAATCTCAAGCATAACCTTCTTAGTATTAGCCATCTTACCGATAATGGCTATGATATCAAATTTGTTAAACTCAAATGCTACATTACCGATAGCTCCAATGGAACTATTGTTTATGAAGGCATTAGAGAAAACAACATTTATGTTCTTTATCTTGTTGAAGGTACTAACAATGACAGGTGCCTAGTTGCAAAGAACGATGAGAGTTGGCTTTGGCACATGAGGCTTGGACACGCCAACATGGATACCATCTCTCGCCTCGCCTCCAAGAAGCTTGTACGAGGACTCCCAAGTATCCCCTTTAAAAATGATATGGTATGTGAAGAATGCGAGAAAAGTAAGTTGACCAAGTCATCCTTCAAATCCATCAACTCTGTGAGTACCACTAGACCTCTTTAACTTATTCATATGGATCTTTTCGGCCCTAGTAGAGTAGCTATGTAATGCCTGTGGTTCGTATTACGTATTTTGGAAATACGTGTACGTATTTTCTTGTATTGTTCCTTGTTTAGTTTTCTTGGCTTAGTTTAACTCTCGGTTTGGTTTGGTTTGGCCAGCTGGTTGCTTGGTGCATCATGGACCAAGGTGAACCCCCTACCTACCACCACCCATGATATTTATTTCCCTACCAACTTTCTCTCTCCTCCATAACTCTCATTTATTTTTTCTTCTTCCTTCCTCTCCACAATTCCCTCAACCCATAGGCAAGTGCAACTTGCTTCCACAAGAGAACTCCTTTTGATGGTTTTATTAGCTTCTCCTCATGATTCTAAACCACATTAGAACTTGTCATTTTCCATTTTGAGGCTTTGATTCTTGTAGATCTATAATTTAGTATTTTCAGATTTTGGCGGTTTTGATCTATCAAACTCCTTTGTTTTCAAGTTTTGATGGTTCCATGCTGTAGAGAATTTCATTCTACCCGATTTTGACCTTTGGAAAGTTGGATTCGGACTTGTTTTGACCAAGTTATGAGCATTTGAAGTTTTGGGTTCCTTCCATGGAGTTCTTGCTGTTCTTGCCAATTGGAGAAGACAGTGAACAGTGTGCTAGCTTTTTAGCTTACGCTGGTTTTCGTGCGCTGCTCTTTAGCGAGCGTACGCTGGTTTTCGTGCGCTGCTCTTTAGCGAGCGTACGCTGGTTTTCGTGCGCTGCTCTTTAGCGAGCGTACGCTGGTTTTCGTACGCTGCTCTTTAGCGAGCGTACGCTGATTTTTGTGCGCTGCTCTTTAGCGAGCGTACGCTGATTTTCGTACGCTGCTATTTAGCGAGCATACGCTGACTTTCGTACGCTACTCTTTAGCGAGCGTACGCTGGCCTTGATACGCGGCCTATTGGCAGCGTGTCTTTCGGTACGCTGACTTGGGCGTACGCTGTCTATTGCGTACGCTAGCGTGCGCGTGCCCTAGACCGTTTCGTACGCTAGCTTGAGCGTACGCTGACCTGTAGCCTGAGCGTATGCCCTTGCCCTGAGCGTACCTTGCGCTGAGCGTATGGCCTTGGCTGACTTGGTCTTATGTCAGCGTGGCTCTTCTATAGCCCTGTTTATTGATATTTATTTAGATATTTTACGCCCATTTTATATCCTTACGCCTTTTGTCCTGAACTTGATAATCCTGAATTTATTTAATATGCTTGGAATTGATAATTGAGCACAACCTGACATGACAGTGACCCGTAATGGTGCACTCCTGACATGAGTAACCTGACATGACCTGGTAGTGGCCCGTCGTGGCGCACTCCTGACTAGTATACTTGACCTGATTACCTGACATGTTATATCTTGAATAGCTGTTGCGACGGCTACCTGACATGACATGACCTGACAAGAATATATTTCCTGGACACCGTGGGTGATTGTGCTTGTACAATAATCCAGTCCTGTCTTGCATCATGTCTAGGATGGGACTCCTGAGTACCACGGTCAGGAGTACATACTAAAATGGACTAAGGTTAATAACTAGATTAATACACTAGTCATGAAGAGATTTCCTAGCTACAGGCAATCCCGTTACCTAGGCGCGCCTGGGATCTGTAGCCTGCCGTCGAGTAGGGCACATTTCCAGCACACTGTCATGTGTTGCACCCTTCAAGCTACTTAAGGGTACATGCGTTTCCTGGACGATGTACCCACCTGAATTCCACCCTAATCTTTCGACCTAGGTAACCTGGATGGTCTGCAGGGCTTGTGGCTGTGGAATAATCTCGCTGCATCTTGTTAGTAATTAGGCTTGTGACAACCCTAGTTAGTTAAAGTATCAAGCCGTAATTCTTGCTTGGCCGCGAAATGATTGGATGGAGTTTAACTAGTCTAGTCTTGCCCTGATCCTGTTCCAGATTATTGAATGACCAGAACGCTTGTATTTATTTTATTCTACCGATAAATGGTGAGAATTCCAAGTTCTGTTCAGACGAAGGGTTACAACCCCGGTCCTTGTTTGGTTTACGGGTTGTAACCTGGTTATCTGAATAGTTCCATGGTTATCTCGTCGTATATCTTCCTGGCATGTTTTCTTTATTTCCAGTTTTCACCATTTATTTATATTCCTGTCTTTATTTATATTATTTATATTCCTCTGCTGATCGCTGGTTTTAGTTCTTAAGTGAAGCTCCTTTGTGGCACTTGCTCTTTCTGGGGTCTGACCCAGCTGGTTTTGTGTGGCCAGATTTCGGAGCAGCTCCAGAGGATCTACCAACCTTCCTGCCAGATGGTGAACACTGGAAGGAATCCTGGCAACGAGTGGGTTATTTTTGGCTCTTCTACTCTATTGTAAAAATTATTCTTTTGAGGCGTTTAGCCGACGAGCACCTGTTTTGCTCGATTGAACTTTTACTTACTGTCTGCCTACGGGCTGTAACATGATTAACATATCCTAGGGTTGATCATGTACGACTAAACTCTTGCTAGTCCTGACATTTTGTACGACTAGCTTCATGATCAGCTGAATATGTAATATTTGGGACGCCTTATTATTGTATATTTAATGATCATACATCTTGTAACTTTTACTTACTTGCTTGTGATTGAGACAATAGGCTTGTTCATGACCTTAGGAGACTGCTGGCTTGTAGTAAAACCCTCATGTATCCTAGACAGCCGTGACCGTATAGCGAGGTGGGTTGCACTTCAATATACGTAGCTGGCTATGTCTGCCCCCGCTCTCCAGTATTCTGGTTCTGGGGCGTGACATGGTTTAAGTGGTGGCCCATGCCGGTCTTGTAAATCAAGATATGTGAGGGTTTACCGAATAGATGTCTCAATCAGTATTCGTCCTTGATCTCTGCTCGCATCTTCTGAATCCCTGGATTCTTGTCCTGATCATGTGCTTGTATCGTTGATCTGTCCTGGTCCTTCCTTATTTGTTTCCTATGTCGTCTTCTTCAGCGACATAGTACCTGACCCGGCCGATCAGCAAGGCAGAGCACCTCCCGCAGACCAACAGCAACCCGGGGATCAAGCTCAGCATTCCGGAGTAGCCTCCAGAGTCGTGCCTTCTGGCGGAGAGCCACCAGTCCAGCCAGTTCAACCTGTAGAACATGATGACGGCACTTTGGTAGGACTCGTCAGGACCTTGATAGCTTCCCAAGATCGTCGTGGAGACGCCCTGCAACAGGCAGTGGCGGATGCCTTGACCAGAGGTGGTCATCAGGGTAACAGCGCGGCCAACAGCTTCAAGCACTTGAACCCTCCCTTCTTTGACGGCAGTGAAGTTGCGATCGCCGCAGATGCTTGGCTTCAGGACACAGAGGTGGTTCTCGAAGCAGCCAAGACCGCAGAGAACGAGAAGGTGGCTGTTGTGCGCCTGCAGCTATTGGATCTTGCCCGCAGCTGGTGGGCAGCGCAGGCCGTTGGATTAGCAGCACCCATTGCTTGGGCAGTATTCCGAGAGAGATTCCAGACCAAGTATTTCGATGCTGTAGCTCGGTACGATCTACAGACGAGGTTCACTAATTTGAAGCAAGGTGGCAGGACGGTCGACGAATATGCGACCGAGTTTTCCAGACTCAGTCGGTTTGCTCCCACCTTGGTGGCAACCGAGTATGATAGAGCCCAGCGGTTCCAGCAGGGACTTCACCTGGAGATCTTGTTAGCAGTTGAGCAGTTTGAGCATCAGACTTTTGATGCAGTCTTGAGAGCAGCCCGGAGGCATGAGTATACCTTCCAAAGGATTGTGGATAGGACCGGGGGTCGGAAGAGATCTCACGGCCAGATGAATCAGTCTTCAGCCCCAGCCCCGGCAGCCAGGGCTTTGACTATTGGAACTCCGAGGCGAGCGGCCTCAGTAACGTCGGTTCAGCATTCAACCCCGACGCACCTTCAGCAGCAGAAGCAGAAGCAGTCTTCCGCAGTGGGTTGTTCTCATTGTGGGAAGCCAGGCCATGTAGTGGCAGAGTGTCGCAGGGCACAGGAATTGTGCCTGGTTTGTGGAGCAGCAGACCATAGGGTTGGATCCTGCCCGAACAGGGGAGGTTCATCATCGTCCAACCTTTCTAGCTCTTCGGTGAGAGGACCAGCTCCGGTCCAGCAGCAGCAGCAGTATCCATTGCCGAGGCCCTTGCCG
Organism: Iris pallida; assembly: GCA_029216955.1. Taxonomy (NCBI): domain Eukaryota; kingdom Viridiplantae; phylum Streptophyta; class Magnoliopsida; order Asparagales; family Iridaceae; genus Iris; species Iris pallida. Next base: position 25,175,703 of record JANAVB010015600.1, read on the forward strand.
CCTCAGACCCAAGTGTTTCAGCAGCAGAACCCCCAGCAGTATGCGCAAGCCCAAGCCTTGAGCCAGAGCAGACAGCAAGGATTTCAGCAAAGGGGACCAGCACCCCGAGGGCACGGTCAGGCTATGGTGATGACCGTGGAGGAAAGATTGGCACCAGGAGAGGTAGTGGCAGGTACTATTCTCGTCAACTCCTTTCCAGCTTCAGCTTTATTTGATTCTGGTGCATCGCATTCCTTTATGTCTGCACGATTCGCGACACGGGTAGGATTGGAGCCCGAGTCATTATCAGTAAGGCTCAATATACTTATTGGTAACGGACTTGTGGGAGTAGATAGAGTGTTTTCCTCATGTCAGATCGTAGTTAGCGGTAGAGAGTTCCCCGCTAGATTGATAGAGTTCCCGATGGCCGATTATGATGTGGTCTTAGGGATGGATTGGTTGAGGAATCAGTATGCTAGAATAGACTGCCACATTGGTAGGGTTGTTTTTAGCATTCCAGGCGAGCCAGAGTTTTCTTTCTCTCGAGGCGAGGTTGAGCCTTCTCCTCCAGTATTGCGGATGGCGGTAGCAGCAGTTCAGTTGACCAGGATAGTGGATGAGTTCCCAGATGTTTTTCCAGAAGAGCTTCCAGGTATGCCGCCAGAGCGGGAGATCGAGTTTACTATAGACTTGATTCCCGGGACAGCCCCAGTATCAGAGAGAGTCTATCGGATGGCGCCGTCAGAATTGGAGATCTTGTACAAGATGATTGAAAAACTTCGAACCAAGGGATTCATTCGTGCTAGTGGATCGCCTTGGGGAGCCTCGATGCTTCTTGTGAAGAAGAAGGATGGTACGTCCAGGTTATGTGTTGATTATCGTACCTTGAACTCAGTGACAATCAAGAACAGATACCCTCTTCCGAGGATAGATGACTTGTTCGATCAACTCAAGGGGGCTTCAGTATTCTCGAAGATTGATTTACGCTCAGGTTATCATCAGATCAGAGTCAGAGAGCAGGACATTCCGAAGACAGCTTTTAGATCGAGATACGGGCATTGGGAGTTCCTTGTTATGCCTTTTGGAGCGACCAATGCGCCGGCAGTATTCATGGACCTCATGAATCGCATCTTCATGCCTTACTTGGATCAGTTTGTGATCGTGTTCTTGGATGACATCTTGGTCTACAGTAAGAGTGAGGCAGAGCATGAGCAGCATCTTCGTGTGGTTCTTCAGGTTCTCAGGGAGCACCAGTTATATGCCAAGTTCAGTAAATACGAGTTCTGGCTCGATCGCATTTCGTACTTGGGTCATATCATCACCAGAGGAGGAGTGGAAGTGGATCCCCAGAAGATCGTGGCTATTGAGTCATGGCCAGTGCCCAGCACAGTTGCAGAAGTTCGCAGTTTCCTTGGATTGGCCGGCTATTACCGGCAGTTTGTTTCGGATTTTGCTCGGATATCAGCGCCATTGACGCAGTTGACCCGCAAGGATGCGCAGTTTGCTTGGACAGCAGAGTGCCAGAGTTCTTTTGAACAGTTGAAGCGAGGCTTGATAATAGCTCCCATTCTCACGCTTCCCGATGGAAACGGCGGATTCTCAGTGTATTGTGATGCTTCGGGCAGAGGCTTAGGATGTGTTCTGATGCAGCATGGAAAGGTAATAGCTTATGCGTCACGACAACTTCGTGATCATGAGAGGAATTACCCAACCCATGACTTAGAGCTGGCAGCAGTGGTGTTTGCACTTAAGTTATGGAGGCACTATTTGTATGGAGATAGGGTAGAGATTTTCACCGACCACAAGAGCCTGAAGTATGTTTTCACCCAGAAGGATCTTAACATGCGTCAGAGATGGTGGCTGGAGCTTCTTATGGATTATGATGTCAACTTGCAGTATCATCCCGGGAAGGCCAATGTTGTAGCAGATGCATTGAGTAGGAGAGCCGGAGTTTATTTTCTAACAGCGCAACCAGAGCTGTTAGCAGATCTTCAAAAGATGGATATCGAAGCTGTTCTCCCTTCCAGTGTCGTATTGATGGCCAGTATGCAAGTTCAGTCCACTATAGTCGAGAGGATCCGGATGGCACAGTCGGCAGATTCTAAGCTTCAGCGACTCAGAGCAGAGTATGAGACAGGAAGAAGACCAGAGTTATGCATTCATGAAGATGGTACACTTCGACATGGTAAGCGTCTTTGTGTACCCAGTGGAGATATCAGACAGGAGATCATGTCAGAAGCGCACAGTTCACAGTATTCCATCCATCCCGGCAGTACGAAGATGTACCGTGATATCCGGCAGCATTTCTGGTGGAATGGCATGAAGCGGGAGATAGCTCGGTTTGTCTCTCGGTGTTTGGTTTGCCAACAAGTTAAAGCCGAACATCAGAGATCGGCTGGACTTCTTCAGCCCTTGCCGATTCCAGAATGGAAGTGGGAGCATGTGACCATGGATTTCATGACTGGGTTGCCTAGATCCCCAGCTGGTCGAGATGCTATCTGGGTTATAGTTGACAGGCTCACGAAAGTGGCTCACTTTCTTCCATTCAGAGTTGGTCAGTCGACGGCTCAGTTAGCAGAGATGTACCTCAGGCAGATTGTCAGATTGTACGGTGTGCCAGTCAGTATCACCTCGGACCGAGATTCAAGATTCACGTCGCACTTTTGGCGTAGCTTGTAAGAGAGTTTGGGAACCCATCTCCATTTCAGTTCAGCATATCACCCGCAGACCGATGGCCAGTCGGAGCGCACGATCCAGACTCTTGAAGATATGTTGCGGTCTTGCACACTTGACTTCGGTGGTTCATTGGAAGATCACTTGCACCTAGCGGAATTCTCGTACAACAATAGTTTCCAGGCCAGTATTCAGATGGCACCGTTCGAGGCACTGTATGGCAGGAAGTGTAGATCCCCGTTAGCCTGGGATGATGTTGGAGAGAGACAGATGCTCGGTCCAGAAATAATTGCCCAGACAGTTGAAGTGGTCAGGCGAGTCAGAGATCATCTTCGAGTTGCCCAAGATCGCCAGCGTCATTGGGCCGATTCTCATCGGCGCCCTCTCGAGTTTTCGGTCAGCGATCATGTATTCCTGAGGATTTCGCCTAACCGTGGCGTCATTCGTTTCGGCGTACGGGGCAAGCTTAGTCCTAGGTATATAGGACCGTTTGACATTCTGGAGCGAGTAGGAGATGTATCCTATCGTCTCGCTCTTCCGCCGTCGCTAAGCGAGGTGCATGACGTGTTCCATGTATCCCAATTACGATGGTATATCCCGGACCCGAGCCACATCCTGGATCATTCGGAATTGGTTGTTGGTACCAACCTTTCGTATGAGGAGAGGCCCGTGTCTATAATGGACCGGAGAGAGAAGATCCTCAAGAATAAGACTATCAAGTTAGTCCGAGTTGCTTGGGGTCATCACTCTTTGGGTGAGTCAACGTGGGAGCGTGAGGACGACATCCGATCGCGATATCCCGACTTGCTTGACTCATGAGGTATAATGTCTTTCTTATGCCTCATGCCTTCGATTCCTTGCTTGCATGATTGATTGATTGCCTAGTATAGCTTGCTTGTTATTAGTATAGCTTGTTCTTGCCCCTCTAGCCCCTTGATTAAATTACGAGGACGGAATTCTTTTAAGGTGGGTAGAGTTGTAATGCCTGTGGTTCGTATTACGTATTTTGGAAATACGTGTACGTATTTTCTTGTATTGTTCCTTGTTTAGTTTTTTTGGCTTAGTTTCACTCTCGGTTTGGTTTGGTTTGGCCGGCTGGTTGCTTGGTCCATCATGGACCAAGGTGAACCCCCTACCTACCACCACCCATGATATTTATTTCCCCACCAACCTTCTCTCTCCTCCATAACTCTCATTTATTTCTTCTTCTTCCTTCCTCTCCACAACTCCCTCAACCCATAGGCAAGTGTAACTTGCTTCCACAAGAGAACTCCTTTTGATGGTTTTATTAGCTTCTCCTCATGATTCTAAACCACATTAGAACTTGTCATTTTCCATTTTGAGGCTTTGATTCTTGTAGATCTACAATTTAGTATTTTCGGATTTTGACGGTTTTGATCTATCAAACTCCATTGTTTTCAAGTTTTGATGGTTCCATGCTGTAGAGAATTTTATTCTACCCGATTTTGACCTTTGGAAAGTTGGATTCGAACTTGTTTTGACCAAGTTATGAGCATTTGAAGTTTTGGGTTCCTTCCATGGAGTTCTTGCTGTTCTTGCCAATTGGAGAAGACAGTGAACAGTGTGCTAGCTTTTTAGCTTACGCTGGTTTTCGTGCGCTGCTCTTTAGCGAGCGTACGCTGGTTTTCGTGTGCTGCTCTTTAGCGAGCGTACGTTGGTTTTCGTGCGCTGCTCTTTAGCGAGCGTACGCTGGTTTTCGTACGCTGCTCTTTAGCGAGCGTATGCTAGTTTTTGTGCGCTGCTCTTTAGCGAGCGTACGCTGGTTTTCGTACGCTGGTTTTCGTACGCTGCTCTTTAGCGAGCGTACGCTGGCCTTGATACGCGGCCTATTGGCAGCGTGTCTTTCGGTACGCTGACTTGGGCGTACGCTGTCTATTGCGTACGCTAGCGTGCGCGTGCCCTAGACCATTTCGTACGCTAGCTTGAGCGTACGCTGACCTGTAGCCTGAGCGTATGCCCTTGCCCTGAGCGTACCTTGCGCTGAGCGTATGGCCTTGGCTGACTTGGTCTTATGTCAGCGTGGCTCTTCTATAGCCCTGTTTATTGATATTTATTTAGATATTTTACTCCCATTTTATATCCTTACGCCTTTTGTCCTGAACTTGATAATCCTGAATTTATTTAATATGCTTGGAATTGATAATTGAGCACAACCTGACATGACAGTGACCCGTAATGGTGCACTCCTGACATGAGTAACCTGACATGACCTGGTAGTGGCCCGTCGTGGCGCACTCCTGACTAGTATACTTGACCTGATCACCTGACATGTTATATCTTGAATAGCTGTTGCGACGGCTACCTGACATGACATGACCTGACAAGAATATATTTTCTGGACACCGTGGGTGATTGTGCTTGTACAATAATCCAGTCCTGTCTTGCATCATGTCTAGGATGGGACTCCTGAGTACCACGGTCAGGAGTACCTACTAAAATGGACTAAGGTTAATAACTAGATTAATACACTAGTCATGAAGAGATTTCCCAGCTACAGGCAATCCCGTTACCTGGGCGCGCCTGGGATCTGTAGCCTGCCGTCGAGTAGGGCACATTTCCAGCACACTGTCATGTGTTGCACCCTTCAAGCTACTTAAGGGTACATACGTTTTCTGGACGATGTACCCACCTGAATTCTACCCTAATTTTTCGACCTGGGTAACCTGGATGGTCTGCAGGGCTTGTGGCTGTGGAATAATCTCGCTGCATCTTGTTAGTAATTAGGCTTGTGACAACCCTAGTTAGTTAAAGTATCAAGCCGTAATTCTTGCTTGGCCGCGAAATGATTGGATGGAGTTTAACTAGTCTAGTCTTGCCCTGATCCTGTCCCAGATTATTGAATGACCAGAACGCTTGTATTTATTTTATTCTACCGATAAATGGTGAGAATTCCAAGTTCTGTTCAGACGAAGGGTTACAACCCCGGTCCTTGTTTGGTTTACGGGTTGTAACCTGGTTATCTGAATAGTTCTATGGTTATCTCGTCGTATATCATCCTGGCATGTTTTCCTTATTTCCAGTTTTTACCATTTATTTATATTCCTGTCTTTATTTATATTATTTATATTCCTGTGCTGATCGCTGGTTTTAGTTCTTAAGTGAAGCTCCTTTGTGGCACTTGCTCTTTCTGGGGTCTGACCCAGCTGGTTTTGTGTGGCCAGATTTCGGAGCAGCTCCAGAGGATCTACCAACCTTCCTGCCAGATGGTGAACACTAGAAGGAATCCTGGCAACGAGTGGGTTATTTTTGGCTCTCCCACTCTATTGTAAAAATTATTCTTTTGAGGCATTTAGCCGACGAGCACCTGTTTAGCTCGATTGCACTTTTACTTACTGTCTGCCTACGGGCTGTAACATGATTAACATATCCTAGGGTTGATCATGTACGACTAAACTCTTGCTAGTCCTGACATTTTGTACGACTAGCTTCATGATCAGCTGAATATGTAATATTTGGGATGCCTTATTATTGTATATTTAATGATCATACATCTTGTAACTTTTATTTACTTGCTTGTGATTGAGACATAGGCTTGTTCATGACCTTAGGAGACTGCTGGCTTGTAGTTAAACCCTCATGTATCCTAGACAGCCGTGACCGTATAGCGAGGTGGGTTGCACTTCAATATACGTAGCTGGCTATGTCTGCCCCCGCTCTCCAGTATTCTGGTTCTGGGGCGTGACAAGCTAGCCTTGGTGGCAAACTTTATGCTTTTGTTTTAGTTGATGATTTTTCGAGATTTACTTGGGTTATTTTTCTTGCTTGCAAAAGTGATACTTTTCGTGAATTTGTTGCTTTTTGTAAACGTGTTCAAAATGAGAAAGGTTTTTCTATCAACAAAATTAGGAGTAATCATGGAGGGGAATTTGATAATGTCGATTTCAAACGATTTTGTGAAAAGAATGGTTTTGGACATGATTTTGCTTGTCCCCGTACTCCTCAACAAAATGGTGTTGTGGAGAGAAAGAATAGAACCCTTGGCGATATGGCCCGGGTTATGTTAAACCAATATAAGCTCGCCCAATATTTTTGGGCGGAAGCCGTTAATACGGCATGTCATGTTATTAATAGAGTCTTAATTAGACCTATTACTAAGAAGACTCCTTATGAGCTTTGGTTTAACAAAATTTCCTCTATTGAATATTTCAAAGTTTTTGGTTGCAATTGTTTTATTTTGAATACCAAGGATAACCTAGGCAAGTTTGAAGAAAAAGCCTATGAAGGAATATTCCTTGGATACTCTACTCATAGTAAAGGTTTTCGTGTTTTTAACAAAAGAAGTCTTGTTGTCGAAGAGTCAATCAATGTCTCTTTTAATGAACTCAACTCTTCTACATTCTCCTCTTCCGAGGATATTGATGACATCTCGTTTGGGTTGGAGAACTCCTCTATTGAGGATCGTCCTTCTTCATCTAACAATGAAGTTGTGACCCCATCAAAAGGGTCTCCTCCTCTCGAGCCTCCTCCAAAGGATCTCCCAAAAGAATGGAGATTTGTCACCAATCATCCTAAGGAGCTTATCATTGGGGATCCTTCCTCAAGTGTTAGCACAAGATCCGCCACTCGTGATCTCTGTGCCAATGTGGCTTTTATCTCTCAAATAGAGCCTAAAAATGTTAATGATGCTTTTCTTGATGAGTTTTGGATGATAGCTATGCAAGAGGAGCTAAATCAATTTGAGCGAAGCAAGGTTTGGGAACTTGTCCCAAAACCTAGCAATCATCCCATTATTGGAACTAAATGGGTGTTTCGCAACAAACTTAATGAAGATGGGTTAGTGACTCGTAACAAAGCCCGATTGGTTGCTCAAGGCTATAACCAAGAGGAAGGCATTGACTACGACGAAACCTATGCTCCGGTTGCACGTCTTGAATCCATTCGTATGCATTGTGCCTTTGCTTGTTTTAATGACTTTAAGCTATTTCAAATGGATGTTAAGAGTGCTTTTCTAAATGGTATTATTAAAGAGGAAGTTTATGTTAAACAACCTCCCGGTTTTGAAGATTTTCAATTTCCTAATCACGTCTTCAAACTCCATAAAGCCCTTTATGGCCTCAAGCAAGCTCCCCGTACTTGGTATGAGCGTCTTAGCTCTTTTCTTGTTTCTCACAATTTTTCAAAGGGGAAAGTTGACACCACACTTTTTATTAAATCCCATGATGGGACTCTCTTATTGGTTCAAATCTATGTCGATGATATAATTTTTGGTTCTACTAACAACACACTTTGTGTAGAATTTGCTAAAGTCATGCAGGAAGAGTTTGAAATGAGTATGATGGGTGAACTTTCCTTCTTCTTGGGTTTACAAATCAAACAAGGACCCAAAGGAACCTTCATCAATCAAGCAAAATATACAAAGGACCTCCTCAAGCGTTTCGACCTCGACTCATCCAAATCAATGAGGACTCCTATGGCCACAACTACAAAGCTTGACAATGATGAAGATGGCACATCGGTCGACATTCGTAAGTATAGAGGTATGATCGGTAGCTTACTTTATTTAACTGCTAGCCGTCCAGATATCATGTTTAGTGTTTGCTTGTGTGCACGATATCAAGCCAATCCAAAGGAATCACAATTGAGTGCCGTTAAGCGCATTTTTTGTTATCTCAAAGGCACCTTTAACATGGGTCTTTGGTATCCGAAATCCTCATCCTTTGAGCTTCACGGCTTTTCGGATGCGGATTTTGCCGGATGCAAGATTGACCAGAAAAGCACTAGTGGCACATGTCAATTCCTCGGGAAGTCTTTGGTATCGTGGTTTAGTAAGAAGCAAAACTCTGTTGCTCTTTCAACCACTGAGGCAGAGTATATTGCGGCTGGTTGTTGTTGTGCACAAATTCTTTGGATGTCACAAACACTTTTAGATTATGGCATTTCTCATTCTTGCACCCCTATTAAATGTGATAACACTAGCTCTATCAAACTCACGAAAAATCCGATTTGTCACTCACGCACGAAGCACATTGAAATTAGACACCATTTTCTTCGTGACATCAGCAAAAAGGAGATATTCGTCTTGAATTTATTGATACTACCTATCAATTAGCCGATATCTTCACTAAGCCACTCCCGGAAAATTACTTCACTTTCCTTTGCCGTGAACTAGGCATTTTATCTTTTGATCCATAATCCCTCTCGGCCGGCACATCGACGGTATACAGCGGTATACCGGCGGCATGCCGTTTTTCGAAGCAGAATTAGTTTCTATTTCGAAACACGGCATACCGTCGGTATACGTCGGCATACCGCCGGTATGCCGGATAGAGGCGGACAGGACATCATCTCAGGTTTCGGGCCCACCTTTCTTCTCTAGTTCATTTATTCTTTTTTATCCTCTTCTATTCTCTCTCACCCATCCCATCTATCTTAACTACCCATCTCTTCACCTCCTATCTCATTTATTACTCTTCAATCACTTTCCCCCTTTCTCTCCTCTTTTTACTCCACTTTCATAACTACCCACCACCTTTTCAACTCCATTTTATTAAACCCTCCTCTACAACCATTCCCACCCTCCTTCCTATTTTCAAAAATTATCTCTTCATCTTCCTCCTCCTCTTTAAAAATCCTCCTTCTTCCATCACTTCTCCTACTCCTCCTTCATCCCCTCCAAAGAACCAAACCTCATCTCTCTTCATGGCAAACCCTAAGCGCCCCCGATCCTCCTCCTCCGTGTTCAACCCCTTCGTCCCGGTGGCGCAACCTCACGGCTATGACCAACGCATCTTTTCCAACGCTTTGGCGGTCGAGCTTTGGTTCCAGCACTTCGTCCATCACAATGTGTTCAAGGGACGGGCGATAAACTGGAACCTCTTTCCCGATCACGTCCCCTTGTTTGACGACGCCGGCCTCTCCTCTCTACTTCGGCGCCAAATTCCTATCTACCCCGATGCTGTCCGACTTTTCTATTGCAACATGGTCGGGGACGACGATCACCCCGCCATTCAGTCTATGGTCAATGACCGTCACTTCCGTCTCACTTCTCGGGAGGTCGGGACCATCCTCGGTATCCCGGACAAGGGGGAACCGTTGCCTTCCTTGGGTGCTCTCAACTCCTCGGCGGCGTCGCCCTTCGACGAATTCTGCCGTATCATCTGCAAGGGCCCCAACCCTCCTGCCATCCCGACACTCTCTGCCCAGCTGGAGCCATTTTACTACGAGCTCCATAGGATAGTGTGCCATACACTATTTCCGAAGGGCGGGAACTACGACGCCATCACCGGGGATGCTCTCGTCTGCATGTATTATCTCTATGCCAGGAAGCCTTTCTCCTTCCCGAAGACTCTTCTTCTGCAATTCCGGCGTGTCATGCCTTCGGGGAAGTAGAACCTCTACTATGGCCCCCTTATCACTCTGCTTCTGGAGGCCAAACAAGTTGACCTGTCTCTCTGCTCCTCGGATGGCGTCCCCTCATATCTTGCTGTCCGTACCCTTGCTGGCGCCACTACATCCCGTGCCTCATCTTCTAGAGAGCAACCGGCATCCACTCCTGCTGCTCCCATATCTACCCCTCCCTCTTCGGGCCGTTATATGCCGCTGACTCAGCAGCACTTTGATATGCGGATGGCCCAGGCAGAGGAGCAGATGCGGGCACACACTCGTGGACTTGGCGCCCTGATCCAGTCTTGTTTCCACGATCAGGGGTACTTTATTTAGCGCACTCTGCAAGACCGGGATGCCTTTCTGGATCTTAATCTTCAGGATCCCATGTACACGGCCCCACGTTTCTCTGACCCCAATGCCTATGGGTTTATGTACCCTGACGGCATTGATCCTTTTGGCGCCTTCCAGCAAGCTCAGGGTGATGATGACGATCCGGCTGATGATAAGAGATGGACTTCCTTTTGATGATGGTTTCGTTTTATGAGTGTTTTAGTTTTTATGTGCTTGTCTTTTATGTTGTCTTTTGTGGTCCTTCGGGGACCGGTGTGTGGTTGATACTAGTTGTTTGCTGTCTTTCGGTGACTTTATCTGTGGTTTTCTATAGTGTCCGGCTCTCATGGTGGAGAGTCTTTTATGTTTTCAGTATGATATGTTTGTGTCAAGCATGTATTCACTGCTCACTTCAATATATTAATGCATGCTTCTCTTTATATACTCGTGTCATTTTCATTATGCACCTTTTCTTTTGATTATCCCCATCTTTGACTAAGTGACAAAGGGAGAGAAATCGTATTGAGGGGGAGCTGTCTACCTACGGGGGAGCTACTTCCTGAAGATGCTATCTCTCTATTTTGTCAATTATCAAAATGGGGGAGTTTGTTGGCACATTTTATTTTGATTAATTAACAGCATCTTCGTAGTTTAGTCTTCTGTTCTTCAGATTCAAATATTCTCAGAAGATCTACTACATGGAGTTCTTCCGTTCAAGAGCAATCTCCTCCTTCATTGAAGACTGAAGCAGTTACTGGCGTTCCCTGCATAAGACGGCGTCTTCCTGCTTAGAGTCTTTGAGTCTGTACTTGTCTAGGTATATCTGTAAACACCTAAGGACGGATGAAAGTAAAAAGAACAAGTCAAAAATCAAATAGCTACAGAGCGGTATACCGGCGGTATACTTCGGCATACCGGCGGTATACCGTTTTTGGCATCCAGAAAGTTGCTGTGACAAATAGTCGGCATACCGGCGGTATACTTCGGCATACCGACGGTATACCGATTTTTATGTCCAGAAAGTTGCTGTGACAAATTGTCAGCATACCGACGGCATGCTCCGGCATACCGGCGGTATACCGTTTTTAGCAACCCAAAAGTTGCTGTGACAAATTGTCGGCATACCGACGGCATGCTCCGGCATACCGACGGTATACCGTTTTTAGCAACTCAAAACTTGCTGTGACAAATTGTCGGCATACCGGCGGCATGCTCCGGCATACCGGCGGTATACCGAGTTTCAAATATTTGGTTTCTGAATTGCTCTGACTAGCATTAATGGCCGCATTTAATGCTCTCAAACGGTCATTAATATGACCGTAACTATTTGGACGGTATACCGACGGTATGCCGCTGCATACCGACGGCATGCCGTTCTGTCTGTATTCAGAGAAATTAAATGCCACTAACTCTTGGTTCTCTTATAAAAGAAAGCTCTCTCTTTCTTGAGCTTTCCCACCAACTCTTCCATAAATTTTCCAACAACCAAGAGCTCCACCATTAATACTCTTCCAAGCTTTTCATTGTCATCCTCTCCCAAAGTGCTAGAGTATTAAAGAGTTGTACATTTCGATCTTCACGTGTTAAAGATCAACAAGTTCTTTTCTCCTTTGTTTGAAGTTGGCGAGCCTTCGAAAGAAAACTCGTGTGTAGAAGTTGGCGAGTCTTCGGATCCAAACTCGTGTTGAAGTTGGCGAGTTCTTCGGATCCAAGCTCGTGTGTACTATTTGGATAAATAGTGGATTAAAGCCGGAGAGAGTTCCGGGACTGGACTGCCTCAAAAGAGGATACCAGGATACATCCTTGCGTTTGATCTTTCTACTCTTTACTTTCAATTGTCTTTATTGCCTCAATTGTTGTAGTTAATTTTTAATTTCCCTATTCACCCCCCCTCTAGGGTTCTACACTGTTAACAATTGATAGTGGACTGAACTTTAGGAAACTAATGGACTGAAATCATATGTCCAAGTGGACTGAAACAGAGATTGTGATCTCAGATTTCCTAACATTCAATCCAACTCCACTTAACATAACATACATGCATGCATACAAACTATAAAGCAAAACAACCCACTGTATGTTGATCTAATCTAAATTTAAAGCCCAAGCCACTTTTCATTAATTCTCAGGAACTATCAACTAATCCTATTATCAATTCGATTATACAACAAAACCAAAACTGAACAGAGAGTTCAAAGAGTCCAATACCACATTAGGATGTTAAACAAGGTCTGAAACCATGAGATATATACTGAACATTACAACCCACATACGAATTTTTAACTGATACAGGGAAGTATCAACTCAAATTCAAATGTGACTCGAAATCACACAATCAATCCTAGAAAACCAAAATTCAAACTAAAACCCAAAAATTGAAGTATGTCAGGTGTGTACAGTCACAGGGGTATACTCCATGTGTCTAGGGGAGTCGAACGTGTCCAAGAATCTGGACACGAAGTGTCAAAAATCGAATTATAGGAAGTATCAGAACACAGTACAAGCACTTCTCGTGCGGCCATGTCATGTCCGATTGGACACGATATAGAGCTCGAGACGAGTCGATCTTGTGCACACATGTTCGCCAATGATAGGGCTACATGTTAAAGTGTCTGTATCGAGTCGGGGTCGTGTCGTGTCCTCACACGAGATCCGTATCAGTGGCTCAAAATTGGGATACAGAGCACTGTACAAAATTAGTGCGGGTCGATTTTCTTCGTGCACATATATCAAAAACTCGTGAAATTTTATGGGTGTCGTACTAGACACTAGGCCCGCGTGTCTACCAAGTTTCATGGCACATGGTGACGTGTCGTGTCCTGTGTCGACCCCGAGTAGCAGGGGAGCCACACGAGCCCCGTGCGGTATCTCGTGCTGCATGTCCAAGCCCTAAAATAATGTCCAAACCTGCCTAAAATTGACTCAGTCAATTTGACGTATAATATAGACCTAATTAGCTACAAATACATGTAATTAGTTTTGCAAATTACTGAAATCCATTTCTATGTGGCATTTTACCAAACACTTCTTTAAAAACACCGATACGTGTCCGATACGGACACGAAATGGACACGAATTCCTACCAAACTTGGGCTACACCTAGGAGAACCCTAAATGAATGCATCTATAGGAAGAAATCAGGAATTTATTAGGGTTTATAGGGTTTTACCTATTGAGAGTTCAAACTCAATGTAAAGAGCCTCGACTTGACGTCTTCCTCGACTTGCTATCGTTCAAACGTCCTCAAACCTTGCTAGCAAGCCTCCACAAGTATCCTCTACTGTTGGAGATGATGATGCAATTGATTAGACTCAATTTAGAATTAATTTGGATTAAATGGGAGAAGTTTAGGGAAGAAAAAATTAGGGTTCTTTCTAGGTATTAAAAAGAGGCAAGGGCTTCTAAGTGTGACACTTATAGGAGTGGGGGCTTGTATGGCTAGCCACTAGATAAATTAGGGTTAGGTTTAGATGTAGATGAGTGGCTAAGGCTCTTCCACCCAATTCTAAGCCTTCCTATTGGTTCAAGGCTTTCTTTTTCACAGATATCCTAAGAAAAATATCCTACTACAATAATATCTAGATATTACCAACCTTGGCACTTAGTAGGAATGTTCTAACCATGATTCTAACCTCAAGACTAATCTAGATTAGGTTAAGCTTCTAGGTTAGTCTCTAACAATTCAATTAGCACAATATTAATTAATCAAAATTCATTTTCATTAATAAGTCAAAAATTATCAAAATATCCTTAGGCTAAAAAGTTGTAATTAGTCATCCTAATCACATGACTAGGCTCCCTTAGTCATGGTTAGTCTCTAGGCTTAGAAAAACTAGGGTTTAACTAGTTAACCATCAAAATCACAATTCAATATTTTAAATAGTTCTAAATTGATTAAAAATTACCAAAAATTACAATATGATTTAAATATCATTATTAAATGATTATAATCACAAAATTTCAAAATTATCCTTATTTGGAAAATTGTGTGTTACACCTACTGCCTAATCACAAGCAGCAGGGCCACTCTCATGCTCTGCTATGCAATACCTCAATGATGCCCAAGCAAGCCAATAGCCTAAGGCCTTGGGGACATGGCACATTGCTGCATGCTGATGCATTGCTAATACCTAAAGCTACTACTTGGCATTGCCAAACAAGGCAGCCAACATGCCTACTGCTCTGTAACAGAGCCAAACTCGAGCCCAAAGCTAATGCCAATGGCCAAACTCAAATGGCCAAGTGTCACATTGCACTTAGCAGTGCAACATCAAGCATGGGTTCTCTTATTGCTGCCAACTGCTCTGTGCAGTGCTGAACCCGACCTCCTCTCACTGACTGCAAAATAACCCCATGTTCAGTTGACAGTAAACCACCATCTCATATGTCCAAACACACACACACACACACACACACACACACACACACACACACACACACACACACACACACACACATATATATATATAACATATGTAGCTCAAATATATATATATATGTATAAATAGGAAATCACTACGAATCAAATAAAAAGCCTAACTAATGAACAATCTATCCAAACACATGCTCAAAACTGAAAACAAAACCTCAAAGAGTCTACTAGGCATTTCAAAAAATACTTGGGGGCTCTCCTCGGATTTCTCCAAGGATGGAACAAAAAACCCATGTGAAATACACAAAAAGGAAGGTTAGAGCCTTGCTCACCTCCCCAAGGGTACCCCTAACCAATTTGGGCATTCCTATAATGTGTCATGCATGAAGAAGGAGCTAAAACTATGAAAATGCAAAGGTTTTACCTATTGGGTGGTTGATTTCCCAATGCAGTCTCCTATGGATGCTCTTATGTCAAGTTGGACAAAATTTCCTCCTCCTTTGGACTCTTCTCCATGAGCTCCTTGGTCTCCAAGCTCTTAGCCTTGTAGAATGAGGGTCATAGAAGACTTTGGAAGAATTTGGGAGAGTTTCTGTAATGCCTGTGTTCGTATTTCGTATTCTTGGAATACGTATACGTATTTTATTCTTGTATTGCATGATTTCCTTCTTGGCTTGGTTTATTCCTGGTTCGGGTTGGTTGGTTCGGCTTGGCTTGGTTTTGATTGGGTTTATGATGAACCCAAGGTAAACCCCCTACCTACCACCACCCTTTGTATTTATTAGCCCTCTTCATTCTCTCTCTTTATTTATCATCTTCTTCTTCCTCATTTACTTCCTTACCTACCAGAGAGAGGAGAGAGAGGTTTAGGCAAGTGCAACTTGCTTCATGGAGGAACTCAAATTTTATTACTTCATTCTCTTCCTTACTACATTCTAAAGCACTTTAGAACTTGGCATTTTTACTTTCCATGGCTAGATTCTTGTAGATCTAAGTTTATTTTATTTTCGGATTTCCTGGGTTTTGATCTACTTAATCTTGTTATTTCTATGTTTTGATGGTTCCATATTGTAGAGAATTTCGTTGTACCCTATTTTGACCTATGGAAGTTCGGATTTGGGCTCCGGATGATAGAGTTATGCAGCTTGGAAGCCATGGCTTATGGTGTACTCTTCTCGAAAATATTGGAGAAGAAGCACAGTTTTGAGCCGCATGATAGCACTTGACCGCATGAATATTCATGCGGCAAGTCAGCTTCGAAACCGCATGCACTATCAACTGGACTTGACCGCATGACAAGTTCATGCGGCAAGTATTTAGATCGGCCGCATGAGGCTCTTGTACTCTAGCCGCATTTGGCCCTTCTTCCCGAACCGCATATGCACCCTTGCTCCCAGCCGCATAGGCATTGCTCCCTGCTGCCGCATGGGACTTCGCCCATCCCGAGCCGCGTGAACTCCAATACTCGCGAGCCGCATAGACCGCAGTTTTCCTGCTGCCGCATGAGGACCCGAGTCCTCTCAGCCGCATGATTGACTGACCCTGGCCGCATGGACTTTGAGTCTGGGCCGCATGATCCCGATTAATTCCAGCCGCATGCGCCCTTGCACTTCTAGCCGCATGCGCCCTCTTGCCTTGGCCGCATGGGATCCGGCGACCCTGGCCGCATGAGCTCTCCTATTTGAGCCGCATGCGCCCCCTCCTTCCTGGCCGCATAAGCCTGAGCCGCATGACTTTTCATGGTCCTGTGTATTATTATTTATCATTATTTGCCCATGTTTTGTAACTCCTTTATTAGATATTTTACGTCTATTTTATATCCTTACACCTTTTGTCCTGAACTAGATAATCATGAATTCACTTGATATGTTTGGACATGATAATTGAGCATGACATGATAGGGACCCGTAGTGGTGCACCCCTGACGAGTAACCTGACATGACCTGATAGTGGCCCGCCGTTGCGCACTCCTGACTAGTACATTTGACATGAAGACCTGACATGAATTATCTTGAACAGCTGTTGCGACGGCTACCTGACATGACCTGACTGACAAGAATGAACATCCTGGACACCGTGGGCGATTGTGCTTGTACAAATAAACCAGTCATGTCTTACATCATGTCTAGGGAGGGGCTCCTGAGTACCACGGTCAGGAGAACCTATTGAAATGGACTAAGGTTAATAACTAGATTAATATATTAGTCATGAAGAGATTTCCCAGCTACAGGCAATCCTGTTACCTGGGCGCGCCTGGGATCTGTAGCCTGCCGTCGAGTAGGGCACATTTCCAGCACACTGTCATGTGTTGCACCCTTCAAGCTACTTAAGGGTACATGCGTTTCCTGGACGATGTACCCACCTGAATCCAACCCTAATCTTTCGACCTGGGTAACCTGGATGGTCTGCAGGGCTTGTGGCTGTGGAATAATCTCACTGCATCTTGATAGTAATTAGGCTTGTGACAACCCTAGTTAGTTAAAGTATCAAGCCATAATTCTTGCTTGGCCGTGAAATGATTGGATGGAGTCTAACCTGTCTAGTCTTGTCTTGATCCTGTTCCAGATCGCTGTATGACCAGAATGCTTGTATTTATTTTACCGATAAATGGTGAGAATTCCAAGTTCTGCTCAGACGAAGGGTTACAACCACGGTCCTTGTTTGGTTTACGGGTTGTAACCTGGTTATCTGAATAGTCCCATGGTTATCTCATCGTATATCATCCTGATGTATTTTTCTTTAATTCCAGTGCTTACTTTATTCCAGTTCTTACTTTTATTTATACTCTTGTGCTGATTGCTGGTTTTAGTTCCTAAGTGAAGCTTCCTTTGTGGCACTTGCTCTTTCTGGGGTCTGACCCAGCTGGTTTTGTGTGGCCAGATTTTGGAGCAGCTCCAGAGGATCTACCAACCTTCCAGCCAGATGGTGGCCACTAGACGGAACCCTGGCAACGAGTGGGTTTATTTTTGATCTCCCACTTTATTGTAAAAATATTCTTTTGAGGCGTTTAGCCGATGAGCACCTGTTTAGCTCGATTGCACCTTTACTCACTGTCTGCTTACGGGCTGTAACATGATTGACAGATCCTAGGGTTGATCATGTATGACTAAACTCTTGCTAGTCCTAACATTTTGTAACGACTAGCTTCATGATCAGCTGAATATGTAATGTTTGGGACGCCTTACTATTGTATATTTAATGATCATACATCTTGTAACTTTTACTTACTTGCTTGTGATTGAGACAATAGGCTTGTTCATGACCTTAAGAGACTGCTGGCTTGTAGATAAACCCTCATGTATCTAGACAGCCGTGACCGTATAGCGAGATGGATTCCATTTCATATACGTAGCTGGCTATGTCTGCCCCCGCTCTCCAGTATTCTGGTTCTGGGGCGTGACATGGTTTAAGTGGTGGCCCATGCAGGTCTTATAAATCAAGATATGTGAGGGTTTACCGAATAGATGTCTCAATCAATATCCGTCCTTGATCTCTGCTCGTATCTCCTGAATCCCTGGATTCTTGTCCTGATCATGTGCTTGTATCGTTGATCTGTCTTGGTCCTTTCTTATTATTTCCTATGTCGTCTTCTTCAGCGGCATAGTACCTGACCCGGCCGATCAGCAAGGTGGAGCACCTCCCGCGGACCAGCAACGACCTGGAGATCAAGTCCAGCACTCCGGAGTAGCCTCCAGAGTCGAGCCTATTGGAGAAGAGCCCCCAGTCCAGCCAGTTCAACCTGTAGAACCTGATGATGGCACTTTAGTAGGACTCGTCAGGACCTTGATAGCTTCCTAAGATCGTCGAGGAGACGCCTTGCAACAGGCAGTGGCAGATGCTTTGACCAGAGGCGGTCATCCAGGGAACAGCGCGGCCAACAGCTTCAAGCGCTTGAACCCTCCCTTCTTTGATGGTAGTGAAGATGCTATCGCAGCATATGCATGGCTTCAGGACACAGAGGTGGTTCTAGAAGCAGCCAAGACCCCAGAGAACGATAAGGTGGCCGTGGTGTGCCTGCAGTTGTTAGATCTTGCCCGCAGGTGGTGGGCAGCGCAGGCTGTTGGGTTAGCAGCACCCATTGCTTGGGCGGTGTTCAGAGAGAGATTCCAGACCAAGTATTTCGATGCCGTGGCTCGGTACGATCTACAGACGAGGTTCACCAATCTGAAGCAAGGAGGCAGGACGGTCGACGGATATGCGGCCGAGTTTTCCAGACTCAGTCGGTTTGCTCCTACTTGGTGGCAACCGAGTATGATAGAGCCCAGCGGTTCCAACAGGGACTTCACCTAGAGATTTTGTTAGCAGTCTAACAGTTTGAGCATCAGACTTTTGATGCAGTCTTGAGAGCAGCCCGGAGGCATGAGTATACCTCCCAGCGGATCGTGGATAGGACCGGGGGTCGAAAGAGATCTCACGGCCAGATGAATCAGTCTTCAGCCCCAGCCCCGGCAGCCAGGGCCTTGACTATTGGAGCTCCGAGGCGGGCGGCCTCAGTAACGTCGGTTCAGCATTCCACCCCGACGCACCCTCAGCAGCAGAAGCAGAAGCAATCTTCCGCAGTGGGTTGTTCTCATTGTGGGAAGCCAGGCCATGTGGTGGCAGATTGTCGCAGGGCGCAGGGATTGTGCCTGGCTTATGGAGCACCAGACCATAGGGTTGGATCCTGCCCGAACAGGGGTGGTTCATCATCATCCAACCTTTCCAGCTCTTCGGTGAGAGGACCAGCACCGGTCCAGCAGCAGCAGCAGCAGTATCCATTGCCGAGGTCCTTGCCGCCTCAGTCCCATGTATTACAGCAGCAGAACCCCCAGCAGCATGCACAAGCCCAAGCCTTGAGTCAGAACAGGCAGCGAGGATTTCAGCAGAGGGGACCAGCACCCCGAGGGCACGGTCAGGCTATGGTGATGACCGTGGAGGAAGAGTTGGCACCAGGTGAGGTAGTGGCAGGTACTATTCTCGTTAACTCATTTCCAGCTTCAGCTTTATTTGATTCTGGTGCATCCCATTCATTTATGTCTGTACGATTCGTGATACGGGTAGGATTGGAGCCCGAGTCATTATCAGTAAGGCTCAATATACTTACTGGTAACGGACTTGTGGGGGTAGATAGAGTATTTTCCTCGTGTCGGATCGTAGTTAGCGGTAGAGAGTTCCCCGCTAGATTGATAGAGTTCCCGATGGCCGATTATGATGTGGTCTTAGGGATGGATTGGTTGAGGAACCAGTATGCTAGAATAGACTGCCATGTTGGTAGGGTTATTTTTAGCATTCCAGGAGAGCCAGAATTTTCTTTCTCTCGAGGCAAAGTTGAGCCTTCTCCTCCGATATTGCGGATGGCAGTAGCAGCAGTTCAGTTGCCCAGGATAGTGGACGAGTTCCCAGATGTTTTCCCAGAAGAGCTTCCAGGTATGCCTCCAGAGCGGGAGATCGAGTTCACCATAGACTTGATTCCCGGGACAGCCCCAGTGTCAGAGAGAGTCTACATGATGGCACCGTCAGAATTGGAGATCTTGTATAAGATGATTGAAGAACTCAGGACCAAGGGATTCATTCGTGCTAGTGGATCGCCTTGGGGAGCCCCGATGCTTCTTGTGAAAAAGAAGGATGGTACGTCCAGGTTATGTGTTGATTATCGTACCTTGAACTCAGTAACAATCAAGAACAGATACCCTCTTCCGAGGATAGATGACTTGTTCGATCAACTCAAGGGGGCTTCAGTATTCTCGAAGATTGATTTGCGCTCAGGTTATCATCAGATCAGAGTCAGAGAGCAGGACATTCCGAAGACAGCTTTTAGATCGAGATACGGGCATTGGGAGTTCCTTGTTATGCCTTTTGGAGCGACCAATGCGCCGGCAGTATTCATGGACCTCATGAATCGCATCTTCATGCCTTACTTGGATCAGTTTGTGATCGTATTCTTGTATGACATCTTGGTCTACAGTAAGAGTGAGGCAGAGCATGAGCAGCATCTCCGTGTGGTTCTTCAGACCCTCAGAGAGCACCAGTTATATGCTAAGTTTAGTAAATGCGAGTTCTGGCTCGATCGCATTTCGTACTTGGGTCATATCATCACCAGAGGAGGAGTAGAAGTGGATCCTCAGAAGATTGTGGCTATTGAGTCATGGCCAGTGCCCAGCACAGTTGCAGAAGTTCGTAGTTTCCTTGGATTGGCCGGCTACTACCGGCGGTTTGTTTCAGATTTTGCTCGGATATCAGCGCCATTGACCCAGTTGACCCGCAAGGATGCACAGTTTGCTTGGACAGCAGAGTGCCAGGATTCTTTTGAGAAGTTGAAGCGAGGCCTGATAACGACACCTATTCTTACCCTTCCCGATGGAACCGGAGGATTCTCAGTGTATTGTGATGCTTCGGACAGAGGATTAGGATGTGTTCTGATGCAGCATGGGAAGGTAATAGCTTATGCGTCACGACAACTTCATGATCATGAGAGGAATTACCCAACCCATGACTTGGAGCTGGCAGCAGTGGTGTTTGCACTCAAGTTGTGGAGGCACTATTTGTATGGAGACAGGGTGGAGATTTTCACCGACCACAAGAGCCTGAAGTATGTTTTCACCCAGAAGGATCTTAACATGCGTCAGAGGAGGTGGCTGGAGCTACTTGTGGATTATGATGTCAACTTGCAATATCATCCTGGGAAGGCCAATGTTGTTGCGGATGCATTGAGTAGGAGAGCAGGAGTTTATTTTCTAACAGTGCAGCCAAAGCTGTTAGCAGATCTTCAGAAGATGGGTATAGAAGTTGTTCTCCCTTCTAGTGTGGCATTGATGGCCAGCATGCAAGTTCAGTCCACTATAGTCGAGAGGATCCGGATGGCGCAGTCAACAGATTCCAAGCTTCAGCGACTCAGAGCAGAGTGTGAGACAGGACGAAGACCAGAGTTATGCATTCATGAGTATGGTACACTTCGACATGGTAAGCGTCTTTGTGTACCCAGTGGAGATATCAGATAGGAGATCATGTCAGAGGCGCACAGTTCTCAATATTCCATCCATTCTGGCAGTACGAAGATGTACCGTGATATCCGTCAGCACTTCTGGCGGAATGGCATGAAGCAGGAGATAGCTCGGTTTGTCTCTCGGTGTTTGGTTTGCCAACAAGTTAAAGCTGAACATCAGAGACCGGCTGGACTTCTTCAGCCCTTGCCGATTCCAGAATGGAAGTGGGAGCATATGACCATGGATTTCGTGACTGGATTACCTAGATCCCCAGCTGGTAGAGATGCTATCTGGGTTATAGTTGATTGGCTCACGAAGGTGGCCCATTTTCTTCCATTCAGAGTTGGTCAGTCGACAGTTCAGTTGGCAGAGATGTACCTCAGGCAGATTGTCAGGTTGCACGGTGTGCCAGTCAGTATCACCTCGGACCGAGATTCAAGATTTACGTCGCACTTCTGGCGTAGCTTGCAAGAGAGTTTGGGGACTCGTCTCCAGTTCAGTTCAGCATATCACCCACAGACAGATGGCCAGTCGGAGCGCACGATCCAGACTCTTGAAGACATGTTGCTGTCCTGTACACTTGACTTCGGTGGTTCATGGGAAGATCACTTGCACCTGGTAGAATTCTCGTACAACAACAGTTTCCAGGCCAGTATCCAGATGGTACCGTTCGAGGCACTGTATGGTAGGAAGTGCAGATCCCCGTTAGCCTGGGATGATGTTGGAGAAAGATAGATGCTTGGTCCAAAAATGATTACTCAGACCGTTGAGGTGGTCAGGCGAGTCAGAGACCACCTTCGAGTTGCCCAAGATCGCCAGCGTTATTGGGCCGATTCTCATCGGCGCCCTCTAGAGTTTTCGGTCGGCGATCATGTATTCCTGAGGATTTCGCCTAACCATGGCGTCATTCGTTTCGGCGTACGGGGAAAGCTTAGTCCTAGGCATATAGGGCCGTTTGACATTCTGGAGCGAGTAGGAGATGTATCCTATCGTCTCGCTCTTCTGCCATCGCTAAGCGAGGTGCATGACGTGTTCCATGTATCCCAATTACGATGGTATATCCCAGTCCCGAGCCACATCCTGGATCATTCGGAATTGGTTGTTGGTACCAACCTTTCGTATGAGGAGAGGCCCGTGTCTATATTGGACCGGAGAGAGAAGATCCTCAAGAACAAGACTATCAAGTTAGTCCGAGTTGCTTGGGGTCATCACTCTTTGGGTGAGTCAACGTGGGAGCGTGAGGATGATATCCGATCGCGATATCCTCTTGTTTGACTCGTGAGGTATAATGTCTTTCTTATGCCTCATGCCTTCGATTCCTTGCTTGCATGATTGATTGATTGCCTAGTATAGCTTGCTTGTTATTAGTATAGCTTGTCATTACTCCTCTAGCCTCTTGATTAAATTTCGAGGACAGAATTCTTTTAAGGTGGGTAGAGTTGTAATGCCTGTGTTCGTATTTCGTATTCTTGGAATACGTATACGTATTTTATTCTTGTATTGTATGATTTCCTTCTTGGCTTGGTTTATTCCTGGTTCGGGTTGGTTGGTTCGGCTTGGCTTGGTTTTGATTGGGTTCATGATGAACCCAAGGTGAACCCCCTACCTACCACCACCCTTTGTATTTATTAGCCCTCTTCATTCTCTCTCTTCATTTATCATCTTCTTCTTCCTCATTTACTTCCTTACCTACCAGAGAGAGAAGAGAGAGGTTTAGGCAAGTGCAACTTGCTTCATGGAGGAACTCAAATTTTATTACTTCATTCTCTTCCTTACTACATTCTAAAGCACTTTAGAACTTGGCATTTTTACTTTCCATGGCTAGATTCTTGTAGATCTAAGTTTATTTTATTTTCGGATTTTCTGGGTTTTGATCTACTTAATCTTGTTATTTCTATGTTTTGATGGTTCCATGTTGTAGAGAATTTCGTTCTACCCCATTTTGACCTATGGAAGTTCGGATTTGGGCTCCGGATGATAGAGTTATGCAGCTTGGAAGCCATGGCTTATGGTGTACTTCTTCTCGAAAATATTGGAGAAAAAGCACAGTTTTGAGCCGCATGATAGCACTTGACCGCATGAATATTCATGCGGCAAGTCAGCTTCGAAACCGCATGCACTATCAACTGGACTTGACCGCATGACAAGTTCATGCGGCAAGTATTTAGATCGGCCGCATGAGGCTCTTGTACTCTAGCCGCATGGGGCCCTTCTTCCCGAACCGCATATGCACCCTTGCTCCCAGCCGTATAGGCATTGCTCCCTGCTGCCGCATGGGACTTCGCCCATCCCGAGCCGCGTGAACTCCAATACTCGCGAGCCGCATAGACCGCAGTTTTCCTGCTGCCGCATGAGGACCCGAGTCCTCTCAGCCGCATGATTGACTGACCCTGGCCGCATGGACTTTGAGTCTGGGCCGCATGATCCCGATTAATTCCAGCCGCATGCGCCCTTGCACTTCTAGCCGCATGCGCCCTCTTGCCTTGGCCGCATGGGATCCGGCGACCCTGGCCGCATGAGCTCTCCTATTTGAGCCGCATGCGCCCCCTCCTTCCTGGCCGCATAAGCCTGAGCCGCATGACTTTTCATGGTCCTGTGTATTATTATTTATCATTATTTGCCCATGTTTTGTAACTCCTTTATTAGATATTTTACGTCTATTTTATATCCTTACACCTTTTGTCCTGAACTTGATAATCATGAATTCACTTGATATGTTTGGACATGATAATTGGGCATGACATGATAGTGACCCGTAGTGGTGCACCCCTGACAAGTAACCTGACATGACCTGATAGTGGCCCGCCGTGGCGCACTCCTGACTAGTACATTTGACATGAAGACCTGACATGAATTATCTTGAACAGCTGTTGCGACGGCTACCTGACATGACCTGACTGACAAGAATGAACATCCTGGACACCGTGGACGATTGTGCTTGTACAAATAAACCAGTCCTGTCTTGCATCATGTCTAGGGAGGGGCTCCTGAGTACCACGGTCAGGAGAACCTATTGAAATGGACTAAGGTTAATAACTAGATTAATATATTAGTCATGAAGAGATTTCCCAGCTACAGGCAATCCCGTTACCTGGGCGCGCCTGGGATCTGTAGCCTGCCGTCGAGTAGGGCACATTTCCAGCACACTGTCATGTGTTGCACCCTTCAAGCTACTTAAGGGTACATGCGTTTCCTGGACGATGTACCCACCTGAATCCAACCCTGATCTTTCGACCTGGATAACCTGGATGGTCTGCAGGGCTTGTGGCTGTGGAATAATCTCACTGCATCTTGATAGTAATTAGGCTTGTGACAACCCTAGTTAGTTAAAGTATCAAGCCATAATTCTTGCTTGGCCGTGAAATGATTGGATGGAGTCTAACCTGTCTAGTCTTGTCTTGATCCTGTTCCAGATCGCTGCATGACCAGAATGCTTATATTTATTTTACCGATAAATGGTGAGAATTCCAAGTTCTGCTCAGACGAAGGGTTACAACCACGGTCCTTGTTTGGTTTACGGGTTGTAACCTGGTTATCTGAATAGTCCCATGGTTATCTCATCGTATATCATCCTGATGTATTTTTCTTTAATTCCAGTGCTTACTTTATTCTAGTTCTTACTTTTATTTATACTCTTGTGCTGATTGCTGGTTTTAGTTCCTAAGTGAAGCTTCCTTTGTGGCACTTGCTCTTTCTGGGGTCTGACCCAGCTGGTTTTGTGTGGCCAGATTTCGGAGCAGCTCCAGAGGATCTACCAACCTTCCAGCCAGATGGTGGCCACTAGACGGAACCCTGGCAACGAGTGGGTTTATTTTTGATCTCCCACTTTATTGTAAAAATATTCTTTTGAGGCGTTTAGCCGACGAGCACCTATTTAGCTCGATTGCACCTTTACTCACTGTCTGCTTACGGGCTGTAACATGATTGACAGATCCTAGGGTTGATCATGTATGACTAAACTCTTGCTAGTCCTAACATTTTGTAACGACTAGCTTCATGATCAGCTGAATATGTAATGTTTGGGACGCCTTACTATTGTATATTTAATGATCATACATCTTGTAACTTTTACTTACTTGCTTGTGATTGAGACAATAGGCTTGTTCATGACCTTAAGAGACTGCTGGCTTGTAGATAAACCCTCATGTATCTAGACAGCCGTGACCGTATAGCGAGATGGATTCCATTTCATATACGTAGCTGGCTATGTCTGCCCCCGCTCTCCAGTATTCTGGTTCTGGGGCGTGACATGGTTTAAGTGGTGGCCCATGCAGGTCTTGTAAATCAAGATATGTGAGGGTTTACCGAATAGATGTCTCAATCAATATCCGTCCTTGATCTCTGCTCGTATCTCCTGAATCCCTGGATTCTTGTCCTGATCATGTGCTTGTATCGTTGATCTGTCCTGGTCCTTCCTTATTATTTCCTATGTCATCTTCTTCAGCGGCATAGTACCTGACCCGACCGATCAGCAAGGCGGAGCACCTCCCGCGGACCAGCAACAACCTGGAGATCAAGTCCAGCACTCCGGAGTAGCCTCCAGAGTCGAGCCTATTAGAGAAGAGCCCCCAGTCCAGCCAGTTCAACCTGTAGAACCTGATGATGGCACTTTAGTAGGACTCGTCAGGACCTTGATAGCTTCCCAAGATCGTCGAGGAGACGCCTTGCAACAGGCAGTGGCAGATGCTTTGACCAGAGGCGGTCATCCAGGGAACAGCGCGGCCAACAGCTTCAAGCGCTTGAACCCTCCCTTCTTTGATGGTAGTGAAGATGCTATCGCAGCAGATGCATGGCTTCAGGACACATAGGTGGTTCTAGAAGCAGCCAAGACCCCAGAGAACGATAAGGTGGCCGTGGTGCGCCTGCAGTTGTTAGATCTTGCCCGCAACTGGTGGGCAGCGCAGGCCGTTGGGTTAGCAGCACCCATTGCTTGGGCGGTGTTCAGAGAGAGATTCCAGACCAAGTATTTCGATGCCGTGGCTCGGTACGATCTACAGACGAGGTTCACCAATCTGAAGCAAGGAGGCAGGACGGTCGACGGATATGCGGCCGAGTTTTCCAGACTCAGTCGGTTTGCTCCTACTTGGTGGCAACCGAGTATGATAGAGCCCATCGGTTCCAACAGGGACTTCACCTAGAGATTTTGTTAGCAGTCTAACAGTTTGAGCATCAGACTTTTGATGCAGTCTTGAGAGCAGCCCGGAGGCATGAGTATACCTCCCAGCGGATCGTGGATAGGACCGGGGGTCGGAAGAGATCTCACGGCCAGATGAATCAGTCTTCAGCCCCAGCCCCGGCAGCCAGGGCCTTGACTATTGGAGCTCCGAGGCGGGCGGCCTCAGTAACGTCGGTTCAGCATTCCACCCCGACGCACCCTCAGCAGCAGAAGCAGAAGCAATCTTCCGCAGTGGGTTGTTCTCATTGTGGGAAGCCAGGCCATGTGGTGGCAGATTGTCGCAGGGCGCAGGGATTGTGCCTGGCTTATGGAGCACCAGACCATAGGGTTGGATCCTGCCCGAACAGGGGTGGTTCATCATCATCCAACCTTTCCAGCTCTTCGGTGAGAGGACCAGCACCGGTCCAGCAGCAGCAGCAGCAGTATCCATTGCCGAGGCCCTTGCCGCCTCAGTCCCATGTATTACAGCAGCAGAACCCCCAGCAGCATGCCCAAGCCCAAGCCTTGAGTCAGAACAGGCAGCGAGGATTTCAGCAGAGGGGACCAGCACCCCGAGGGCACGGTCAGGCTATGGTGATGACCGTGGAGGAAGAGTTGGCACCAGGTGAGGTAGTGGCAGGTACTATTCTCGTTAACTCATTTCCAGCTTCAGCTTTATTTGATTCTGGTGCATCCCATTCATTTATGTCTGCACGATTCGCGATACGGGTAGGATTGGAGCCCGAGTCATTATCAGTAAGGCTCAATATACTTACTGGTAACGGGCTTGTGGGGGTAGATAGAGTATTTTCCTCGTGTCGGATCGTAGTTAGCGGTAGAGAGTTCCCCGCTAGATTGATAGAGTTCCCGATGGCCGATTATGATGTGGTCTTAGGGATGGATTGGTTAAGGAACCAGTATGCTAGAATAGACTGCCATGTTGGTAGGGTTATTTTTAGCATTCCAGGAGAGCCGGAATTTTCTTTCTCTCGAGGCGAAGTTGAGCCTTCTCCTCCGATATTGCGGATGGCAGTAGCAGCAGTTCAGTTGCCCAGGATAGTGGACGAGTTTCCAGATGTTTTCCCAGAAGAGCTTCCAGGTATGTCTCCAGAGCGGGAGATCGAGTTCACCATAGACTTGATTCCCGGGACAGCCCCAGTGTTAGAGAGAGTCTACAGGATGGCACCGTCAGAATTGGAGATCTTGTATAAGATGATTGAAGAACTCAGGAATCACATAGCAACTCCTCCTCGATGGCGACCCCATAATAGGAATCACATAGCAACTCCTCCTCGGTAAGTATACCTACAACGTTATCCTGTCAGGACGGAAGCAAGTACAAATTCTACAAACTAAATATACGAAGCATGAAATGAACAGTGGTGTAATAAACATAAATTATGGCATATCACAATCTATCATGGCAAGGATACATATGTCATAGCGACAGATGTATATATAGTATTTAAAACTGGAGCATGTACGTGATCGTCAATAGGTGTACAATGTATTATGGCACATATAAATAAAATGTACTTCCGTACAAGTGAATAAGGCGATAGATGTACATACGCACAAATATAGCTGGATAAGTACATACGGTATGGTAAACATATAAAATGCAACCTTGCTCGAGTTCGGTAAAGTGGGCATGATCACGTACTCAACTATCAGTTTCCCCATGACCCAAATTCTAACATGTGAGAGATACGAGAATGGTATAAAGTATGGTAGGTACTGAGAGCAGTATAAAGTATGTAAAACATGTCGAGATATCCCAGAAATGATTTGTAGGTTAAGTATCGGTATTAACATGGTTTACACACAATTCATTATATGCAGTAAATAAAGTTCGTAGAGGTACTTGCCTTGTGCAAAGCAATCGTGTGTATATGAAACTATAGATATCCGGTGTTCCGTCACTATAAAAAGGATATACAAACTTAGTTTTTATACTAAACTAAATACTAAGACACTAGTGGTGTGATACGACTTTCTGACTGGACACCAAGCCAAGTGATGACTTTAGCATAGGTGACCAATATGAGGCGACACAATACCTAAAACAACTTTATAGGGTCTCTGTACTAAGGTAGGGTAAAGTCCAACACCAAAATATCCCAAAATCATACATAACTTCGCAAGTCGCAATTATTCAACCAGAGTCCAGATACAAGACCTGTAAAACCCCTAAATTTCTACTATATATATATATTTATTTATACATTAGCACTGCTTTTTTTTACTTGTATTTGTACGTCATATAGTCGTATTATACGCACGAACTAACATTTTTTCTATTTGCTCGTCAAGTGCGAATATGTGCGAGCGTACATATTTTTAGAAAAATATTTTCTTTTTTTATAGTTTCAAAATAATATAATTATTTAGCTATTAATACCAAAATTTCCAAGTTTATTATTTTATTTATTTATTTATAAATAAACCTTTAATTTATGCAAGTACAATAATAAATAATATTCTTATAAAATGGTATACTTGAAAAGCATGTTTATGTAAATATTTTATTTGCATACGAATTTAATTCATGTATATATATATTGATTTTCGAAATAAATTATTATTGTATTTTATTATTTATGAAAGAGATATTTAAAATATGGTTATACTTAATATTTGAGTAATTATGATAATTTCTATTGGAAAAGAATTTATTTTAAATGGATTTGAATAAAAAAGGGTTATTTAGATCGAATTAGATTAGACAAATCATTTCAAAAATCGATTTGAATTTATATGTCATTATCTGCTGGAGAATTAAATAAATCCTAGTCTTTATCCTAATAGGATTTCTACCTCCTATAAAAGGAGAGGTACTTTGGCTATTCTCTCATAAATCCATTAACAAAATTTTCACAACCATCCAAGTGCCGTGCATCGTGTCTGTGTCCCCTTTTTGCCTCCACTATGTATTATATCTTACAAATACATTCTTCATCCGTGTCCGACAGCCCCGGACACCGACTCATCCCGTGTCTCGCAGGACACATCCACAGACTCCATCTTATCCTAGCATAAACCGCAGCAGCACCTCCCGAATCCCATCACCGTTATCATAACCAAAACCCCTTTGACCACCATCCCAATCACAGTCAATACCAGCCATCGCCACGATGATCGGCCGCCACCGCGATCGGTCATCCACACAAAAACCCCTGGCCACTACCTTTCCTACCACCACAACACTCGTCTCTTTCCAGATCGATCATCTTCCCCATCGCCATCACCCGAGGAACACACAACACCTCCAACCACGTCGAAACATATACCACCACCACCGTAGCTACCGCCATGGCAGTCCCCTCCATTATCGCCATCCGGTCACCTTCACCCTGTCATCCGACCCCGACAATTATCACCGCCAACCTCCGACCGTCGATCCCGACACACCAACAACCAGCCCCAACACTCCCTCCTCCCGATCAAACCACCACCACCACTACGGCTACCGGCCGAAAACCCCCAATCCGCCACCAACAAAAATAATAAATTAGAAAACCGCCATGGTTGGCAAGAGCCGTCTCTCACTTCTCCACTTCTCTAAACCTCCCGTTCCGCCTACGACGACCTCTGATCCCGACCGCAGCCCCTTCGGCGCCGCCGCCCCACCGGAGAACGCCCGGACGAGCCATCCCCTCCTCTCTCTGACTTCCCTGCCGTCCTTCGCCGGCCTCTCCACCGCTGCCTGCTCCGCGCCATGCCGCACAGACCGGAGCGCCGAGAAAACCCCCGTCTGGAACCACCGATCCAACGCCT
This sequence comes from Iris pallida, assembly GCA_029216955.1. NCBI lineage: Eukaryota > Viridiplantae > Streptophyta > Magnoliopsida > Asparagales > Iridaceae > Iris > Iris pallida. The sequence goes on from JANAVB010015600.1 coordinate 25,206,298, forward strand.
CCGCCTCCTTTCCCGGCCGGCGCACCACCGCACCTCTCTCCCTCTCGATCTTATCTCCTCCCCGTTCCTCTCTCTTCCTTCACCTTTCTCTCTTGTTCCCTCTTTTTCCTCACTCTCTCTCCTCTTCTAATAATGGAATAGCTGTAGATTATTTTTGTTGTTGTTGTTGTTTTGGTTTTTTTTGGTTTGTTTTTGTTCATTAATTATTTCTTTTTTTAGTATCAGTTATAGTTATTATTATTATTATTATTACAACTACCATCAGAATGTATAAATTTTCATTACTAAGTATTGTTGTTGCTTATATTATATTTATAATTATAGCTAATATAACTATAACATATATGTATAATAGTTATTTTATTTGGGGTATATTGTAGATATAATAAATTGGATGATAATGAGTATTATTATTTTATTGTTTACATATCATTAGTTTAATAATATTATATGGTATTCTAAAAAAATGGTTTTCTTACTTGAAAATATTATTTCCAAATTTAATTTATATCTTTAAAAAAATTTGTTCTTTCTAGATTCTCGAATATTTTTTTTTGACTAATAAAAATATAGTTTTCTACATAAAAATTTTATTTTTAACAAACTTAGATTTTTAAGTAAAACAGGTTCTCTTATATTTTAGTATTATCTAAAAACTATTTAAACTAGCAAATATAGTTTTCAAGGATTATAATCAGTTTTGAAAAATCTTATATATATTATTTACCTAATTTCCTCCGACTAACCTCCTGTCCGTGACTAGCCTATTATTTCTATTCCCATGCCAATCTTAGACTTCCTTATGACTACCCTAACTAGTCTGACCATTCTGGACCCGATGGACCAGTCCGTGCCACCATCGGAGGCCCCTTTGCATAATTGTAACACAGAAGTCGATCATGTGCCACCTTTATTGTACCACACCAGGCAGCTCACCAGGCATTGCGACAGGCAAGTATACCTTGCTAATTTACTGTCATATTATTTATTTTTTGTATTATTTACTTTGTTTCATATTGTTAGTTTCCTTTGTTATAAATTGCGCGTCCAAGCCACATTTGGGTGCAAGCGACTCTATTAGTCATTTTACTTTACTATATGCATGTTAACTTAGTGTTAGCGAACTACCTTCTTCTTGGGGGATATCCTTATATATCCATGGGCCATGACACTCATACTACACGATTTGAGGCATTTTATTAGGGACACGGCTTACATATTGACTAGCTATCTCTAAAGTCGTACGACGGTAGATATTCGTAACTGCTATGACTAGAGTTTAGAGACTCAAGCAGTTACAAAACTGGACGAGTTATGGACATGACTTGGACAATATGGGAAATATTAGGTAAGGACAGTCGCTAGTACGTATGGGAAGCCAAACAGGTAACCCATAGTTTTCGAAAAGAACTATGGCGATATATTTGCAGATGCCCTCTGACGTTTTGGACGTTACGGACGAATACGTATGACTGGATGCCAGTTGCGTACTTATAGCCTAAAATTCTACCCATGCGCACGAAAGTTGTCCTCTAAATTGCACATTAGGCGATTAGAATCTCCTTTGTATATTGGTGTCTAGGAGAGTCTTGCATATTATTATTTTGATAGTTTATATTAGCTTGTTCTTCTTGTATCTTGCTACGTCCCTCTGAGGACCTGGTTATTTCCCAGGTGTGTGTTCATGTCGTCCGCAGGTATCCTAGCCGAGGTCGTGGTCTTCTCTATTTCTTCGAAGATGACGTGTCTTGGACCTTTCTTGCTACTTTCGCTAATTCATTCCTATGTCATGTATCTCTTTTCTTTTTATTAGTTGGTAGTGGATTTGTCTCCGCCCAACTACATGTAAACAAACAATTCTTACTTATTTCTATAAAAGATTGATTTTATTTTGTGGATAAGATTAGTTAGTTGTGGTTTACTGTATTTTACAGCTTATGTATACATATAAGGCCCCTATACTTTGTATGTATACAGCTGGCATGTCTACGTACTTAGTCCTACATATTTTGGGACTGGGGCGTTACATATTTTTGTGGTGGCACATGTAGGTTAGGATAAATTGTTTGGTTACCTTACCGTACCAAACAAGCCTGCGTATAGGATTAGAGTCTAGGATCTCATCCACATACTTGACCGCCTTCTCACTTGACTCTTCGAGTTGCATCTTACTTGGTCCCTTCCATCGTGATTTGTGCCCTTCTTTCGTGCTTGATAGAGATTAATAAGGTAATCGATACTAGATAGACATGTTACATTTATGCCAAAACCCCCTTAGTTTAACTCTTGTAAGTTGGATAGAATACCTTACGACCTAACCTTTCTTGTGAACTTACTCAAGTCTTAGGCCAGTAGACAGTAGGATGACTGTATAGGCACCAACATAAGACATGACTAGATTCTTAAGAAGTTTGAACTAATTTCTCTTCTTTCAATATTAATCTCACGTGCCTATGTTTTTACTATTTTGACTATCCTATGCCGCTAATATAGCCTAGTTTTGCAAGCTTAGCATTTATTGAGCTTGTTCAAGACATATGATATTGGGGGCACCCACTAACATATTGTGAACTCAGAACCGGTGCATGATGGTCTGATCAACCTAGTGCACTTTGGTTCGCTTTTATCTATCGTTCTACGTGGATGGGGACATGGCTAAACTTACCCTCTAGAGTCCCATCCGCGATAGCCTTGGCAATTCTTTTTGAATTACTCACTCGCCTTTGAACCACATATTGGTATTCGAAAACAACTTCTTCGGACTCATATTGGTTTTCGTCTTTCACCTATTTTAGACGAAGACTCGTACTTGATAAATAGACCCAAAGTATCACCCTTAGTTGCCCTACCATCTATTGACAAGATAGTTAGCCACTGACCAACCAATGTGACTACTATATAATCTTTTCAAAAGGATTCACCAACCCTTGATCTCTAACTAATTTACCCTCGTTCCTTAACCTTATTCTTTTCGAACGTTAACTAGCGACCCTTAACTATCCTCTAAGCATACACGTGATATTTTCTATGATCTAGATCACAATTTTCTACGGCGTATTTTGTTGAACGTTGTAATTGATTGTTCTCCATCGATACCCGATTGTGTCTTCTCACCCCCCCACCTATTTTTAATTTCGAGGACAAAATTCTTGTAAGTTGGGTAGGATGTAAAACCCCTAAATTTCTACTATATATTTATTTATACATTAGTACTGATTTTTTTACTTGTATTTGTACGTCGCATAGTCGTATTGTACGCGCAAACTTACGTTTCTCGTATTTGCTCGTCAATACGAATATGTGCGAGCGTACATATTTTTAGAAAAACATTTTTTTATAGTTTCAAAATAATATAATTATTTAGCTATCATACAAAAATTTCCAAGTTCATTATTTTATTTATTTATAAAAAAACCTTTCATTTATGCAATTATAATAGTAAATAATATTCTTATAAAATGGTATACTAGAAAAGCATGTTTATGTAAATATTTTATTTGCATACGAATTTAATTCATGTATATATATATTGATTTTTGAAATTAATTATTATAGTATTTTATTATTTATGAAAGAGATATTTAAAATATGGTTATATTTAATATTTAAGAAATTATGATAATTTCTATTGGAAAAGAATTTATTTTAAATGGATTTGAATTAAAAAGGGTTATTTAGATTGAATTAGATTAGATAAATTATTTAAAAAATCGATTTGAATTTATATGTCATTATCTATTGGAGTATTAAATAAATCCTAGTCTTTATCCTAATAGGATTCCCACCTCCTATAAAAGGAGAGGTACTTTGGCTATTCTCTCATAAATCCACTAGCAAAATTTTCACAACCATCCAAGTGTCGTGCATCGTGTCTGTGTTCCCTTTTTCCCTCCACTATGTATTATATCTTACAAATACATTCTTCATCCGTGTCCGACAGCCCCGGGCACCGACTTGTCCCGTGTCTCGCAGGACACATCCACAGACTCCAACCTAACCTAGCATAAATCGCAGCAGCACCTCCCGAATCCCATCACCGTCATCACAAGCAGAACCCCTTCGACCACCATCCCTATCACAGTCAATACCAGCCACCGCCATGACGATCGGCCGTCCACACAAAAACCCCTGGCTACTACCCTTCCTGCCACCACAACACTCGTCTCTTCCCGGACCGATCATCTTCTCCATCGCCATCACTCGACGAACACACAGCACCTCCACCTACGCCGAAACATATACCACCACCACCGTAGCTACCACCGTGGCAGCCCCCTCAATTGTCGCCATCCAGTCACCCTCACCCTGTTACCCGACCCCGATAATCACCACCGCCATCCTCCGGCCGTCGATCCCGACACACCAATAACCAGCCCCAACACTTCCTCCTCCCGATCAAACCACCGCCACCACACACGCACCACCACTACGGCCACCGGCCGGAAACCCCCAATCCGCCACCAACAAAAATAACAAATTAGAAATAGGAAGCCCTCACCTGAGCCCTCCGCCATGCCTCGCTGCCGGATCCCGGCGTCGCCGTGGTTGGCAAGAGCCGTCTCTTACTTCTCTACCTCTCTAAACCCTCCATTCCGCCTCCGACCACCTCCGATCCCTCTCGATCCCGACCGCAGCCCCTTCGGTGCCGCCGCCCCACCGGAGAACGTCCGGGCGAGCTGTCCCCTCCTCTCTCCAACTTCCCCACCGTCCTTCGCTGGCCTCCCCACCGCTGCCTGCTCAGCACCACGCCGTGCAGACCGGAGCGCCGAGAAAACCCCCGTCTGGAACCACCGATCCAGCGCCGCCGCCTCCTTTTCCAGCCGACGCGCCACCGCACCTCTCTCCCTCTCGATCTTCTCTCCTTTCTGTTCCTCTCTCTTCCCTCACATTTCTCTCTCGTTTCCTCTTTTTTCTCACTCTCTCTCTCTCTTCTAATAATGGAATAGCTGTAGATTATTTTTGTTGTTGTTGTTGTTTTGGTTTTTATTGTTTGTTTTTGTTCATTAATTGTTTCTTTTTTTAGTATCAGTTATTATTATTATTATTATTATTATTATTATTATTATTATTATTACTATTATTATTATTACTACTTCTACCATCAGAATGTATAAATTTTCATTACTAAGTATTGTTGTTGCTTATATTATATTTATAATTATAGCTAATTTAACTATAACATATATGTATAGTAGTTATTTTATTTGGGGTATACTGTAGATATAATAAATTGGATAATAATGAGTATTATTATTTTATTATTTACATATCATTAGTTTTAATAATATTATATGGTATTCTAAAAAATGGTTTGCTTACTTGAAAATATTATTTCCAAATTTAATTTATATCTTTAAAAAAAATTTGTTCTTTCTGGATTCTTGAATATTATTTTTGACTAATAAAAATATAGTTTTCTACATAAAATTTTTATTTTTAACAAACTTAGATTTTTTTAGTAAAACTGGTGCTCTTATATTTTAGTATTATCTAAAAACTATTTAAACTAGCAAATATAGTTTTCAAGGTTATAATCAGTCTTCAAAAATCTTATATATATTATTTACCTAGTTTCCTCCGACTATCCTCCTGTCCGTGACTAGCCTATTATTCCTATTCCCTCGCCAATCTTAGACTTCCTTATGACTACCCTAACTAGTCTGACCATTCTGGACCCGATGGACAAGTCTGTGCCACCATCGGAGGCCCCTTTGCGTAATTGTAACACAGAAGTCGATCCTGTGCCACCTTTATTGTACCACACCAGGCAGCTCACCAGGCGTCGCGACAAGCAAGTATACCTTGCTTATTTACTGTCATATTATTTATTTTCCGTATTATTTACTCTGTTTCATATTGTTAGTTTCTTTTGTTATAAATTGTGCGTCCAAGCCACACTTGGGTGCAAGCGACTCTATTAGTCGTTTTACTTTACTATATGAATATTAACTTAGTGTTAGCGGACTGCCTTCTTGTTGGGGGATATCCTTATATCTTCTTGGGCCATGACACACACACTACACGGTTTGAGGCATTTTATTAGGGGCACGACTTACATATTGACTAGCTATCTCTAAAGTAGTACGACGGTAGATATTCATAACTGCTATGACTAGGGTTTAGAGACTCAAGCAGTTACAAAACTGGACGAGTTATGGACATGACTTGGACAGTGTGGGAAATATTGGGGGAGGACAGTCTCTAGTGCGTATGGGAAGCCAAACAGGTAACCCATAGTTTTCGAAAGGAACTATGACGATATATTTGCAGATGCCCTCTGACGTTTTGGACGTTACGGACGAATACGTATGACTAGATGCCAGTTGCGTACTTATAGCCTAAAATCCCACCCATGTGCATGAAAGTTGTCCTCTAAATTGCACATTAGGCGGTTAGAATCTCCTTTGCATATTGGTGTCTAGGAGAGTCTTGCATATTATTGTTATTTTGACAGTTCATATTAGTTTGTTCTTCTTGTATCTTGCTACGTCCCTCTGAGGACCTGGTTATTCCCCAGATGTGTGTTAATGTCTTCCGCAGGTATCCTAGCCGAGGTCGTGGACTTCTCCATTTCTTCGAAGATGACGTGTCTTGGACCTTTCTTGCTACTTTTGCCAATTTATTCGTATGTCATGTATCTCTTTTCTTTTTATTAGTTGGTAGTGGATTTGTCTCCGCACAACTACATGTAAACAGACAATTCTTACTTATTTCTATAAAAGCTTGTTTTATTTTGTGGATGAGATTAGTTAGTTGTAGTTTACTACATTTTACAGCTTATGTATACATACAAGGTCCCTGTACTTCGTATGTATACAGCTGGCATGTCTACGTACTTAGTCCTACGTATTTTGGGACTGGGGCGTTATAGGACCCAAGGCCATGAATCAAGTCCAATATGACTTGTACAGACCCTGAATGTATTTAGACTCATTTGAATCCATAAAACCCATACTAGGCTTGGACTCAGATGGCCATAATTCACAGTTTACAAAAATACAAATTTCAAATACGTAAATAATTAATAATAAAATAATATATTGTAATACAGTGAAATATATATATATATATATATATATATCAATAATATTTATTAACAATGAAATAACATATAAATATAGCATAACTATATTTGTATGCATAAAACCACAAGTATGGATATATTCAAAAAACATATATATATGTAAATATGTATATGTATATATATATATATATATATATATATATATATATATATATATATATATATATATATATATATATATATATATATATATATATATATATATAATATATATATATATATATATAAAATACTTAATATAATATATATATATATAAATACTATATATAATAGTATATATATAATATATAAAACAGTATATATATAATATATATATAATACATATACATATACATATACATATATACATATATACATATATATATGATTACATAAATACATATATATATATAAATAAACCCAGCCCAAACCCATTGGGCCTGAACCCAAACCCAATATAAACAGTAAACCCAATACTGTTAACCCGTTACTGTGCCGGTTTAAACCCGTTAGCATTAATTTAAACCCGAAACCCAAAAATCAATGTTTTGTGTCCCGACAGTTAAGGACACAAAATGATTATATATGACATGAGTCTTGTGTCCGAGGCGAATACTCACATTCTGGCACGAGTCTGCCGTGTCCAAGGCCACAGACACACTCCACGACACTTGGCGAGTCCACACACATGTACATGAGACACGACACAAATCATAAGAGAAATGACACGTACGTGTCCGACAATCGGGGCTGGTGCACGGCGGAGGAGACGTCGGAGTGGTCGAAGAAAATTTGAGCCGAGTCGCCTTACTGAGACGAGTCGATTGGTGGTGGTGGTTCGTCGGGAAATGGCCTAGGGAGGCTGGAATCCTAGATCTAGGGTTTAGGCAGGGTTCATCAGAGAAGACGAGTGTAGGGTGGTGGCTAGGGTGGTCGGGGTAGTGATTAGGGTTAGGGTTTCGACTGGGAGATTTTTATAGGCGAGGATTTGGGTCAATTTGGGGTTTTCTGGTAGGAAATAGGAATTAGGGTTTCGACTAGGTTGGTCGTCGGTCACCGTTCGGCCAATGGCCAGCCGACAACGGGGATTGGTTTTACAGAAAAATCCTCACTGTTTCGTAAATTACAGAAAACCCCACCGCCTTTCAGTATGTATTCCTATTTGCATAAATACCCCTCCGCCGTGTTCTGTGCAAATTTAATTTGCACAGACAAAATAAAATTTGCAAAACGACTTAAAAACTTTTTAAAAAATTATAAACTGCTTTAAAAATAATTTAAATAATTACAAAATAATATTTTAGGTTTTAAAAACCATTTAAAAATTATTTAATAATTCTAGAAAATTTCTAATAATTATAATAAATTTTTTAAGGCTAAAAATGTCATTTGTATTAAAAACCCTTAATTTAAACTAATTTAAATATCAGGGGCTAACAAATCTTCTCTCCTTGAAAAATTTTGTCCTCAAAATTCACAAGGATAGAAGACTCTACAAATATTTAATATGGTAAAAAAATTAACAAATGACTAAGTCTACTATTAAGACTAACATCTATGGTATCAAGCGGGAACAGATTGTTCCCTCGCGGCTGGTGGGTCGAACAAGTAAGGATATCTCTCCCTCATGTCCGACTCCCTTTCCCAAGTAGATTCTCCCGGAGAGTGACGGCTCTAAGCTATTCAGACTAAGGGTATGACTTTGTTCCTCAGCCTTTTCTCCCTCCTGTCCAATATCTCTACTGGCTGCTCAGTAATTACAAGACTTGGTCCGATTTCCAACTCTAAATGATCTAGCACATGGCTGGGGTCTGGAACATATCTCCTCAGCTGAGATACATGAAAAATATCATGAACTCCTGCCAGGTTGGGTAGAAGTGCGATCCTGTAAGCTACCTCTCCGATCCTGCCAAGTATCTCGAACGGTCCAATGTATCTAGGGCTCAAATTGCCGCCTCGTCCGAATCGGATCGTCCCTCTGGTGGGTGATATCTTCACTAACACCATATCTCCATCGATGAACTCCATCGATCTTCGACTGGCATCGGTCCAGTGTTTCTGCCTGTCCTGAGCAACTCTGAGTCTATCTCTGACCATCCTGACCTTCTCTGCTGCCTTAGTGATCATCTCCGGCCCAAGCATCACTCTATCCCCAACATCATCCCAAAAGAGCGGTGTACGACATCGTCATCCATATAGTGCCTCGAATGGAGACATACCGATGCTGGCTTGGTAGCTGTTGTTGTATGAGAACTCGTGAAGATGACTCTCCCATAGTCCGCTGAAGTCCAGTACGCAAGTCCTCAACATGTCTTCGAGCGTATCAATCGTCCTCTCGGACTGTCCATCGGTCTGTGGGTGGTATGCCGTACTGAACTTGAGCCGACTGTCCAACTCCTCCTGCAAGCTCCTCTAGTAATGGGATGTGAATCTGCTATCCCGGTCTGACATGATGCTCACCGATACTCCGTGCAAGCAAACTTTCTGCTGCATGTATAGCTCTGCCAATTTTTCGGTGGAGAGCCCCACCTTGAGGGATATTAAGTGAGCACACTTCGTCAGCCTATCAACGATAACCCATATGGCATCCTTCCCTCCTTAGGAACGAGGAAGCCCTGAGACAAAGTCCATCGTAATATTTTTCTACTTCCACTCGGGAATGGGTAATGGCTACAATAGACCAGCTGGCCTCTAACGCTCTGCCTTGACCTGCTGGCAAATTAGACACCTAGAAATAAAGCGTGATACATCTCTCTTCATCCTGTGTCACCAAAGATGTTCTCGCAAGTCATGGTACATCCTATTGGCACCGGGGTGAATAGAATATCGAGATCGGTGTGTCTCCTGCAAGATCGCCTCTATCAGCTCGCCCTTCGGCATGTATAACCGGGTGCCGTGCCTCAAGGATCCATCCTCTGCTACGATGATGTCATCTAGCAATCCAGCTAAAGCATGGACTCTGAATCTACGGAGGCTCTCATCTGTAGACTGAGTCTTCTTGATCTGCTCCATCAGACCTGACTGAATGTCTAGCCCCATCATCTGTATCACTAATCCTGGCGCCATCGGATGCCTGTTCAACGCATCCGCTACCATATTTGCCTTTCCGGGGTAATACTGTAAATTGATGTCAAAGTCCTTCATCAACTTCAACCATCTTCTTTGCCTCATGTTTAGCTCCTTCTGTGTGAACACATACTTCAAGCTCTTGTGGTCAGTAAAGATTTACACTCGCTCTCCGTATAAGTAATGTTTCCATAACTTGAGTCCAAAGATCACCGCAGCTAACTCTAGGTCGTGGGTAGGATAGTTCCGTTCATGAGTCCGTAATTGCCTAGATGCATAAGCAATCACTTTTCTATGCTGCTGTAGGACACATCATATCCCCTTTCCCGAAGTATTGTTGTAAATGGTGAAACCTCCAGATCCTGAAGGCAATGTCAGAACTGGAGCGGTCGTCAGCCTCCTCTTCAGCTCCTTAAATGCTGCCTGGCAGTCCTCTGACCAGATGTACTCTGTGTCCTTCCACGTCAGCTTCGTCATGGGTTCAGCTATTCTATCAAAGTCCTGGACGAACTTCCTATAATAGCCTGCTAATCCCAAGAAACTCCTGATCTCTAAAACCGATGTCGGAGCCTTCCATGTCTCGACGGCAGCAATCTTCCTGGGATCTACTGAGATCCCTTCTCCAGTAACCACATGACTGAGAAACTCCACTCAGTCTAGAAAGAACTCGCACTTCGATAATTTGGCATACAACCTCTCCTTCCTCAGAAACCCTAAAACTGTCCGCAAGTGTTCTGCGTGCTCTTCCGGTGTCTTCGAGTATATCAGGATGTCGTCGATAAACACCACGATGAACTTATCCAGATACTAGTGAAATATTTTGTTCATCAAGTTTATAAAGATAGCTGGCACATTTGTGAGACCAAATAACATCACCAAAAACTCGAACTGTCCATACTTTGTATTGAACGCAGTCTTCTGGATGTCTTCAGCCCTGACTTTCACTTGGTTGTAACCGGATCTCAAATATATCCTAGAAAATACCTTCGCCCCACTCAACTGGTCGAATAAGTCATCTATCCGAGGCAGAGGATATTTGTTCTTAATGGTTATGGTATTCAATGCCCGATAGTCATTGCACAACCGGACTGTACCATCCTTTTTTGGCACAAAGAGTACTGGCGCTCCCCATGGAGAAGCACTAGATCGAATGAAACCCTTTTTCAATATGTCATCGATCTGCTCCTTCATCTCTACGACCTCCTTGGGGTTCACTCTATAGCAAGCCCGGGATACTGGTGATGAGCCCGGTACTAAATCTATAGTGAACTCCACATCTCTGTCAGGCGAAAGTCCTGGAAGATCTTCTGGAAATACATCCATAAACTCCCTAATGATAGGGTGTGGCGGTGCTAACTCCCCAACTGTCGCACAACAGTTCGGCTCTAGGCTGATCACCGGTCCTGTCCTCCTGATACTGATTGGTGTCCTTCCAGGGGAACTGAATAGAATACTACCCTTATGACAGTTTATAACTGCGTGAGCATAGCTAAGCCAATCCATTCCCAATATGATATCATATCCGGAAAGTGGCATCACAAAGAATCGTCCCCCAAACTCTCTCCCAGCTATAGTAATAGAGCATCTATAGATAGCTCTAATGGGTACTGGTCTGCCTTCCGTCATCACTCTACTCATTTCCTTGGTGGGTGTAGCTACTAAGCGATGTTTTTGCAAAAACTCTAATGGCAGAAAGCTATGCGATGCACCAGAATCAAACAAACATAGGGCTAGAAAAGTATGCAAATAAACATGACCTGTGACGACGTCGGCCAAATAATATAGTTCCGAAACCTGCTCCAGCTCTGCCTCAAGAGCTAGACTATAAGCCTTCCCTGGGGTCCCTTCTGCTGCTACAGATGTTGCTCGAACCTCTGCTGCTGAGTTGGGAGCGGCGGTTTCTAGATGGTGGTCCAGTACCTGGTGCCCTCGCTACTGGACAGTCCCAAAGCTGGTGGATGGTAGACCCACAAGCTAAGTACTGCTTCAACCTCTTTCTGCAGATGGTGTAATCATGCCATGGCTTCCTACAGTATACATACACAGCTTCCCTCTACTACTGTGGTCCTGGAGCTCTAACTGGTGGGGTTGGATGATGTGGTATGGAAGGACGGTATGTCTGCTGGTGCGGCACCGGTTCTCTCAACTGGAAAGCCTGGCGCTTGGAAGGTCCCTCGTGGTGTACGAAGCCGGCCACTTGTAAGACAGAGGACACTCCTCTATCCCTCGGGCCAACTCTGGGCTCTAGTAGTTGTCAGTCGTCACGTTCGCCACTAGAAGGATGCCAATATCTGGGACTAGACCATGGAAAAATCTATGTGTCATCTCCTCTGGGTCTGCAACCAGGCTAGGAGCAAAATGACTCATACGACTAAACTCCACCGCGTACTCGTCAACAGAACGATTCTTCCGCTGGATGTTCTGGAATTGTAGCCCCATGGCTACTCTAGCGATAATTGAGAAGAATTTCTTCTTGAACTGGATCTTGAACTGATCCCATGTGGCTCTCTCTCTTGCGAATAGTAGCTCATTCCTGAACCAAACTCTTGCTAAGTCTGTCAGCAAAAATTTTGCTGCCTCGAC